>WBMW01005986.1:1348935-1718680 GCA_013396635.1 Penelope pileata | reverse complement strand
GTGCTCTATCAAACAGTGTTATTGTGCTCTTTGTATCCATTGCATAGAAAGAAATAGGAGGCATTACTTTCAGGTTGACCTGCATAGATGCATAAATCTACTTATAGACCTATTTTATTTGAGGGGGGACAGATGGACTGATGCATTGTGTATTGATTGGGTCACCCTTTTTCATTGATCTTCCTGATTGATGTTTAATCAATGAGGTAAATATATTAGTTCTTTGTTAGAACGTCTACCACATGTACTCATTCCAGAAGTCAGATTCCCTGGTCTCCAGACACTGTGCTTATTATCTTTAGTCCCAGTGGTGTTAACGTGAGTTTAAATTGTAGCTTACAAACCGCAGTTAGGTAATCACAGATTTTATAACCATTTTCCTTTGGAAACACTGGGTGTTTGTATTAATGCTATCAGTTTCTCTAAAGATTTTCATTTGTAGGCCAGTTTCAGGCAGTGTGCTCTCCTTACCCTACATAGAGAATCTCTCCAGTCTGGAAAAACCACAAAGCTTCTCTGTGCTGAAGGCAGATGTGTAGGATTCATTTGGTTTGCCTTCCTTTTACATTCTCCATACACATCCATCAGCTCCACACGCTCGGACAGGCTTGCTAATTCTCATGGATATACTTGATTTTCTTCTTTTTCATGTCTCCAGCAAATTCCTTATTGAAATCTTCAGGGGTTTGTTTTCGTGATTCTGGTTTTATGTTAATCTTGTCAAGGTTTATTATTTTTAATTTTCTCAGGTGGATGCAACTTCTGCTTCTTGAAGGATGTCCTTTTATGTCTAATAGCCTCTTTTACTCTGCTACTTAAGCACACTAACTTTTCTGGAAACCCATTTAAAATTATTTTTGATAGGTAATATACTTGTACTCTGAGCTTTTACTGTGGTTCCTTTAAAGAGTCTCTATGCCAGTTTATATAAAAAGAAAGCTTTAAAATATTTATGTGAATATTTTAAAATTTTAGCTGCTGCTTTTTAATTTATTTTTAAATAGTTTCTTCTTTTTTACATCATTCTTCTTTTTCAAGTTAAGCAAGCTAACCTTTCAAGTTAAACCTCTCGTGGGTTTCTTCTGGGGTTTCTTTTCAGCTTTTTTTCCCCTTTTCTTTTTGCAAGGAGTTCTATATCTGAGTATAGAACAGTGTCTATTTTGGAGTAAATCTTGGATAACTTCATCTTAAATCTTGAGCCAATTTAAGAATTGCTTCTCCTCTTGTGAGTTTTATCATTAGCTTCCAAAAAGCTGGGTTTTTTTGCTGCATCTAAAAACGTCTACCAAATGTGATATATAGCTAAACTATATTATAATCAGGAATAAATAAAATCTTTCATTATTACTGTGCTTTATGTCTTCACATCTCTTCAGTCTCCCTGGCAACTTGTAGCCATTGCCATGCTACTCTATTTTAGATATATTTTACATTTCTATTTTAGTATTTCTTGCTGAGTTCTCTAAACCTTTGTTTTACTTGAAAACACAGTTCCGGCATACAGATTGCTTTTTTGTTCTTTGCTGCTGCTGCTGTCTCTGGGATTACAAAAAGCTGTCTTGCATGTCCAAGGCAGTATTTCTAGGAACTTTATGACAAATATATGGAAAAAGTTATATTCTTTCTTCTGCGTTTCTGTAGTGGCATTATTTGCACTATGACCAAATAAACTTTATGGTAAAGTTAAGCAATGGTGACAGGCCCCATAGCATGCATAGCAAAGTCGAAGAGAATACTGCTTTACCTTCATATAGGGCATGTATTTGGTGATACAGCTCCTGCAAAATACAGGATCACAGAAAATATGAAAAATAGAAACATCTTTCAGGAATATATTTTTCAACTGAAAGTGCAAAAACTGAAAGTGATTTCTTCTCTGAGTACACAGTGAATGTTTGGCTTAGTCCTTTTTATTATGCAGAGTATTTTTGATGGAAAAAGATTTAAACTGGTTGCAGAGTGGTCCTGCCAGAGACCTCTACGTCTCTGCAATTTAGAAAATTAAAAACTATGTGATCACTACAAAGTTTTCCTTATAACTGATTCCTCCTTTAGGAAAAAAACAAACAAAGAGAAAACCTAACAAAAAGGCTTTTAATTACTATGTTTGCTCTTGCATAAATCTTAGTTATCACTTGCTATTTTGTACTTTCTGCTGATCCAAACCACAAAGCCCTCTCTCAGGCTTCTCTGAGGCCATTTTACCTCAAACTCTCCATTCTAAATTATTAGGAGCTTATTGGAGTTTCAGTAGCAGCACTTGGCCTTGAATTGCCACCTGCCCTTGTACTGTGACCAGAATATAGTCCTGCAATGTTGCAATTTTAAGTTTAAAATGACTCTATGATTTCATCGAATTACTTCTGTAGATATGGTCTGACTTGGTGAAACTGGTATTTAGATAGAGCTATGGTCCCTTGTTAAGAAGGTGCTCACAGTGTCAGTTTGCATAATGTAACTGGGTTACAGAGCACCCTGTGTTTCATGGGTAACTTCTAATAAAACCGTAGATAAAAAAAAAAAAAAGTCTGTAGCCAAAGATGACATTTTTACCACTTGTTACTTAAGATTTTTAGCAAGGCCTCTGTTGAAGGCAACATTGTGTGGCCAAGGTGTGTGCAGCTGGATAGAAGTATATGCGTGAGATGCATTATTGAAACTGTCATTGAAGTTTAGGAAAGCTTTTTTTTCTGAACTCTGTGTAGAAACAGAGAATACTATTTGATTATTCTGCAAGTAATCTGAAAAGAATACTTGTGAGAAATGTATAGATAGGGAGGAGGGGCAGAGTTAAAAATCTGAGTAATTAAGTTCTCCAATCTCAAACTAGTGTCTTTGTCTGTTTTTTCTTTTTTTTTTTTTTTTTTTCCTCCTCTAAGCAAAATGTGCCCAATAACTTAAACTATTTTTGTTTTCTGTTTAACTTGGGTAAATGCTGTGATGTTAAGTATTCAATTGCAAATTGATGGAATTGCAATGCTTTGGTTATACAAGATAGGTTTATGACCCAGAAATGCAAGAACTTCTAGTTACATATTTTTCTCCTGGAAACGTCTCAGTTCATTCCTGTAAAGAGGAGAAAATCAAATCCCTTGCACCTTCTCCTCTACCACGCTCTGCTTCCCGTAGTATGAGACTTTTTTACCTTTTAATGTTGAAAAGAAAAATGGATACGCTTACTAAAAAGTTTCATAAAATTTTATCACGTGGATCACCTAATACGCTCTCACTTAGTGAGTCACATCTGCAGCTTACAAACAGTCCTGAATTTTGGTCCACTTTTAAAATTTAAAATTCGTATTTTTAATGCAATTTCTATTTTGTCTGAAGAGAAGCTCGTATATTTGTGTTTTTACTGGAATGCATTTCTGAGACATCTGCCTTTTTACTGCACCCTGACCTGCTCTATTTAAAACCTGAATGAAAACTGGATATACAAACTTCCTTAATTGTGTTATGATCTTCTGTAACTGAAATGAAAAAGATGTAAGAATCAAATTTGCCTGTAGTAGCAAATATGTGTTATTTTAAATTCCTTTTTATTGTTGTTTGTCTCCTGAAAAAGAGAAAGTAGAATTTGATATGCTTTGAGCTCAAATTGTAGACTTGATCTCTGCATAAGAGAGGTGAATGTCTGTGGTAAATGTGTCTTTCTTAATGAGGACCTGCTGTTCTGTATGAAACAGTCAAAAATAATAATAAACAGTATCCAGTTTCTGCAGTTGCAATAGGAATAAAAAATGGCTAGTGAATCTCTTCTCCACAAGTTTGTCTTACGAGGAACAGCAGGCCCTCATTACCTGTCCACAGCAGCTGAGTTAAACTGATGCATCTCCTGAGGGTCAGAGTGCTGCCTGAGCTCATTGTCTTTGAGTTTTTTTGAAAGGCAAAAATAAATATTTTTGTCTTTTCCAAATGATTTTGTGAGAGCTCCTTGGCGTTGATTATGCTACTTTCATTCCATTAAATTGCTAATGGACTTTCTGGACACTGAGTCTGTGAGCTGTAAGAACTGCAGATGTATGCAGTTCAAACTGAGCTCCTGAGCTGACATATAATCACCTGATTAAGAAGTAGGAAATCAGATTGTGATTTCTCTCAAAGATGATTTGCCTTATTATTCTTTAGTGCTTTAGTGGTAAATGCACGAAAGCCCGTTCTGTGTGGAGAATGTCGG
The DNA here is from genome assembly GCA_013396635.1 of Penelope pileata. Classification (NCBI taxonomy): domain Eukaryota; kingdom Metazoa; phylum Chordata; class Aves; order Galliformes; family Cracidae; genus Penelope; species Penelope pileata. The sequence continues at coordinate 1,714,503 of WBMW01005986.1, read as the reverse complement.
AAGTTCTGTAACACTTTTATGAATACTATCACATCCCTCAGTTTCTCTGTTTTCCTGCGTGCTTTTCCCCTCTGACTTGATAGTCAGTTATTCTGGGCTGCAGGAAGAAAGCATAGGAAAAAAAGTAAAGGAGTATTTGGCCTGAAAGGAAAGACTCAGTCAAGGTCTGAGGAATATATCACTTCAGGAAGATTATCTTGGTAAGGGGAACAGAAGTACCGATTATCTAATGTTTGTTTCATTGAAGTCAAAAGGAACTGAGAAACTAGATGGGAGAAAGCTGGCTTCAGCTTATCCTTCAGCCCTGCATAGGAACTCACAGGACTTCCCATAGATGCAAGGCAACTTGAAATAAACCAGTTGGGCTTGTACTTCTTCAAGGAACTGGATTTCTGTTGTTTAGCATTCCTACTTCAAGCTCCGAGCAAATGTACAGGAGGTCTTCCTTCTCTCCAAATAGCTTTCAAGTGGAACAACCAAGAGTTTTGAGGACTCATGTCCAAGATTACAGATTTGACTACAAGTTTTATCACGTCTTAAGTCCAGATTTTCAGTTTTCTGAAGTACTACATATATTTTTTTCCTGAAGTTGGTTTCCCCAAAATGATAATATTTAAGATCTGATTTTGGATAACAGTTTTTGTTATCCCAAACAAGCATACTAAAGCCAGTGCACAAATCTTCCTAGTTTTCACTTCATCACGCTTAACCAGTTTGGATTTCTCAGAGGATTAAAAGGCTTACAATCTTCATGGAAGTTTCATTATGTTTTTAGCACTATTTACATACATAAAAATTTAAGAGTGGTTTTATTTCACTTCATTTTGTTTTCAAAAATTTGCCTCTAGGTCTTTTGGAAATTATTTCAGTCATGGGCAATTTGTTAGGTGTTAAATTCTAGGAGCCGGAGCATCTATTTGAGATGGCCAGTGGTTTTTCTATGGATATTGGTAACATACAAAGTGTGTACAAACACACTTGTGCTTATGTCATTTGTATAGACAGCTGAGAAGCACCAGTTTTATTACAGAAAAAGGAACAAAGAATACAGCCTGGGAAACTCTGCCCTTTTCAGAGCCACGGAAGCTTTCCAAATACCATTGGAATAAGGCTTTTATGTTTTTATTAAATATTCCAATTACCCATCCTATTTTTGGAAGATCAGGTTCAATGGACAGCTTTCCTGTGAAGGCTCATAGAGATTGTCATATTATATATGACAAAGTAGTGACTGGAATTTGAATGTCTCTAGGAAAGCTCTTGAGAAGTTGCAGACTTCTTTCCATATGATATCAGTGAAAGCTTGAACCGTACAGTCTTCTTTTCTAGCAGTGCACAACTTTTGAGCATTGGCTTAATTTCTGTGTGCTTCAGTGTACTTCATTATGTTTTGTGTGGTTAGCATATGTAACTAGTGATGATACCGAAAAGAAATTTTATTTAAAATATCTTAATGCCCTAAAAACATGAAGTCAAATTTGGCTTGTGATCTCAACTATGAAAGAAATTCATAAGAGAAATACAAAGGAGAAAGATTCTCAAATACTTTCAGTTCTAGTGGTGTGTTTTTAATACTTTAGATAAAATCACATAAAGAATCTATTTCTTTTATCTTGACTTTGATCTTGTTATTCTGCTAAAATACTTGTGTTTGTTTGAAAGTCTCCTTACAAATTATTTCCTCTATTTATTGAAACAGTAGTTTGTTCCATGCCTTATTATGATAAAAGTTCTGTTGGCTGGACTTTTCTTGTACAGCATCCAGTAAGGGTTTTTGTTTTTCTGCATTGGTGGTGTATGGGATTTGCAGTAATGGATGTCATAACCCCCTGCTGAAGCTTTAGAAAGAATTGGACATCAATCATTATGTCTTCTCAACTGCAATTCCTATTGAATGTGTTTTCTTCATTTATTTAGAAGCTGTTATGCTGTCATTTAATAACATGAGAAAGGGGAAAAAGCTCTTCTAATGAGACTTCATGCACTTTTTTTTATAACAATGGATTGTTTCATGTTAAATGAAAAGCGTAAGATATGTAAGTTCCTTAGCAATAAGTTTTTTAGTTGCTACATGTAATCAAAAGCAATACAACCAGAATATGAGCATCTGCTCTGATCCTAGTTTCCAAACACAACAGCACAAAAATATGTACTTTCCCTATTTTATACTCTGAAAAGTCAAAACTTTTTTCCTCATGTAATTGCCCTTGCAGATCTCATCAGTGATGGTTCACATGCTGTGTTTCGCAGATCACAGAGATTTCAAAGCTTGCTTTCTGATGAGTAAGAAGTTCTCTAGCCATCAACTCCAAGCCAGTCTTGTTTTCTGCTTTGCTTCATTTCTTGCTTTATTACTACTTCTTCTTCTGATGCTTAACTCCCCAGTTCAGTTTTTTGTACTGCCACGTAGCACAGTAAGACCTGGACATGAAACTTGTTGCACAGCAGAAATGTTGTTTTTTGACTTTGATATTTCCTTTTCTTCCTTTCCAGGCTGAACACAGAAGTCTTTAAATTATTATTTTCTATTTTTTGTCATTTCAATTAATTTTTCACGTTGATATATCTTTCCCCCTGTATAAGATCAACAACTCATATTCTTTAACAACCTTCCAGTTATTTTAGTTTGCTTCCAGGTTTATACTTATTAGGAAAAATTATTTTAAGACATTATAAATAATCAAATAATGCTTCACAGATATGTCTGCATTCCTGCCAAGTACGTGGTCTCATGATTTTAAATGTTAGCTTCTGACAATGTTTCCATAGCTTTCAATTATTGAATCAAATCTGTTATACTCACAGAAATTCATGCTATTCAATAAATGTTCATATACAGTCCATGAGAGGCATTTTGAAGTAACCTTTTCATACAGCACAACCAACAAATAAATACCTCTTTTCCTTTTATAACTTCACCTTTATTGTTAAGGGGCTCTACAGTTGTGCTTCTGTTTCTTGTTTAAGAAACATCTACACAGTACCCTCTTCTTAAAAATTTTAGATTTAAACCTTAGTCTACAACTCGCAGAGTTGAAATTGTAAATCACTAAACAGAATTTGATGCTTTGTGAAAATCATTGACTTCTAATGCAAAGTGTAGATGTTCATTGCTTTATCTATGAAAAAAACACCCTAACCAACCAACCGACCACTACCAACAAAAAGCTGAGAAAATTGTACAGCAGGAAAGAAATAGAAAAACTATATCTGGACTAATGCATAATCACTTCTCTTTTAATAGACTTTTCTTCTGCAAATACTGGGGGGAAAAAACCATATATTAATAGTGACTAGTTTCTTTAGGAGTAGTATTTTATCTTGAGTGTAGGTTTTCCTTGTGTTGTGATATAAAGGTAGCCATGGTTACTAAACATTTTAATCACTCCTTTACAGTGCTTTTCTTAAGTAAAGAGTATGTAGAACCTTCACTTTATTGCTGGCCTAATTAATTCCGCTTTTTTTTTTTTTTAAATAACATTTCAGGATAATCGCTCTTATTTTAAAATACATAAAGAAAACACAAATGTCAAATCTGTGAAGGAGATCACTATTTTGCCTTTGAGGCTTTGTTGCTTAATGAAGGAATGATAGAGAGTTTCTGTACTTAGAAAATCCTGAGCTCTCATGGAGAACATGGAAAATCCCATGACTCTAAGGAAGTGCTGGTATTCTGTTTAATTGTATGTCAACAGCAGCTCTGCAGGCACTGGCCCTTCAGCAGATGCAGCATCTCAGAAAATGTTAAAAGAACACTTGAGATAGTGGCAACTGCTAGTGGCAACCTCTGCAGCAAGAAGTGTGGACTTTTATCTCAGTGATCCCCAGTTTCTTTTAGCACACGATGAAAACAAATATTGAACTCCTTCTCTAATATGTGAACGTTTATGTGGAAAACAAATATGCATCCATAGTTGCAGCATTGGTGAGGGACGCAGTCACAGTTCTGTTGTAGCAAAAGCTTGTCAAGACTGAAAATTAGTTAGGAATTAATTCCTTTGGATATTTGAATGCTCCAAACCACTATAAATTTAAAAGGGGGTTGATAACAGGCTTTTTCATTAAGTGGTATTCTGGGTTTGTACTTTCTGTATGTGCTGCTTGCCAGGTGGTAACTTTATTTAGCTATGCATTAGGACACTACTGAAATTCACTACTATTAATATTTCACACAATCTGTGCTCCTTCAATCTCTTAAGTAACCCTTTCAGCAAATTTTGTGCCCAGAGGTACATCCCATGAGCTTCACATTCTGTGGCTGCAGTGCACCAGCATCATTTTTCACTGAAGAAGAATGTGATTCTTATTTGTTTTTAGGGTATGGTTTTAATTTGCTAACTTTCTTTTTCTGTGGTCTTAAATTAGCTTCAGTGCACAGAACTCCATCTTCATATACTTGTGCTTTGAAATGGTCACTGAATCATTCCCTAATTCATAAGAGGGTGACTTCAGAGGGACACAGTCTGCTGCAGTTAAGTGTCAACACAGAGATGTTGCTTCAATGTGAGCGTTTTGGAAGCTGGGAAGGACCACTGGGTGCAGCAGTAAGTGCACAGAGGCAAAGTGGCAAACTGCTGGATGAACGTTTCAGTGTGGAGGATCTGGGGAAGCAAAGGCTTTGTGCACCTGGTATGTCTCTTTCCAAAGCCAAAATATATGCGTGGTCTCACAAGTGGGATGTGTCTGCATTTGTAGATGTTTCTTATATGTTAACTGTCAGGAAAGGAACATTGCTCTTTATGCGCAATCGTACTTGTGCAAGAAAAAATTTTAGTTGGAGAGTGAACACATTAGAACTCTTTTTTGATTTTCTTAAATTAGAAGAAAAAAACTTGGTCCAAACCTTCCACAAAATGTATGGAAAAACTGGTCAGAAATTATTGAGAGTGCAGTGTTGAGTGCCAGGCACCGTGCTTCCTAAACTCACATAGCAGCTGAGCAACATTTGACTGTGCTTTTTGCAGGCTGGCTGCCTGGGATGTAGCCAAATGAGACAGCCAGTTTCCCAGTCTTGGTTTGTAAATAAAGGAGGTTTGTGTCCCTGACTATCTGCCCCTTTGACTAGAGGGAAAACAACAAAGGGGAGTTAATAAGAATGAATTCCCTAAACCACAGTGCACGAGGAGGGGAAATGTATATTAATATATATTTTTACATATAGCTATTTAAGTGGAGGGAGGAACTCATTACACTTCATTAAGTGGAGAAAAATCCGAGAGTCAAAGGCCCCTAATTAGGTTTTCACTTGGTGTGAGGTTTGTTTGTCTCACGTCTCTTTGACAGCAATGCAAAGCAGCTCGGATAGATTTAGAGCCATTTGTGTTCAATGTATGAACTATTACCCACGTCTCTAGGCAGAGTTCACGCATTGAAATGAAAATTCACCTGCACTTCTGCAAGGTGAAGGGGTTAATCCCCAAACGGCTGCAAACTGTATGTATGTGTGAGAACTTTGGATTGCAGAGCAAAGTGGTAAATGCTGAATGTGCAGAACGGCTTAATTTCCTGTGTGCAGGTCTGAGCAAGGTTATTAAGAGACCCTTTCAAGTTGAAGATTTTCCCCAGGGAAACTCCAGAAACACAGCAGCCTTAAAAGAGGAGAGAAAGAGAGAGAGGAAAAAAAGTAAGCATAAAAAGAGACCGAAACGTGCGGATGCTGTCTATGTGCTGCACAGAAGCTGCAGGCGATGTTTTGTATAAACCTCAGGTGAGGCAAGGCTGCAGCAGCGGGAAGAGCAGGGGAGGGTCTGGGCTTTCATCAGTGCTTGCTCTTGCTCCCCATACTGCACTCAGATTCGTTGCAGGTGTAGAGAGCACGCTGACACAGGAGAGAAAGCACCTGTGTGTGCCGAACCAGTGAGTGTTGAATCAACAACTGCAGTTGAGAGAAGGAAGCAAGGAAAAAATATGGTTTTCAGTAGTGATGATGTGGAGAGACTGTGTGTGAAACTTTGGTTTGGTGATATTGCTGCGTCTTTGGAAATATCAGTCTGAGTGGAACCTGTTTGCTACTACCTAGGCACAAAGTGCCTATCAGGGCAACTAAGGACATATTGCTCTGGAGGAAGCTACGAATTTGTCCTCAATGCACTCCAGTGGCTTCCTGCACTGCTTGCTGTTTGCTGTGCTGCTTTTCCAGCACGTCACTTTGGTACAGTTACCTCAAAGGATCAAGGCCTCTCTAATTTTCACCCATAAGATTTCAACTTGATATGGGTCTGGCATGCTGAAACCTGCACATAGCTGTTAAAGCATGCAGAGAACATTACCAAAAGCTGTTTTACTTTACAGCAGTCCTCTTAAGGATTCTGCATTGGGTACATAGGCATGCACTTTCCCCTCTTACGTTGTGCATAGAGAGCTCTGAAAGTGGGAAAGGAGAGAGTACTTTGTTGCTCATAACTCTGATCTGGTTAAAGATCTTTATAAATATGTTTTCACACACAGCTGGGGAAAATAGAATAATTGGAAATTAAGAAATAAAGCAAGAGCTGGGATCTTCCTCTGCTCTTCGTTGCATAGAACTGCCCTTGCACACTGGCCTTCCCAGTGCCAGAGCGTGACATTGCTCTGTGATTCCTCTGTTGGCTCTGACATGTCCCTCTCCCATTCCAGCGTTTGCTGTGTTGTCTCTGTATGTGCTAATGTCCAAAAAGACAACTGTAAATAAAACAGTGTTCAGTTCATACAAAAGTTGGAAAAGTTGTGAAGCAGTGAATATCTGTTTCCATTCTTGATGTGCTTTCTTGGTGGAGATGGTGTGCACATGCCATGCAACTGCTAAGTTGTCGGTAGGAATGCTTCCCTGGTGCTTGGACAAAGACCTAAACTTAAAATCTCCCTGAAATTTTTGATTAACATGCAATACTGTTCTGCAGTGGGAAAACTATTGGAGGAAAGCTGCAGTATGAAGAATCATAGAGTGGCCCGGGTTGGAAGGGACCCCAAGGATCCTCAGGTTCCAACTCCCCCTGCCACAGGCAGGGCCACCAACCTCCATACCTGATACTAGATCAAGTTGCCCAGTGTCCCTCATCTAATTTCATTATGTCAACATTGTGCCTTAGCTGACTTAGTTCCTTCACAAAATTAATTATTTTTGTTATGAATGTCGTGTAGTGTCACAGGCAATCAGATGTCTCAATTCTGTCTCTAGAATGAGAGATTAAAATAGTTATTGCTACAGCGTTATCTTGGAAAAGCACTGAATGTAAGTTAAGTACCTGAGAAAACAAAGAAGAGTAAAATAACTAAAAAGCAATATATAATAGACTCTATAAGTTTCAGCTTCCACCAATGAATGACTCTATTAGGAAGAAGCAAGAATGTATTAGGTCAGGCTTTTTTGCATTCTAGACTCAGAAAGTTTCAGGCCCAACACTGTACTGTGAAAAATATTTCAAATAGTATCATATTCTACTTTTTTCATGTAGAGAATATAGAGGGAAGGTATCATGGAATAGACTCCCTTTTAAGATGACCTAATGAATATCAGCAGGAAAAATCCTACAAACTGTTCTAACCAGCTGTTTATCAATGCCACACTTAAGCCAAAATTTTGAAAACCGTGCAATAATTTTTGTAGCTCAGTTTTTGGACACTCAGTAAGAAAGGCTATAAAAAGAGATTTACATAAAATGTGGAAAATTCATAACATAGTTTAATGATGTGGTTAATAAGCTTATAGTTCATTAACGAAATAATCAGTGAGCTGCAGTTAGGTCTGGAAACGACTAGCACTTCTGTTAATGAAATAATCTTTCTAAAACATCCAGACTCTGTCCTAAAGTTTTCTGGAGTAAAAATTTGGATGTCGAATATGTTTGGAAATAAATACATATTCAACCAGTAGTATTGTGCAGCTCCTGTGCTGTGATCACAGTCCATTTAACCATCAGAAATCATTCCTTCTTCCATTCAAAATATGTGCCTCATTTTTCTATGTATCAAGGAAACGGGTTTTTGACCTGTAGCAAGACTCTGATGATGGAAAACTTGTTCATCAAAGCATTATAACAACACGGGGCATGAGAAATTGCCTGTGTTGGTATTTGAGGATGCAGAACTCTTCCTGTGCAAAGGGCAAGTTCTGTCATAGTGGGCTGCTCCATTGCAGACGTGGAAAATGATACTCAGAAATTGCCAATAGTTGCAAGAGCAGTCATTCTTAACAGCAGAGATGTGTATAAACAGGAGATGTGGTAGTGTAAGTAGTTACCTGCCATGAGTGACCTTGAGCTTAATATACAGTTGTCTGTATTGATTTTATCTTACAGCATGTTTTTGAACGGAGAAGCAAGAAGAGCCAAATCCTCCTTATTGTTCTTGCATGCTGCAAGACTCCTTATGTGAATAAGGGGACCAGGAGGTGACTCTATAAAAAGAATATTTAGCTGGGTTTTTAGATCATCTGCCAGATCCTAATCTTTGTAGGCATAGAAACAGGGTTTTTTTCTTCTTTGACAGCCGTGCATCTGAAATTAGAGTTTAACTCCTACAGTTGTCAAAATAAATTTTCTGTGGTGTCAGAGCTCTTTTCTAGCATCAAAAGAATATTCAGTTTAAGTTTCATCCCTGTCTTATGAAGACTTAGGTTAGATTTTTATATAGGCTTATTTCTCATCTTCAGTTTGAAGCCTCGATGCAGCTTTCTATGTCCCCAATTATTATAATTTCTCTTAAAGGAAACAATTTAAAAACAATTTTTATGTGATCTATGTCATTGACATTATACCTCTATACTTACCCAGCTGTAATATACTTGTTGGTCAATGGCTAGTATTATAGTGTATGTGTGTATATATATATTTTTTAACCAAATTTCAACTTAAAGACCAGCAAGACAGTTGAAATCTCCTGGGCCAATGAAGGGTAAAGATTGTTATGAAAAGAGGATGCACTGCTCAGCCAGGAGGAATTTCTAGAATTGCTCTAGTGAATTCATAACTTGAATATGCATAGGGAAGGCTGCAAAACTTTTGCTAGTTTTTTAATCTTTGTTTCTTTTTTGTTTCCAATTTCCTAAAAAGTTACAACTTTTAAGTATGTACGATGTTGATAAAAATAATTATAATCCACACAGTTAAGGTGATGCTAAATGCTAAGTACAGATTTTATCTCACAAAAAGAAAAAGCCGCAGCTTCAAAAATTTCTATTTGGGATTGTGCTATGCCTCTGATGTGAGCAGTAACCAGACAGATGATATAGAAAAGGTCATTTAAAATATTACAAGAAATGGCAAATTTCCTCTCTTTCTGAAAATCAACTTTCAGACAACAATGGGCTGTTTCAAATGTGAAAGTAGTGACTACTCCAAAAAGTGTACAACTAGAAGCATGAAAATGGCTTGGGCAAAGTAACTAGAAGGGTAGCACATGTAGGAAGATTATCTAATTTAAGATTTATTTAATGTTATTAACTGACCACTAGGAAATTATATACTTCCATTTGTTTAAAATTTTCTGGACTGCTTATCTCTCCAGTAATAAAAGTTGGAGGGTTAGAATTTCCTTAGTTGTAAGTAAATGAAATTTACGCATCAAACCAAACTCAACTCTCGCACTGGGAGTCAGTCCAATTGAGATCCTTCTCTAGGAAATAAGGTTTCTGGACTGGAGGAAGAAGAGAAGGTAGAATTCTGAGTTATCTTGTCTATCATCTTGCTTCAAGGCTGGACCAGCTGTGCTTTTTTTGTTTCTGTCAGATGAGTACACAACTGCTCTTAAAGATCTCCAGTTATGAAGACTTTGCAGCATCCTCAGGGAAATTTATCCTGAGCTTAAGTGTTCTTATATTAGGAAAATCTTTCTAATTATCTAACCTAAATCTCCTTAGCTATGAGTTAAGCTCATTAATTCTTGTGGTATCACAAGTAAAAACAGGAAACAGATTCTTTCCTTCCTTTTAGTACATTAAGAATGTTACCAAATCTCCTCTGTATGCTTTTTTTCTTTTATTTAAACTTTTCTTGTAGGACAAATTTAAGATCTTTGATCACTCTTCTTTTTTATGTATTTTTTCTTTTTCCATTTTTTTTTTTTCAATATTTTCTTGAACAGCAGCGACAAAAGTAGATGTAGTAGTATTTCTGGAACATAGTGGAATATTCTTTTATGTCTTCTAGGGCGTTGCTTCATTTCTTTGTAAGGGCATGACATTTACTGACTCATAAGCAACTTATGATCTGCTATAACCTTGTGATCAAGTCTTCAGTGTTCCTTATTAGGTAACTGTTCACTATAATTCCTTTGTGCTTCTAAATTTCTTGGTTCTTCTTGGATTTCTTGGAACTGCATTCAATTTTCCAGATTGCTTCTCTAATTAGTCATACTCTTCTGGGGAAGTTTTGGGGGGAATTTGTTTTTCTCCAACTGCTTCTGTGTTATTGTAGAACTCCTTGCCGTCCTATATCCTATTAAAAGAAAATGTATATACTCCTATGACTGAAAACACCCAACAGTAGGAGAACCAGTCCAGACAGTGAAGGAACCTGAGCAGATAACCCCTCACTAATTGTGGGTATCTAACAAGTGAGGAATATTGTTCTCCGTTCAGTTCTGCAGCAGCATTAGATTAATCTATTTCACTTTTTCGCTTGTTTAAGCTTGCCCATAATGCATATGTACAATATATGTACACCTTTCAGAATGTTTAACAAGTTTTTTTCTTTGTTTTCCATAGGCCTGCTACTTGCCATAGAAAGAGATTAAATGTATTCCTTGCGACAACTTTATGCCAGACCTCTTTGGACTGTTTCTTATCCTCTAGAAGCTTTACAACTAGGGTGATTACTTGTCCAAGTATTTTTCCAGGAAAGTAAATTAGTTCCTCTGTAGCTACTCAACCCTTATTTTCCCTTCCTGTTTTTTAAACACAGGTAGGCACAACATTTGTCCTTTTCTGTTTGTCCAATGTTTCACCATTCTCACGAATTACAACTGAGTATTAATTTTGAAACTGCTTTAGCCAGGTCTCTAAAAAACTTCATCCCTCCTAGCTGTTTTAAAAATATTTAACTCATCTAAATATTCTTAAATTGTTCTTTCAATATCTTTGAGAGATTTATTTCTCCACTGAGTCACTGGTATTTCTTGTACTGGCTTACCTGCTTGTGGTGGATCTCACCTGTGCAAACTGAAGCAAAAATTAAACTTTTGGCCTTCCTGATCTTCCTAGTTTTTCTTCTCTACACAGAAGCAGATCAGACACTTTATTTTTCCCTTTTTTTGGCCTCCCTCTTATTACTAACATGCTTTCAGAATAGTTTTGGGTAACTACCTGACATCCTTTTCTAGTTGTGTCTGAGCTTTTAGTTTTTCTACTACGTATATATGCTTACGTTGTTCTTCTGTCATTAAAATCATTTTCTAATTTCTGAACTTTGAAGTTAAAAAGAAAAAAATAAAAGTGATTTAGGAAAGTGACTTCTCAACAATCTTCTGTGTCACCTGTGCACTCAAGATAGTTTGTCTTTGCAAGTTTACTTTTTAGTAAAACAACTCCTAAATTCTCCTTTACCCTTATATTAAAGAAACCTGTGGTTTTCCTTTATCTTTGCATTTTTCCCTTTTTAACTCTAAACTGCCTGCTGGTTATTTGCCTGTTAGAGCTCTGGCCATTCTTTAAGTTTATTCATATATAAAATTCTGCTTTTGTGAGGTGTTTAGTGTTTTTTTTAGTCACATTCCCTCTTTCATTTCCACACGATTATCAACTCTTATCTCAAGGTCATTCCTATGGATAAACAGAAGCAAGGTTACAATCACTGTGGTATAATGTTACTGAGGAAGTGATTTCCTCTATCACAGGAAATCTATTTGGATTTCACAGAAATCTATGAACTAAATGATTTTAGAAAAAATGGAAAAGCGTTTGAGAGAGAAGTATCCTACAGGCAAACTTAGGCAATGCATATAATATGGCACTGTGATCTGTTTGTATCATCAAACTAAAAATATAAAGATGTTTGATATTATGTTTCTTTTGGGAGATTCTTTTTTTCCTTCTTAGCAGCTTTTAGTGTTTTATCTGGATCTGGTTTTCCTCCTTTTGGCTGCAGAACACGGGTCTTCTGAGTACTCTTGCTATGTTGGCTTTATATCATAGAGGAAAATTCACAAAAGAAAGATGAAGTGAAAATACCAAAATAATATATTCTTCTATGAAGAAAAAAAGTGTGTGTCTGAGTACTGTATTACTGATTTACGCTGTATAGATTTTTAAGTTGTCTTTGTATTGATTACTGCTACTTATGATCAAACATCAGATTACCTGACGGAAACTAATAGCATGTGCTACAAGGCAACTTTTTTGAAAAATGTGGATGAAAATTGCAAGACTGATATTTTTGCTTTAAGTTTTTTGTTTCAGGATCTTGCTTTAAAAAAATTTATACGAACAGATTTTCCATTTAGAAGTGCATCATTTCAAGTTTTTTGCCTCAACAATTCTGTTTTCTTTCACATTGAACGTTTTGTAAGATAATGTTAAATTAGGTGGATGGATGAGTTGAGGAAAACAATACTGAAAGGCAACTGAGAATGCATCAATTTTGACCACTAATTTTACTTTTTCAGTCTTCGAGTAAACTGTAGATGTTTTCTACATGACCTGAAGATTTGTCATAGGACTACACAGCTTTTTTCCAGTGCTTATGTGTATTACACTTTAAATGTATTTAAAATGTAATATAATTCCAAAAGGTACATGGTGGAGACCATTTTCTTCTTTCTTCCTTTTATTTCTTCATCAGCAAAGGCGTATGTCATTATTTCAGTGTATGAAGAATTCCAGAAAGGACTAAGTCAGATATTGTTTTCTGAAGCATTTGCATATGGTAAATACAATTAGCAGACTCAGTGAGTTTGCTAGATGCGGCAGGTACTGCTTAGATTTTGTTGCTTTACATAGTGAGAGGGGGCAATGACATGCAAATCTTCTTCCCCTTGTTTTCTCTGTGCCAAAATACTGAAAGAAATCTCTTATTTTAATTCTACAGTGTTATCTAGCATGTAATGTTTTTCTGTGCTCAATATATTGTATAATCTTAAGATCAATGAATTTTCTGTTTTTCACTAAAGTGCTCTATGTCTCAAAAAATGGCAAAAATGGATTTTATGCATATTTTAGATGCTTGCTATATCTTCCATAGTGAACAAGATTATCAGCATCTGAAAATGATTGCTGAGCATAACTGGGAAGATCAACCCGAGTGGAAATGCATCATCCAGAGTAGCTTTACAAGCATGAAATATTAAGAAATCATTTGTGTCAAGAAAAGGTGTTACTAAGATTATTTAAATGTTCTGACACTTTTGTCTGCTGCTGCCACATTGCTCTGTGCTTTTTATTACGTAGTTTTGGTGTAGATGTTAGTGCTTTGAAACCTGCATACAGCATTCACAGAACTTTATTTTATACTTGTTTGTGGCAAGGATAGATTTCTCAAAATGGAATTTGCCATGCATTAAGATAAACTCGCAGTGTACTCACCACACTGCACTGAATCCTTTTATTGACAGTAACTTGTTCTAGTTTCAAAGAATAAGCAACCTTGCACTTTCTGTATACTTAAGAAGTGAGTGCCACACAATACTGCGATGCTGACTTCTTTAGCTTAGATGCTCTCAAACTCATGAAACTGTTCTCAACTACGCCTGTTAAAAGGAATCCAAACCTAAATTAACCATATTAAAATACTATTTCTTCAAATGAGCGGAAACTAACTTGTAATGCTTAAGGACACAAAAGTGATGCAGGTGGTTTCTCAGTCAAAAAGCTGAAGAATTTCAGGTAGATATGCAGTATTTTAGATATTTCAAAAACTGAGCTAAACATCGACTGCTACACTTGTGCAGTCTGTCGATGCAATTCTGAATTTACCTTTTAAATTGGCAAGGAACTTATTAAATACATTTTAAAGGACATAGCAGAATTCTAAGCCAAGATATCCAAAATGAAGTAGACTGTGCTCATAACTATTGGTGAGTGTGTATTTGACATGACGATGGGTCCCAGAAGGGGTTACATGTTGAAAACTGGATTGTCTAACCTTTATACTTCATTCTTTTATATGCTTGGTTAATATCTTCTCAGCCATTTTCTGTGTAGATGTATTTTATTTTTTATTTATTTTCTAAGATGCTAAAACATGTCCCTAACAGTATAATTTCTAAAAGGTTTTATAACTTTATATATATTTTTCCTATTTTATTATGGACATAAAATACTTGAATTTTCCTCCAAAATTAAATAAGCATTTAATTAAATAAATATTCTCTCTTCAAAATGGAGTCTACAGATATCTAATCCCAAAGCTACAATTTCTCAACCTTCCTCCTCTTCTATGAGATGTTGCTATGGTTATTACCCTGCTGGATAGTGAAATGCAGTAATTTGTTTAGCAATTCCTTTCTTCCACAATACTGTACACATGTATAGGAGGCTTGCATTTACTAAGTGCATCAGTGTGACAAGCATGCTGTTTTTCACAAATCCTTCTAATCTGAGTCATGGTTTATAAAGCACATCGATTTTGGGTTAGTAACTGAAATTGTTATCTAGTGAAATAAATTTCTCTTGTAGCAAAAAAATAATTTTAAACAAAGCTGTTCCAAGTACTTGCTTCCATTTCCTTTCTCCCCAGAAATTACAAAAAGATGCCAGGAAACAGTTTGCAGATTAAACAACAGTAGGTTTTGTTTAGGCAGAAAACTCAGCAGATCAGTGTTCGGGAAGTGTAGCAATAGAAATTGAAATTACTCTTTTTGCTTTCTTCAGAAGTTCACAGGAGATCAGGCTCAATACCACCTTGTCACGCTGTATACTAGTAGATAACTTTTCTTCTTTTTTTTCTTTTTCTAAAGGCAGGGTATGTATTTGAACTTGAAATAAGGCATAGGCTAATTAGGTTTTTTGCTGGAGGGGGAATAGGAGAAGATTCCCCCCTCTGCCCGGTAGCAAGTTGGAAGGTGTCATGCACTACTTCGAGTCTCTCCAATCCGTTAGGTATTTAGGAAGATACCATGCTCTTGTGCAGTGATGCATATTTGTGTCAATATTTTGTTACTGCCGCTGTTTGTTTCCATGCTACAGAAACTGTGTGTTCTCCTGCCCAACGTACAGCTCTAGGAACAGGCAGTCTTTTTCTTTCAACGTGCAAATGTCATTTTTTGACAACTTCAAGTTGGAAGACATCTACTAAATGCCTGCTATGCTACTTTACCAAGTCACAAGGTGATTATTCTGCTGTGGATTCTCCTTAGTTTCATTCAGCCTTGTTATAATGGTTCAAGTTATAGAAATTCCACCTCTTCCTTTGGGAGAGTATTTGTTCTATAGCCTAATTAATCCCACAGTCAGGTGGTTTTCCATATTATTCAAACCAAATGTTCTTCATTAAATCCCTGCCTGTCCTGCTTTGCATGCTCAGCACAGCACATTAGAATTGATGGTCTATGATCTTACTGGCTTTTTTTGTATTTTAGCATCTACCTTCTGAAATGGTGTTAGGTTTACTTTGATAGATTTTCTTCTAATATATCCTGCTGCTCTTCACTGTCCACTGGCGTTTGCAAGATGGGAAAACTCTGGAGTCTATTTTTTTTGGAAAGAAACAGGAAGAAATGGCTCAGAATAAAAAACATTTGTAGGCATAACGTAGAAATGATCCTCAAGGTGCAGTTTCTGGCAGCCTGTGGGGTTATTATACCAGGAAGCAGTCCATCATCTAGCTGGATTTAGTGCCTTAGCTGGTTCCATATATCTCAGGAACAAAAAGCTCTGAATGTGGTGATGTCCATCCCCCATGTCAACCCATCCACATACGCTGGAATGAACAGCAGTAACAACAAGAATCCCTGCAGAGTGAACAAGGGCAAGGAATACAAATTGATTGCGTATTACTTCAGTGGAATGTTAGATAAAAACACAAACAGCATTTCATCCTTTTCCCCCTTTCAGCTGTTTGCGTATTTTAGTGCTACTCTTCAGATAGTTGTGTTGCCAGGGTTTCAACAAACTCTTCAGTTCATTTTCATAAGATGAAATACAATTTTTATTGCAATTTTCTGGAATTTGCTTCATTGAGTCTTGCAGGAAAAGTACTTCTGTCAAATGCACCTGTCTTTCTGTACAGTTGTCAAAAATGGATGCATTGCTTCCAGATGTATAGAGATCTGTTCTTCTCAGCACCTTGTTTTTCCTTTCTAAACTGCCCAAGATTCTCCTAAACTTTTATTTATGTCACAGTTATATAATAGATTCACAGTATACTAACTACTGTTACTTTGGGCTTAAGCCCATAAAACTATTTCCCAGGCTTAAGAAAACTTGATTTAATGTGTACGATACCACAGAATGTGAAGGTTTGTGCAAGTTTGGCTAGTATGACACATTTTGAACTTAAATTAGGTTCTATTATTTGATTTTTTGAAAATATTTCTTAAATATCCTCCCTGCCTTCCCAATCTCTCCCCTCATATTTCCGTAACCAGATAAGGTCAATATAGTTTGAACACGGAAACAGGTACTCGTGGAAGGGCCTTGTGAGAGAATGTGTCCTTAAGGTTGAACTGTTCAGGGAAACAAGCTTAAGTGAATGGCAGAGTTAGAATGTAACTTGCAATGTTTTGAATTTATGCACAGTAGGAAAAGAGAGTACTAAAGATTATTTCCTCCAAAATATAAATAGTGATAGTTGCACACTGGAAAAAAACTCATTGATTACAGTCCACAAATTATAATTATGTTGATATTACATGATGTTAATATGTTGATGTTGAGATTATGATCATCTTGATGATAAGAATCAACAAATTTACTGGGGTGCTCCGAAAGTAATGCCTCCCATTTTTCTTATGTTGGCCCATGATGTCAGAGGTGGATGTTGGTGGGATGGCAGCCTTCCCACCAATATCCCATTCCATGTTGTTGCCATGCAACAGTAGCAGGGGGGTAGTCTGACCAAATTGCATCTGACATGGAAGAGCAGATGGTGCAAAGGGGTGGAATTGAATTCCTCCATGGGAAAAAAATGTCACCCACTGACATTCATTGACACGTGATGAACATTTCTGGAGACCAAACAGTGGCTGTGATCACAGTGAGGTGGTGGCCTTGCGTTTCAGCAGTGGTGACGCCAATAGTAGTCCCCTTCGCTGGTTCAGATTTTTGTAAGCATAACTGCATTGTTCCTCACTGGTGAAAAAGCACAGCTAATGGTGGTGACTACATTAAAAAATGGTGTTTTGTAGCTGAGAATGTGCTCTATCAAATAGTGTTATCGTGCTCTTTGTATCTGTCGTAGTTTCCATGGAATTAAATAGAAGACGTTACTTTCAGAGTGACCTACCTATACATGTTTGTAAGTTGGATCAGGTTCTTTATGTCCTTGAAACACCTCTAAGGGTGGAGATTTTACAACCTCTCTAGGTCTCACCTCCAACGTTTGAATACCCTTCATTGTGGGGGAAAACAACAATCTTCATACCTACTTTGAATTGCTGTAAGTTGTGTCGCTTGCTTATTGTCCTTTCAACATTTCCTCCAGTTTGGCTCTGCCTTCTCTGTTTCCCAGCAGGTAGCTGTAGAAAGCAGTAAGATCCTTTCCTGCTCCCTTCCACCAATCTTTGTCTTCTCCAGGCTGAAATAAAGAGACGGTAAGAGTTGTGTGCAGCAGTCTCTGGGTACCTTGGCAACTCTCCGGTTGGTCAACGTCTTTCTGGTGCTCAAGGCCCAAAGAAACACACAAGGCTCCAGATGTACTCTCAGCAGTGCCAAACAGAGGAGAAGGCTCACTTCCCTGGGCTTGTTGGCTATGCTCCTGCTAACACAGCCCAGGATGCTTTTAAACTTCTCTGCTACAAGGGCACACTGCTACTCGTGTCCAACTGATGTGCACAAGGAGCCCGGGCTACTTTCCAGCTACTCCACCACTTCCCAAATGTTGTGTTGGATTAATCCTACTGTGGCCAGACCTCTGTATTTGCGTTAGAACTTGCTGAATTTCCATCTGCCCGTTTCTCCAAACAAGCAACGTCCTTTGAGCAACTGTCCTTCCCCCCAGAGCATCAGCTGTTCTCCCAACACACCAACATTGCCAGACGTGGTTCTCCATGCTTTGCATGTGTTGAGTGGATTTGGGCTCAGAGCAGTGCACATGTGAGTAACAGCACAGTAAGATTTGCTGCGTGTGGCTCAACCAGCTTCCTAGTGACTGTGTGTTGGCACAGCTATGAGCAGCTCCTGCTGACTGGTGCAGAGGAACTAGAGTATGCATTAATGAATGGGATCATGTCAGGTAATACAGTAACGTAAGACTTGTGAACAAAATTCAGAGAGCTCTCTGTTGTTTTCTCTGAAATGAATTTCATCCTTAGCAGACTTCTTCTGGAAAAAAAATAAAGATGAGATACAGTACAGGTATACAGCTGTAAACCCTGGATACTAAGGTAGAGTAACTCCTCTTATTCAGCAATAAAACATTAAAAGCTTATTCCATCTATTCTTTTGACAACTGCATCTTAATGACCTGGAAAAGAGGTATCCAAGCAAAATACAGTAGGACTTTAAAACCCTAAGGGAATTTAGTCACTAAATTGTCTACAATCACTTGACACCCACACATGCTGGCTTAATGTATTACTGCGAGCATGCTGACGAGTTCACTGGCAGTTTCACATTAAAATTGTTGAGCAAAGCATGCAGATTTTGTTTTTTCATTCTTTATGTGAAGAAGCAAATTTAATATATACTTAGTTAACACAAAAAATTGTTCACAATATTTACATTCGCACATATAATTTTTTTTTTTAAAAAGTATTAAACTCAGCAGTAAGAAGTAATAATGTATATATAGTTATGATACATAAGTAGGGCTATGAACTGACCTCTTCATCAAAGTAAAGTTGTACATAAACAGAGAGGAGTTTGCAGGGTAATGTTTTACCATTTCAGCATTCTAATTTTCCTTGAGGGGCAAAACTGATTTTTTTTTTCATTGAAAAATAACGATAAATCCTTTCTTCCATGTAAAGTTGAAGGTTGGATTCTTCAGCCTCAATTAAAATGAAAATAGTTAAGGAAGAATGGATTCTTGTGAATTTATAAAGTTACAGAAGATGTTAAACTGAGTTCTTTTTTCATTCCTAACATATTTAAAAAAAAAAAAAAAGAGTAAGTAAATTTTGGTTAATGAGTGCTTATGTCCTTATTAAATCTTACGGTATAAATAAGAAAAGCTTTAGAACAGAATGAAGGTAAAAATTGTTGGAGAGTGGCTCTAGATAGTATTTCTGACTTCCCAGCGTTGCTAGAAGTAAAGCCAGGAAATTTATTTTAGATTTTCACAGATTTTCAGTTCAGGAAACTCAAGTAAAAATCTGTAAGCCTTAAAGAACCCAGATGTTATCAATACTGTGGAGAAATATCAATTATTTCAGGGAAATCTTGCTGTATATCACAAAAACCTGTAAATATTGCTTGAAATCGTTTATCTACTTAGTTTTTGCTTTGACTACCTTTATGTATTAGAGGAAGAGATTTCCAGTGGTTGGCAAAAAATCTAAGGTATAATACATTTCTGCTAGCTGATGTTGGGCAGGTTAATATTATGCCTCAGTTTCCCCATCTATAAATGGAGATAATGATACTCATCTCTTGTAAATTGCTTTGGGAACTTTTGATTATAAAAGTTGAATATGATTATTCATTATGTTTGCTTCCTATGAATATTCTAGTGAATGTGTTTCGCAAGGGGATGATTAATTTTCAACAAATATCGGAGACTTGAGAAAATGAGTTTATATCCTCATAAATATAAATGTTCTGTTTCAGATACTGAGGAAATGTGACATATTTGTATTCCACACGACTAATGCCAGTATTCTCAAATGATGAACACTGAGCCCACACGTGTTAATCACATGTTCTTTCACGCCAGGAGCTATCGAGCTTCCCTTGTTCCAAGAAGCAATGATTCTGAGAGAGGAATATATATATATATATATATATATATATATATATTTAGATGAAAGTGAGGAAGAGATGTAGATGTACAGTTTACTAAGTTGTGATTTTTTCCGTGTGCTGCAGTGATGAAACGTATTGGATGTGTAGTCTGACAAGGCTGAAGGATACAAAGAGCCAGTGCATTGGTCAGTTTGCATTGTGACTGTTCTGTGAATACCACAAATGCCATTCTGATGTAAACTGTACAGAGATCATGGTTTAATACATATGTATATATTTCAGAAAAGCCTTGGGTGTCAAGAAATAAAGAATCTGTGATTTGCCTTTATATATTTTTTTCCAGTGGCTGTTCACTCTCACTGGAAAGAAAGTTTGCCTCACAGTTGAGCTATTCTGTCAGGCTTTGGGTTCTGGTTTGTCTGTGTGGAGCTGCTTAGATGGTAGAATCATGTAACAGGAGGGACTTCTTTTAGGTAGTCTAAATACATTTAATCTTTTTGTACCAATAATAAGACATTTTCTAACTTGAATTCATATTTGTTACATGTGCATCCTCCATGAAGTTTGTCAGCTTTCTTTAAAGCCGACTACCAGATTCTGTACAGACGTACGGACTATAGCAATGTCTCCTTCCCACTCTTTACTCTTCTTTCTTTGTCAGATAATGAATTAGGGTGTGTTTTAGTTTTGAACTGTTTTCCTGATGGAATATACAATTTACCTTTACACTATGTTGTCTGCTTCCTTGTCAGAACTGCAGCCTTCTTTTGGCTTCAATTTGTCATTTGCTAGGTAGGACCTGCATTATTTGCTCCTAACTCTAAAATTCCACTTCATATTTGTTTCAATACTACTTTCTCAGATTTATTGCAACCTTATTTTTATGCTGGAGAGGAGCAGGAGCAAAATAACAAGACCAGTCAGAAATAAGTTGCATCAGAGACGTTTTTGTGGTAACCATGAATTTAGTTGCTGATATTAGTAAATAGCTCTTGCCAAGAACAATGGAAATTCAGCTCTCCCTAGGAAGACAAATGGAAAGCTTCTTGTAATCCATGAAAGGAACAACCTTACTTTCTAGTGATGAAACACCAGAGGCATCATTGATGTATGGCAACAGGAGCCGAGGAAAGTTTCCCGGTAGTCCAAAAGAAATAAGGCAGTAATCAAAGAATGTTTGTGCACGATTTCTCTAGTGCAGCTTTTAAAAAAAAAAAAAAAAAAAAACTTGTTAGTCCNAAAAAAAAAAAAGTTATTTTCACTGTAAGTGTGAGGTTAATGAATAATCACTGCCCTGTGGGTGGGCTAGAGGTCAGCAAACATTTGCTCCAACCATCTCTAACGAGATGAAGATTAATTGGGGCATTTAAAATCAAAACAACATCAACAGCAAGAACAAACAAACAGGCCAAAGGGCTTTATAATTTTGTCAACTTTATTTTATTTATTTTTTTCAGAGTTGTGAACAGATATTGAATTGTGCCTGAAATGTGTGATTGTTTTGTCACTCCTGCTGCACCAAGGGATTTTTTTTTTGGCAGTTATCATTAAATAAAAACTGCCAGTGAAAGAGTTGAGCTAGAGGAACATATTTGAAAGATTCCTGCACCAGTCAAACTCGCTTAGCCCCTTAATCCCTTACATTGGCAGTTGAATCCAAGAGACATGTAGCAGTGCACAGAGGAGCTATAAACAAACAAAGCTTGAAGCTCTTGGCACCTTAAAAAAATTGCTTGTTTCTCGTAAATACATTGCAATAAAACAACAGCTACTGAACATTAGTGGAGAAAGAAATAAGCCATGAGAAACTTGAGCTAGGTGGCCTTCCAACAGCGGGGAGAAAGCACCAAGAAAGAGGTTGAGACAAATCCTGCAAATACCGTATGAGGTTTCTGAGGGCTTGTTAATAAAATACACCGGTAGAACACATGCAGGAAACTAAACCAGTGGATCGTTTGAACAGCAAAGTATTTGTTTTACACATCACAACACACAATCCCCTGGTATTAAAATTGTTTTCTCTGATTACACGTTATACCACCGTTCTATCCCCCTTTCTTAGCCCGCAAGTGTTCACATTCTGTTACCTTTCCACTACAGAATATGGGAAATAATTAAATAAAATTAGATATCACATTTTTCAAGTGCAGCTATGACAGCAAAGTTTCATCCTCGTAATTAAGACTGTTTCACTGTGAATAGTTTGAGTATCCTGTTAAAAATGCAATGTGAAGAATTTTTGTGCTGACTTAATGATGCATATGCCTTAAGCTGAAAAACAGCATTTGAAATTTAGTTTTAGCGGATTGAAACTCCACTACATTAAAAATGTTACACTCTTGTAAAATGCAGACTGAAATAGAAATACTGTTTGTAAAATCCATAGCAAATGGACAAATGGAAATTCTTCAGTTGGCTCCTTTGTATATGTGCAAGATGTTTATTGCTGGAAACAAGTATCACTTTCTATAACCATTTTTTCAGTAGGTGGGGCAGACAGGTGAGGAATTAGGAGAAAATTGTAGAAGATCATAGTACGCTATTAATGCTGAATTTGCTTGCTATCTTTTTGTACTGTAATCTGCCTTTCTTTTGATTTAGCATCCCATACATTTTCTGCCATCTGTGATCTAGGTCTAATCTCACAATATTTTAAAACCATTTACTAAATCTTACCTTGATAAACTAGTTAATACCAGTCGATGAACACGTTGCAAAATGATGGATAATTATGCGTGCCTAGGATACCTCTTTGTCAGCATAGAGACTTCATGATGGGAACGCCGTTTTTCCCTCTTTGTTCTCCCACTTTAAAATTGTCAGGAGTGGGTACAGGTGGAGACAAAGAGGGTAACACAGATGAAGTGGGTGGTTTAGGGGGGTTTTCCCAGGAAACAGGCAGGGCTTTGTCTGAGGAGGCAGAGCAGATGCCGCGCTGGAGAGGCAGATTCTTTCTCATCACTTGAAGGCTCTCAAGGATAAGATGGATATATTTGGGAGCCTTGCAGAATGGTCTTAAACCTGATGTTAATTCTCTATGCTTAGTAAACACTGTGGGAGGGGGAAAAGAAGAAAGCTAAGTGTAGGACTTTGTGTAACTGGCTTAATTTGTGTAAAGCTATCCCTCAGAATAGTTTCTATAGCATATGCTGACATGACTGTGAGGAGAGCACTAAAATCACACCCTGCGCAAATGCGTACCGCATGCAGTCTCGTTAGTGATGGGATTGGAGAAATCCCATACCTCCAAGCTGCCTTGGTGACTTTGCGTCCCAGGGTGCATCATTTCCAGGGAACAGTGCTCATCCTGGCCGGGAACTGCTCTCCTTGGGCACTCTGCTCCTCCCTGCCTCTGAAGTGCTGAGAGAACGCAGGAGAAGAACAAGGCAACTGTTGGGCATGTGTCTTCACTTATAAAGTGGCTCTGCTAAAGCAGGGATTAGGAATGTGGCGTACCTGAAGGGTTTGCCAGCTTCCTTAGTCCTGGGGCAGAGCAGCTGTGTAATTCTGTGCTGTGTGAGAATAGCACTGAGGTCTCTGATAGACCTGTTCTGCTCCACTAATTGTCTTACAGGTGTCCAATGTCTAATAATGCCATGCGATGTCACCTCTCATAAGGCCTAGATTTAATTTTGTTGGTTTTGCTCTGAGAATGATCCCTACAGAAGTCAGCACCGCAGGAGAGGTGGTGAGGGGCCACTGCAAGAGACTGAAATGTTCCCAGGCAGATCAAGTGCAACATAGGCAACCGAACAAAGATACAGCATAGCGTGTGATTAATACACTATAATGTATTAATCATGTGCCTCACTGCTATCATCTCTGGAGAGCAGAGAAATTATGATTTGTTGTCTAAGTGTGAACTAAATAGATATTCCCCATTTATTTTGCAATACTCAGCCCTCAAGTCAGAACGATATTTTAATTGTGTGTTTTCCATCCACATCCCAAGGTTTGTTCACTGTTTCACATTCACTACGTCATAATTCTGTCCTAGAATTCATGTGGGACTTATTTTCACTTACATGAAGATCTCTTCATGCTGTTCTGTCAGTGCAAAGGAGACTTAAAGTGGGAGTAAATTACACTAATATCCAGCGCTGCTATGTTGTCAGAAAGATGTAAAGCAGTATTATTGTAGCTGAATATTATGTCCATCTGCTCACTTTGGATCTCAACAAAGAGAAATTCTCTCCTCAGCTAAAAAGCAAGAAGTGAGGAGCAAACCAACTTAGATTAATGGAAAAAAACAGTAGCCCTTTTTGTTACACTTCAGATTAAAACCAGTAGAAAAAGCTGTGTCAGTTTTCTGTGTTCCTTGGGATGGATGTATTGCTATCTCAGTTTAGGTAAACTCTTAATGGTGAAAATTGTAGATGCTCTCCTCTCTAGAATTTTACAAGAGTGAATTTGTGTGGGTGCATCCATGTGCTGTCCCTCACAGTATGAGAAGTGATTTACTACTGGTGAGCAATGCTGGCTTGCTTAAATGAAGTGCTTACTTTTAGAGAAGCTTTATCACAGTGCATTTCTAGTGGAATTTCTTACAAAATGATGTTAATAGGAGCGACTTGTAATGTGTTTAGAAAAACTGTGGTTTGGTATTCAAGCACTGCATGAAAAGGAAAGCTTTTGAAATCTGCTTACAATCTTCCTACCTGCTGGGTTTCATTTCAGAATTCAGAGCCATCAAAAAAGGACAAGGAAACTGTTTGTTCAGTCTTTCATCTGTATATTCCATTGCACCAATCTTCTCTGAATCCAGCAATATCCTTTATGAAGTATATCACTTTCTCCTTTCGGTCCATGTGAAATTAAGATCTCAAAACCAGAGTATTGAAAGAAGAAAGTTATAGGGAAATAGTAATTCCTTTCATTATTTTATTCACTAATGGGGCTTAGTTTCCAATTTTCACTGCTATTTTTGTCTATTAATTTCTGGTTTCATGCTCCCCTTGTTTACCAGAAATTATCTCAACACAGCTGTTTGGTTTTATGAGTAGGCATTTTTGGTTTGGACTAATTTAGTCTTTCTGTCTTCAGCTTTTGTTGACTTCAGTAAAGCAGTTTTATGCATCATCCTGAACTTTTGTTCCTCTGGATAACTGAAGTAGATTTCTCTGCGGAACAGGAGCTATTGAAAATGGTACTAGTGCTGTCTTTATTTCTGTCATATACTTGTTTTAATTAGTTCTTTTTGCCTCTGTTTTCTTACTGAGCTACAGGAAACTGGAGCAAAAATAATATAAAAAGTCAGTTCAAGAACATATGAACCTTACTTTATATTCCAACACAAATTTTAGCACTCTGCCTTTGCTTAGGAGAAAATGTGGAGGAAGATTAAACTTGCAGTGTATACTTAAACATACTGCCCTTTTTAACTGAAGCATTTGTGCTGAGAGCTTGGCTGTTTGATAAGCAAGCATTTGCATTCCCATGAAATGAGAAAAAAACAACCACCTTACATCTTAAACTCACATGAAGAAATGAAAAAGGGTAGTGAGAAGAGCACTAACTTTGTGCGGTTTAAAAGTGCTAAGTAGCCAAAACTCTAAATCAATAGATTTCTCTTGTCCAGAGATCTAAACTATTTTTAATACAATGGATTGTGAAATATTTCAGTGATTAATCCATGCCATTATAACATAAAATTAAGTGATCATATGACACAGAATAGCACCATTATCCTCAGATTCCAGATTACAAGTTGTATGGAAAATACAGATCTCCACAAATCTGTATTTTATCTTGTATAGTGTTCACTAAGGCTTTACAGCAGGCTTAATCAGTTGAACATGAATTAATGATGGTTAGCAAACAAAAAAATAATGAATTCCAAATAAATACTTACTGCATAATTGAAGTTGCAAGAATTTTCTATGAATAAAATATATTTATATTTACAATGCATAAATTCAGCAGTGACAGCGCTGGCCATAAACAGCTTTCTGATGGAAGCATTGATGAGCTGTATTAAATTAGTAATATCTTGAATACATTTCTTAATTATGTCACCAACCTCGTGTGCAGGAATGCTGTTTAAAATAAATTGGAGGCAATTTGTTTTTTTTGCACTAGAAGAAGAAAATGTTGTTTTGATTTTATTTTTAAATACAAGATTTAAATTAAAGAGCCTCAGTTAATGACAGAATGACTTGGATTAGCTGTTTTGTCTGTGTGCATGCAGGGGATGTTATGCAGTTTACTTCTGCTTTGCCAAAGACAATTCAGATAATTTTTTCATCAATGCAATAGTTAGAATAGATTCACACGTGTTGCCAGAGCCATAAATATGCTACTCTGGATCTTCTTGAAGAGTAAGACCAAATGTACCGAAAAGTTGTATGCATGCAGCAATTTAGAAGACGTTTTAACATATTTAGAAAATTCAAAATTCAATTTTTCATTCAAAAAAACAACCAAGCAACCAGACAGAAAAAGACAAAAGTATAATCTGTGGATACTCAAGGGTCCTTTTGGAATCAGACGAGTCTCTTGTGCAATTGCACCCGAGGCTGTTGGTTCTGCAGAAAGCTCAATGCAAAGAACAGGGACTGCTGAGAAGAGTGGCAGCTTTGCTGCACGCAAGTTTCTGTGAGATTGGGCTCTGTCATTTGGCGATCAGGGAGAGAAATGATCTCCAGACCCAGCTGTACTTTGTGGCTGACTTACTGTGTGATCTCTGTAAACTGTATCTTCTTTTTGTATATCAGTTTCCTGTTTGTAAAATGGGAATAACTTACCTACACAGCTGGGACAGTGCGAAGTGTATAAAATGCTTTTAATCCATCGAGCTGAGCAGTCGTCGGTCACTGCAGTGTTAGTTTTTGGAAGGCAATGTGAGTGCTTCTAGCTGAAGCAGCATCATACATTTCAGTAAAAAGTATGGCTGGGAAATTGCTTTTTAATGTGTGATGAGTATAAACCACATTCTGTTTTGGAAGCAGCGTTACCACTACTGCAATCCTGATCTGAGCCCTAGATACTGACCATAATAAAATCCTTCTTACAAAGAGCTCTGAAAAAGCAGCTGTATATGCATACAAAGAAGGGAAGAAATGCAAGAGGATAAAGGGCAGAAGCCTTAACATAGCAGCAATTTTATTCTATTTTGCTCTTTTTTTTTAATCTCAGCAAATGGAAACCTTAAGGAGATAATTGTAGGAAAACAAATTATGAGCTTTGTAATAAGATACCCAAAGCGTACAAGTGTGTACAAAATGATAAGTGTTCAAAGATGAATGTGTGAAAATATTACTGAGGTGGGTAGAGAAGGTGGGAGGAGTAAGGCAACGAGCAGTGGATGGGAAATGGAGCGAGGCTGAGGTCACCTGAGGAAGTGGCAGCCAGAGGAGGAGTGTGAAGAGACATTTGGTAATAACCAACCTTGAAAAGCAGTCTAGATCTTTGGCTAAACTTCAAGAGTTTCAACCTTTGTGTCACAGCAAGGATATTCCCAAGCCTCTGTGAACCCTGCAGAACTGGTTGTATCCTCTCCTTTCTAACACAAGCAGATAAATGAGAGGAAATGATGCGAGGATTCATTTTCCATATTGCCCCCTTAGCACTCAGAAAGGATTTCTGAAGTATGAAATCATGTTAGAAAAATATTTGGATGAATGAGTGAAGGACAGAATGTAAAATATTGATTGATGTACATAGTCACTGTTTTCTAATCAATGGTACCTACACCTGTGGAATGGTATCTAATGCTCCATCGGGCTGCATGCTCCTCTGAGCAAGCTCAAGTGAATTGACCGCACTTGTGCTAAAATCCATTTGCTGCAAGCAGAAATGGGCTCACACTAGAATACGTACTTGCGATTTCTGAGAATTGCGACCATCTCTACTGAAAGCTTTATGCGGTACAGCATCCTCTGGAGGAACGTTGAAATGCTTCAAGGCACAGTTCTGCCTTTGGACTATCAGAAATTTTCTAGATATGGAATAAATCCTCTTGAGAAGGAATAAAAATCTTCATCTTGCAACTTTGAAATTTACTAGCGAAAAAATGTCCAAAATGTCATCATGAGGGGTAGAGAGCGAAGGGTAGCGTGTTAGCACAGCTGGTATCTCAGCAATTTTCCTTCCTTTTGTGGATATTGTGAATGATTTTCAAAGACAAGAATATAAATTATACCTGCTTCTTATTTACTTTATGTTCCTATATCTAAGACAAGTTCACAAAAGATAAAATTGTGAGTGGGTTTGGGTTTTTGTTCTTCTTCCCCCCACACACACTTGGAATATTGACAAATCAGACCAAGGTTTCCGCTGCTGCTTAAAGTCCTAATCCACCCTGTGTTGGATTGTGTTTCTGACAGAGGCCAACACTAGGTGCCCAAGAGGAAGGCTGGAGAGCTTCCCACTCAGCGGTTCCAGTGAAATGTGATTTCCAAATAAAAACTTTCAACAATTCTTATTGCCGCTATACAGCCAACTAACGGTCAGAAACAGCCTCATTTCTGTCATATGAATTGCAACACTTAGGTCATCCTTACGGGACTGAGAAACTGTAGGATTTTCGCTTTGACTCCTGCTAACCAATTGCAGGAATAGGTCAGAACAAACAGAGGATGTTTCATAAAATGGTGTGCCTCCTTACCTTCCAACTTAATTATTCCATATAATTTGTGAACTGAAATTATAAAATCTACAATATTTATACCAAGACAAGAAGAAACAACGTGAAACCTCTCCATTTGCTTATGCTATGTATGTCCACAAAAGAATTGAGCTGTTGAGTTGTTGTGCTCTTTCTAGTCTTAAAGAAAATGGTAACACAGACTTTAGTCTTCAAAAATCTGTTTTACTGTAGCATGTTATTTTAAAGTTTCATAATATTTTGGTTTTATACTCATGAAAAAGGATCATTAAGATGAAACCCAGCAATTTCTGTTGGTTAGATTTTCAGGAGACAAATGACATCAAACAAAATATTCTTTGGAAGAACTTAGCAAGAACACCACTATTTTAGGACTTGGGAAGAGCAAACTTTTACATCCTTGTGACAGTGCCAGTTGTGTTCAGTTTTTCAAATGTTGTCAAAAATTATAAGGCATAAAAGCTTTCAAGCACTGAAGATTAATCCTCCCTCCCAGAAAGATATAGATTGTAGTCAAATTCTATAAACCCCGTTTTGCTTCCAGCTACATATTTTTAAGTATTATTCTGAAGCAATATCAAAGCAGATGGTGCAACAGCAGCACTGAAAAAGCATTTGGTGTATTGTAAGTGTCAGGTTAGAATTCACAACCTGATGAATTGCCCACAAGTTCAGTGCTAAAATGGTGCCATTTCTGTTTTAAAATAAGTAAGTTAGGAGCTATTTTCAGAAGTAGAATTAAAGTAAAAAAAGAAAATAAATAACCCATCTGTCCCTTGTTGTTTTTAAATATTTAAGTGTCAACTGGAATTGTGAAAGCAGCAGTTATGTATTTTGCATTGCCATAAAGTTTTCCATTTGTTCAGAATTTTCATGCTGTGTGAACAGTGCTTCCAAAGACCTTTGCTGCTGGTATTGTCAGCATATACAGTAGATTGGAGTTTTACATAATACTTCAAGAATACTTCAATAACAAATGCATTTAGCTTTGAACAAAACTTTGTTTTAAAGGTAGCAAATTCTCAAAAACATCACTGGCTGGAACTGAGGAAGCCTTTATCAAGGATGGATAAAAATTGACCTTTCTTGACCTTTCAGCGAGTGTTGAATTCATTGAAGTTCAGATTCCTTGCCCCTACAAGACTAAGTGATGGTATTTTATATTTCTTTTCTAGTATAGAGTGTTAAAGGAAAAAAACCCTAGGATTATTTTCATAACAGGGATAATAGGAGTTGGCTTCCATTTGGCTGGCAATTCCCACAAAGACATTTGAGATTTTATATCCGTATTTCAGTACAAGAAGATTCATGTGTCATCATTTAGAAACTAGAAAGACAGAGGGCTATGAGAAACTCCTGGAATAAGAGGTTTCCACAGAATAAGAAACCACTTATTCCAAAGTTACTCTGCTCCTCTTGTTGCTAAGAAAATCCCCCACTGGCAGATCTGTGACAGAAGACCAGTGTGGCTTTGCCACCTGGCAGCATGGGTTACCTTGTCGATGATAATGCAGCCAGGAAGAGTCTTTGGGAAGAGAGCCAAAAGTTGATTTGTTTCTGGATTTATGCTGGTTCACTGGTGGCCCTGTGGAAAATTTGGAAACGCAAAGCATATCTTGCTTCTAAATGTGCTGCCATGCTGGAACAGATGCTTTGTTAATGGCAACCGCTGTGCTGAGACGCTTGTGTGTCCAATGGCGATGTCTCTGTGGGGTGGTGGTAATGAAAGTGCATTGATCCTTAAGCTACTTTTACTGAAGCACCTTGGTATTTCAGCTGTTTCTCCTCTGTATTTTGGGGGCCTGAGCTGTAAATTTAATCTGATTATTTAGATTCTGACTTGTAGACATGCTTTAGGAAAGTAAGATATCTACCTCTGTCCCTTTGCGTGCAGTTATCAGCAGGCTGGGATTATTGCTTACACAAAGCCGCATTCACTAATAAAACTTCCAAATCAGTACTGTGAGTTTGGTTCCCCCTTGTGCAAAGTGGAGCGGTGGGTGGCATAGCGTGTCACCAGGCATATCACAGAGACAGGTGATGGGACTGCTCCACTCTGCTGAGAATATGAGAAGCTCCCACCTGTAAGGTTTTCTGTGATTTCCAACGTGCTGACCCATGGAGGAGTCAGCTGCTTCTTGAGAGACTTTCAAAATGAAATGCCTATCCAGAAGTGTTCCACTGTGTGACAGGTTTATGGCTATCAACATAATACATGGGGCATATGGCTTGAAAGAGATCTGAAGCTCTAGTCTGAAAAAAAATATAAAACTCTGAAGTGAGGAAAAGACAAATGGGGGGGAGCCTTTGTACATGAGTGACTTTGTTTCATTTGCTATGAAGCACAGCTGATGTTTAATCAAAACTTCAGTGAATTTAATATATACTGTAGCTATTTTAGTACCTATAACCTTATTTCTTGCATGGTGTCTTGAAGGGAAAATAACCTCTTCTAGGATTTGCTTTTAATGAAATGTAGGTAATGTGTTTTCTGAGCTTATGAGTGTGATGCCATGAGGCTGCTTTGGGAGGAAGTGTGAGAGTTCTTTCGTATCTGTCCATAAAGACACCAGCCTTGGGCATTCACCCTGCCATCGTGTACCTTCATGTGAGTCAGTGCTGTCACCTCTGCTGCACTCCAAGGGAGGGGAGTGATGCTCCTGGGTTCTGACAGTGGCATGTAGCAGTCTGTGTGTTACTCCTGTTATCCCCAAAACTGCTTACTGGTGGGGGTAGGAAAACCTTGGCATTCCTCCTCTTTCCTCTGGGGTAAGTGAGTGCTTTTTAAATTAACAACTGTAGCCTTAGTAGGGAACATCAAAATTATCTGCATCTTCATTTATCTCCTTCAGAGCTTAGTATTTAAATTGTTAGTGCAAAATAGTTAATGAATGAGGTATTTGCCACTGCTTTACATATTTGTACCTAAAGCATGGCAAACTTCTGTAATTCAAACTGTGCCTAGATGTGGAGGGTCCAGCTCACCTCAGCTCTAAATGGATTGAGTGAGCTGCACAGAACCAGTGTCACAGGATTCTCAGTCCAAATCCTTCAATACTCACAGTACAAATGTGCATTGCTTACTAATACGCAGCTGTGAGCTCAAAAGAGGTTTGCATATAGCTGTGCAGGAAAGAAAGCAGCAACTAACAGAAGTTTAGGACTGTTCTTATCACATAACCAGTAGAAGAACCTTATCACTGCTCATTTAATTCACACGGACTTGATTTTTTGCAGTGAGATTGGGACTATCAAGGAAAGCTATTGTTAAGGTCATTCTTAGAGACTTTTTTGAGACCATAAAAGGATGAATGATCAAGTAGTGTGTAGGATTTATTTACTTTTGTCTTATATAGTTGTGATTTTTATGAAATCTTCATGGTCTAACTTTTCCAGATCTTCTGAGATTAATGTTGAAAAAGCCTCACCATTTACAAAAAGCATGAAAATTTCCAAGTAAATGAACTGATTTTTCAGTTGATATAGAAATAAATAACGATTTTGGAAGGTATTTTAGGTCCATCATTATTTTACCCCCAGACTTTATTTATGTTTATGGTGATGGAAAAGTTTTCTGATGGCTGATACAGAACGAATGAGCAGAACTGATGCCATACTCTGGTGCTAACTGTCAGCAGCAGTGTGACCAGAATCAAACCTCAGAGTGAACAAACCAATTATCCTTGATGTGATTCTGCTACGTTATGGTCTGGGAATGGGATACAGCTGCTTGTTTTTCTCGTTCATGTCCTGCAGCTGCCTGCTGATGAAAGGGCTGACTTCTTTTTTCTCAGTTGTTAAAAGACAAATAGAAACGAGGGATAACAC
This sequence comes from Penelope pileata, assembly GCA_013396635.1. NCBI lineage: Eukaryota > Metazoa > Chordata > Aves > Galliformes > Cracidae > Penelope > Penelope pileata. Next base: position 1,682,101 of record WBMW01005986.1, on the reverse strand, counting down.
CCTACCATTCTCACTTGTGATACGCTATTATTTCTTTGGATGACTTCTACATAATAGGTGTTACCTAAATACAGGTTAATTCTGTGGTCCAAAATCAGGGGAAGACAATATTTCGTAATATGAAAGACCTACCACAAAATGAAAATACTGAGGCTTCATTTAACTTCTATACAGCAACAGTTTCATAATGCTGAAGTGCTCTGAGTTGCCTTGGAAACAAGTGGCTGTGCATATGCAGCACAAAGAGGGTCCGCAGTTTGTGGACTGGGCCCTTGAGGGCCCCATTACAGAATTTCTTATGTTTAGAAATACTTTGTAACAAGGCCCCTGGTGTCACTTATTAGCAGTAAAGTGTACAGCAGCCTTCATCAGCATCAACTACCAATTTGTTTCTTATGGAAATGAATCCACGTTGATAGTGCATAAGATTTTTTTGGAGATTTTATGAGCAGAATTCTCACTTGCTCTTTTTAGGCTGCCACTTGACACACGCTTCTCTAATTTGTGTGTTTCTCTACTCCTGGTATTGATTTCAGCATTCTCGGTGAAATGAACAAGTTGTGAGGGGGAGGTGGGCAGAGACGGAGGAAATAAACTTGTATGGACGCATTTTGTCTGCACGATGATCTGTCTTAAATTACAGCACTGGAGTGAAGGAATTTTAATCTTCACTCTGGCTAGTTTGCTTTCTTTTTTGGAAAAGTTTTGTGCCTTCATCTTTATTAAGACACTGGTTTGATTTCTTTTTGTTGTGGGCTTACTCCAGCAGGAAGCTGAGCACCACCAGGCTGCCTGTTTGTGCCCTGCAAGTGAAATTGTGGAGAAAATCACAAGGGTACAAGTGAGGAGAACTCAGGGGTTGAGATAAAGACATTTTAAAGGAAAAGTTGCATGCACAAGCCAAGCAAATGAAGGTCATTCACTACTTTCCATTGGCAAGCAGTTGTTCAGCCATTTCCAGGAAAGCAAAATAGTTACTTGGGAAGACAAGTGCCATAGCACTGAATGTTCCCTACTCCTTTTTCATCAGTCCTGTTGAGTGTGACATCACGTCCTATGCGATATCCCTTTGGTCTGGGTCAGCTGTGTGCACTCCATAATCCTTGTGCACCCCTAGCTCCTTGCCGGCAGGCAGTGACAGATAGAAGTCTTCGTCTCTGGGAAAGCACTGCTCAGCAAAGCTGAACCTCAGTGTCTTATCAGCACTGTACTCATCACAAATCCAAAACTTAGCACCATACAAGCTACTAGGAAGGGTATTAACTCTATCCCAGCCGAAATCAGTACACCCGTAAAATGTGAGTTGAAGTAGTAACTTTTGAGAGATTGCCATAGAAACAAATGTATTCCTAATTGTTTTCCTATTATCACCTTACAAGTACAGATATCAATAAGACATGTAAAAGGATGTAAGTTGCAAGGCAAGTTTTAGGCAAAAAGCTCAAGTTTGTGGGTGGGGGAAAATCTTTGTTTCATTTTGTGTTTTGGGGTGGTGGATTGGTTGATTCAGCTTTATCGCTTCATTATTCTGCAAATATTGTGAAGATACATGTAAGTTGTACTGAAATAATTGCTGAGACTGAACTGACAAATAAAATAAGTGAAAGGGAAATAAAACACAAGTACTAGGATCATTCCTTCTCCCCTGGGGAAAGAAAAAGCAGCAAGTGAGAATCACTTCTTTGAATCACTTGAAATCAGTGAAGAGAATAATCTCAGTGGAGAGGGAGACATCAGATAAATCTTCTCTGGTACACAATAGTCATGTCAGGAGCTGGAGTGTGCTGTGAGCTGGAGATGCAGGCTCGCACAGCTCACCTGCCAGGCTCCAGATGGAAGCCCAGGAGCTGCCATTATTCAAGAAAAGTTACGTCTTCTTCCCTAAAACCCAAACTGAGAAAACAGGAGTATGATTGGTGAAAGCAGTCCTCTCCCTAGGGGATGGAGTTCTCTTAGGTGCCATTGTAGCAGCTTCCACTGTGGCATTACCCCTCTAAGAGGAGGGTCATCTCGAACAGCAGAGCAGAACCAATGCACCACCTGACATCTCCTTGTGTCACAAACTGAAGACCACAATTACCAGATGCAGGTTCTCCAGGGTATTTTGATCCCTATTGCCTCTGTGGTGGAAATGCATGGGCTTCGTTTCATTTTTTTGGCATTCTGGTATGCTTGTGAAAGAAAGAGAAAAGAGAGAAGGGCATATAACTATTTGTGTAGAGTTGAGTGGTTTCTTTTGCTGACAGTTTTGAGATATTTGAAGGAAATGGCTAAAGATTACTGGAGAAACCAGAACAAATAGGATAATTTAATTTTAAACCCAGAGATCTCTTGCTATTATCTTTTAATTAAAATTTGGATAAAATACCAGCCTGAAAAGCTGAAAGAAAGGAGAAGCATATACTCAATAGATGGCCTTTTCAAGCAATCACAGTGCTGGGGTCTTTAACAGCGTCTTTGCTTCAGGGTTGAATTCCTATAATCTAAACCGTGCATACGCGACTATATTCCAAGATCTGTATCTTTTGAGTAAACCACCTTCTTGTCATTAAGACTTGACATTTCTGTTCATTGTGGCTGCCTCACTGCAATAAACGTTCCCTGGAGGATATACAAACTCCATTTTCAGACATGAATATCACAAAGGGTCTGCATAGGAAATAGGAAGACGAAATTATTCTTGTTCACAGAAAATGACTGGAGAGGAATGCCAGTTACTGACAGATGCTACACATTTTCAGATGAGAGGAGATATAGAAATCAGGGAAACAAGATGGACTGTTAGGTCTTCAGTATACTGTAATCCCTCACTGATGTAGGATAATTTTCCAATGGAAAATGCTCATGGATTTTGTACGTTTAGGCTTTAAATGTCTCTAGTAATAGAGCATTTGACACTTTCACTGTGAAATTGTACTAGAGCCAGTACATTTCACCTGTAGGTATTCTCCTAATCTTCTGACCAAAAAAAAAAAAAAGGGCTCCCTATGGAGAAATACTAATGAAATGTTGCCACAACAGAATCTGATACAATGATCCTGCAAGAGAAATGAATGGCGAAACTCCAGAGACAGAAAAAAGGTCTAAACTCAAAAGGGTAAAGAATGGAATAAAAGAGTCCTTCAATGAGAACAAATCTAAACTGTCTGAACATCATTGTGTAAAAGGCCTCCTTTATGAAACCTGTTTTGCTTCCACCACCATCGCTTAAGTACAGTCAAAACATCCCTTGAATACTTGGCATCATTTGTTATCTGATATCAATTGTTGCTGCTGATAGTGTCATCTTTCAAATTGTCATTAATATCTGTGTGCATACTTAGAATATTTTAAAAACTGTAAGCTTAATTTGTAAAACTGTGAGCTTAATTTGTAAATGAATTACTTTTTTTTTTACTACATTTTGAATTTGAATATGCATAATTTCCCCAAAATACCCACACCAAACAACAACAACAACAAACGAAAAGCCACCAAGAGCAGTGAATATTACCAGCAAAAATCATCTTTCTGGAGATGAAGAGTTAGGTAGGTTATCAGTGTGATTTCACACTGCTCTCTAACCTTTCCACATTTATTCTAATTCCCTCTAAGTTGTAGTTATGCTTTTATCTATACCCTGTGGTTGTCAGGGATGCTGAAGCTATATTTGCTTTCCCATGGCCATATCCTTTATCTTGGCTACTTGGGACAGAATGTGCGTATTTGCTTCTCTGCCCAACAGAGATTAGTTTTTCATAGGAGGAAGTAAAATAATCAACTTTCCTCCTTTTTGTGTTTGGATATTCCACACAGTATCTCAGGGCAAAATCTTTCCAAGTTATTTATAAAGAAGCAAGCTGTTGCTATTTTTGTAAAAACACCTTAAAAATGTTCCTTCTTCCTTTTTTCTTTCTTTAAACTCTTGAAAGATCAGAGTTATGATGATTTGTTTTCATAAAATAACTTCAAAATAATAATACTTTTGTTTAATTTTGTATGGATGTTTTCTAAACTAAGAAATAGCTGAAGACATCAATCTCCAAATTATTCAAAATATCTTTTCAGTTAATTTTCATTACCTCAGAGTAAGTCTTTGCGATGGAAAGGCAGCAGAAATGGGCTTTGAAGAGGGCAGAGCTCAGAAGTGGTGATAACGTGGGGAATGTTCTTTCAATTAACAACTATTCTAAATTTTTGAACGTGTCATATTAATTGAGGATTGTCTCATGAAGGAATCAGACATAGTCAAACTTTGTGTTAAATGTTTCCCTCAGTACTGACTGAAGCCAGCTTGTTTAAAAATGTCGAAAAAAGGTGTAAGGAGGAGCATTGTGGACTCAGGTGTCAAAGTGGAAATCCTGAAAGTAGCAGCTGACTGCTGCCTGCCTGAATGCTTTGCTTTTTGCCAGCATCCCCTCTCCCTATCGCTTACTGCTTTAACAACAAATTCAAAGCGGATGCTATTTCCTTTAACAACCTAGGAAGTATCTTCAGCGGTTCCTCCTTTTTATGTTCCAGCATTCTGCTCAGAGCCTGCTATGACTGTTGCTTGCATTGAGGTGCAGTGATCTCTTTCTGTCTGCAAATAATTCCTTCCTCTTCTCAAAGATGCTAAGTTAACAACCCACCCCTGTCTGATTCAGGCATATGAAGGACCGCAGTTTTAAAAACAGAGACAGATGCTTCAGCTGTAATACATTTGCCTGGTTAGTGGCTGTTCAAAACAAGCACACCCCCCACTGCAGATCTTCCAGAGTCTGTTGTCACCAGCTCCAGCTTGGTTACCTGGCGGGGCACAACGCGCTGTCAGCTCTGCCTTTGGTTATCTGATACTCCACTCGCAGTCTCCTCAAGAGCTCTGCCTGTCTCTCCTAAAAATGATGTGCAGCATTTCTAATGCTCGTAAATTTGGGAATCCTTGCATAGATGAGTCACTAGCTTCGTTCCATGTACCTCAAAATAGGTCTAAATCAAAGTGATGTTTGAATTGCCAGTGCAAGCCCGACTTCGCTGAGCTCTCAGTGATGCTGAATCAGTGTTAGCAGTGGTAGGAAATGATGAAGCAGTCCCCTGGTGGCTGAAGTCCCTCGGGATGCCTCTTGCCCCAGGCACAGCAGCTGCCTGTGCTCCTCTCCTGCATCGTGTTCTGACTGCTGGCATGGCTGGGAGAATCCTGGCCTTGTGCAGTGCCTGTGGGGCTGATGGAAGGCTCCTGCAGGGAGAGGCCATTAACTCCTTTGTGACCCTCGCACTTTGCTTCCTGCTGCTGCCCTGCCTGGCTGTCATGTCAGAAAAAATACTTCACGTTTGGCACATGTGAGTGATAACAATCAGCTCACATGAGCTGTCTGTGATTACAGATACAAAAAGAAAAAAAATCATTAAGTCTGAGTCCCCTATGTATGCTAAAGCACTAAGATTTAATATTAGAAAATATGTGGGATAGGGACCGGTTAAACAAGACCTTGCTAAAGGTAAACACTGGTGAAAAATAACAAATTACAAAATAAATATGGTAAGGTATGTTACTAAAACAGATTACTCTGGTAACATTATTTGGATTCTTTGACCTTTAGAAACAGAGAAATGTTCTAAGGTAACCTCCTTTTTTTCCTTTTACATAGTTATTTTTCAGAGCTCTACAAAAACAGCACTCTCCTTTTCAGAAAGGATTTGGTGCAATCACAGTGTTTGCAGTTACGATTAAGGCACATGCTATACTTGCTGCCAATTAGTTTAATTGATTTGAAAGTCTGAGTACATCTTAAGTGGACAGGATTTACCTTCCTGAATTGAATGTACTGTAAGGACCATCAGGAGCAGTGTACGTGGGAGAGGGAAGGGGAGTGCAACAGAAAGCCACAGACTCTGATGGCAGCTGAACCAGGACAGAAAGAGCTCAGAAGTGGGTCCTGGGGCAAAAGTTGGCAACAGGAACTTCAAACAGCTTCATCTTCTTGAACTTCTTGTAATCTTTTTATTTCCTTAATCTAATCTGCTAATTGCCCTTCCCCGTTCCCCTAATGGGAATGAGTTCTGCACCAGAATTTTGGGTCAAACATTTAAAGTTAAATTGAATGCAGTCTGGGCTCTGATTCAGGGAATTTTCTGTTCTTTCTAACGTTGCTGCAATGTTACAGAAAGAAGAGCACGGTGACATGTTTAACCTGTTATGCAAGAGCTGATGTTGTGACTGTACACGTTTTTGGGGATTTTTTTTTACAAATACATAGTAGCTGAGATATGACTCATTCCTGTTTGATTGCAAACACAGCTTGCTTGGCTTCTAGGTGGTTGGAGCTGCCTGTTTATTGTTTCTTGATATAAAGGAAGGGTTAATATTGGGAAAAAAAAAAACATTTCCCCTCCAGCTTCTCTCAATAGTGAGCTGCATACAGAGGTGTATGCGTGCCCTGCTACCCTGGCTGTGCTGCATTAGGCTCCCAAGCACAGACCCCAGATCCCAGTGTGGGAGAGGACTGGCACTGCCAGGGCTGCAGCATGGTGCCAGCTCGCAGGGGGAGTCCTCCCTGTGCGGGGCTCCGGGGAGCTGCACTGGCATCAGCACTGCCGAGCACCTCTTCGCTTCAACTTTTGGCTCTGGTGAAGTTTTTTGCAGCTGCCAAACAAAGCAGAGTAAGATGAGAAGTTAGGAAATCACAGCCAACAGACTGGGGAGGAGAACGGGAAATTTCATGCTCTGATGGCTCATTTGGCTGTCTTCATTTTGGGCTACTCTTTTGTACAGTGTCTGTATTTCCCTGCTTCTGGCTTGAAATGCACATATTTAAAATGCACTCTCTCTCTCTCAAAAAAAAAAAAAAAAAAGGCAAAATGAATTGCTTTACAAACATTCAAAGATCTGAAATTGTGAAATGCTGAACAGTGACTGGATGTCGATCCCTTCCAGTATCAGATGATTTCTTTACTCAGTGACATTTTAGATTCCCTGTTTTTATTTTTATTTGGCTCAGCTCCACTTATAACTGTAACCCTTTAGGAATTCTGTCTGGTAAACTCCCATTCAAACCATTGGGGATTGCAGCAATCTGTCAGCACAGTCTTTTACCGTGTTTCCTTGTTATTTATAGATGAGATCTTGCATCACTGAAGTATTTCTGCCATATTGTTCAAGATAAAGCCAGTAAATTCAATATGCCATTGTGTAGCCCCTGACTTGCCTCCAAGGCCTTGTTTTTCACAGAGAGGAAAAATACTTTATAGAAGAGTGGGAGCTGTCTGACTGCGAAATGGGCTTGAATAATAACACCAGGCTCTCAGCTGAAATTTTATACTCTAGATGAATCATCAAGTGCTCATTAAACATCTATCTACTGTAGAAATAGATAACAAATCTTCCCCTTGATGTTACCCTTAGGATCTTGACAAAAATAATCTTATATTGGAATGTGAAAATGGCAAACTTGACCGAATCATCAGCAGTAGTTTGGCTTCTATCTGATTCTAACCTGAGAAACACTTCCCTCTCGATGTCATAACAACGCTAAAATAAGAGCACTCATTATCCTTAGAAGACCTGGGAGTGAAGCAGAGAACGGCTGTGCCACATTCCATCCTCCCTGGACTAACTGTAGCCTGGCTAAGATACCAAATGAGCATCTTTTCATGTCAAAATTTTAAAGGGTAACAGTGCACATCATGAAACCAAGGAAAACCCACAGCCTTTTTCTTAAGATGTTTTTTATTTTAATTTGTATCTTTTACCTGTAAGCTGGATTTCATGGCAGAAGGGAAGTATTTTGAATATGAAATAGATTCCTAATCACATTCCTAATCATAGTCTTTAAATGTTCTACAACCCCATTTTGGGAATGACAGCTGCGGAACGGGCTAAAGACTTTGATAAGCTCTTTTCTACATTCTTTGCATAGTATAGATTTTCTTTAGAAGTCAGTTTTGCTGTACTGTGTCCAATGCCAGAATGGAAGTTCTAACATGCTATAACGGAATTGAATTCCCCCTTCCTTGTGATTTATGACCCCTTATTTGCACTGTCCTCAAAACATACTGGGCAATGGCTACAGTAGTTCTGTTCACATTGCAGTCTCACTGTGTTTCAGTCCCACTTGATTTTAACCTGAGTTTAACTCATTGCTGCAAGGCTGTGTGCTGCTTAATGTAACGACAACACCTTGATTTATTCTAGCATGGGTGTGAGTTGTGTTACACATGAGTAAATGAAGAGCAGTGTTGGGGATATTAATGCATGTTAGAGAATTTCAGGCCACATGTGACATTCCCCATTTCTTTGTGCTCAGTTGCAAGGCGTGGTAGGGAATGAATGCCTCCAAGGAGAATTGGCCTTGCTGGCAACTGTGAACACAATGAGGTTAACTACACCTGCCAGACTTTATACTTTCTGGTGTGGTTTCATCAAAATGGTGTGACTCTAAGCTTATAGGCTTAGTCCTGCCTTTATACAGGGCATTCTCCACACTTAAAATTGTCCAGGCCTAAGCACCAAATGATCAAAGAGGGCTTCAAAATCCCTTTTTACAGAGTGAGAAATATATATGGGCTAACCTAACTCAGGATGTTAATGAAGGAAACTAGTTGTATTTTTGGGCTGGGTTAATTGGTTGTAAAAACCCACTCCATTTTTTTCAACAAGTTAACAGTACAACCTGTTGAAGTTTTAGGTAAACTGGGTGTCCTACAACTGTCACTTTTATTTTTGCATAATTATTTGATATTTAATGTTTCATAGCCTAGATTCATAGCTGCAATCTCAGCAAATGAAATTTTCAGACCAATACAGCCCTGTACCATAACCATCGTGTAGTTTCCAAGTGATTTGCTGTTGTTTCACTGCCAATTTAAACAAGAAGCCACCAGGAGCAGTTTTCAGCCTTCTCATTACTTAATCTTAATTGCTTTATCTATTAATTTAGACGGTGTTAGTGCTTTAATGATATGAGAGTCAGTAAATGGCTATTGTTCATTAGCCATAAAAAAGCTATGTATGTTTGGGTTTTATTTATTTATTTATTTTTAAGCTAGCTAATGTCCATTCTGTTACATGTAGAATAATGTCGTGATGAATGAGGTAAAGATATTTTCATTCAGAGCAAACAAAGATATCTCCTAAGTGAGTTAGTGGAATAATTAATTAATTGAGTTGCTATGATCAAATGTCTTTCAATTAAATCTACTTTTACGTTTCTTCAGCATTCTGTGATTAACAATTAGAAAGGTAAGAGTAATTAGAGTGAGTTTCTTTGGCAGTTCATGTTTTGTTTGCTGGACAAAACTAGCTATGAATCTGGTGTCTACGTCCCTATGGCTTACAGATCTTTTTTGGATAAAAAGGCAGAGCCAGGAGGTGTGTGTGTGTAGAGTTCTGACGTTAATTTGGGAGATCTGTGCTTTGCACATGTCCTTTATTTGTGCTTTCCTTGAAAAAGTAGTACTTTTACATTTCAGGCCTACTTTCTTAATTGATGCAACTTTCCTAATGCCTTTATAATAGACAGTAGGAAAGGAAACCCTATCAGTGGAGAGCTCTTAATCACATGCATATATTATACTCCACAGGATTTTTCCAGCTCATTTAATAGATTCCTGATGCCCTAGTAATTCTGTCTTTCAAATAGTGCTTATTTTCATCAGCTGTTAAGTAAAACTCCCAACATTTCTCAATCATTTCACATCAAATCTAAGTAAGGAGGTTAGAAAAACATGAGTGGCAGTTTGTTAAAATGTGAATGGTTTAAAACAACAAATTATTATGTCATTTGGCACAGGAGACAATAAATAAATCTATCAACTTGTTACTGAAATGGCTTACAAGAAAAAAGTATATTCAGTTGCAAGTGGCGAATGAATCAGCTGTAACTGTTCTGAAAGAAGTGCAACAGTTCTCTTACTATTGTATATGGGCTGTTCTGAAAGTGATGCCTCCTATTTCTTTCCATGGGAACTACGACAGATACAAAGCACAATAACATGGTTTGATAGAGCAAATTCTCAGCTACAAAACACTCTCTTTCAACACAGTCACCACCATTAGTCAGTTAGCACAGATAAGCTGATTGAGACACACTTCATTTCGTGGTGTGGCAGCTGTGTATGGCCATCCAGAACTGGCCTTGTCATTCACATCACTGTCACCATGGCTGAAATGTACCACCATCCCTCACTGTGCTCACATCCACTGTTTGGTCTCCATCAATGTTCAGCAAGTGTTGATAAATGTCAGTGGGTGCCATTTTTTCCCCATGGAGGAATTCAATTCCATACAGTTGCTCCATCCACAATTCTACGTCAGACACCAGGTCGGACTGCCCCTCTGCTGCCATCTGTTGCATGGCAACAAAATGGAATGGGATATTGGTGGGAAGGTTCAGCCTCTGCTGCCATCCCACCAACATCCGCCTCTGGTGTGGTGGGCCAACATAATAAAATGGGAGGCATTACTTTCGGAGCATCCCTGTATCCACACTGATCTATGGGGATTTGCTACTTGTGTGTTTCGTGCAAGGTATTTACTTTTATTTAGCAATATACCTTAGATATGTGTTTTGATCTCTTGAGTAAGAAGGAATATCAGCTCTTGGGCAGCATGGATTTTTCACAGCCAACATTCATTTTTAAACTATTGTTGAACGCAGGCTTGCAGTTGCAGCAATATTGAACAATTGTGCACTTTCATTCAGATCCACAGAGCCAGGAACACACTGGTGCTATTGTCTGGGGATCTCTTCAACTTGGTGATTGCATTTCAAGAGGTACGAAATGCCATGTTCTGCATCGCTCCATGGGGCAGAGATTATACTGTTAAACATGTTACATCCACACTCACTGCTTGTGTGCAACTGAACATGCATATCACAGCCACAGAGTCACAACCGGCTAGTTGCTGCTTTTTGCTTTTAGCCAGTGAGGGTCAATGCAGATCTTTCTTTGATCCACCAGCAGGGTGATGTGAACCCCCTTAGTTGTCATGACAAGAGATGCAAAGTGCTAGGGTCTATTTTCATTTGTACTGGTGCCTTTCCCATGCTTCCTCACACAGGTGCCCAAGAGGCTGCAGCAGAAATGTCATCAGGTGCTCTGGGCTCACTCATTTGTTGTGGAGCTGTTGAGGTCCCCCCATCCATATCTGTTTACAATCGCTTTTTTGCAAAACCAGTCTTCAACTTCTGCCAACCTCACTGCTTACCCAGACAGTAGTCCTGGCATGCTCCTTTGCCCCTCTCATCAAACCTCAAATTGTGAGGGCTCCATCTTTCCCCAATGCTGCTCTTGAGAGAGCAGAGAATCTTTCCTACAGGGATCTTTCAAGTCCTGATGTGTTGGTGGAACTCCCCGTGGATGGGCTTTCGGAGCACACATTTTTGTCTTCTGGCAACAAGAGCTTATCCCTTCCCTCCCTTCCAGAGTACTCATTTTGGAGACTAACAATAGAGTAAGTTTCACAAATTACACAAGTACTAAAAACAAAGCAGTTAATCACCTTCAGTGTGCCCTTCACTGCTGGCAAAAAGCTACCCTGCCCATTTGCCTGCTGCCATTCACCATACAAGCAAACAAAACAAAAATCTAGTTGTCTGGACCGACACTGAGTGCTTCCCGTGCTACAGCCCCAGGAACGTTCTGTTGAAACAGCCTTTTCCCCAGCAGGTTCATTTGTCAAAACCAGAATGTGTTGGAAAAGATCTTGATAAACCTCAGGTGAAACACAGAGGTCTCTCAAAAATCCATCCACGGGTAACTGCTGAGATGTTCTGGTGGCACTGCGTGTTGGTGTTGCTGGGATGGAGGAGCCCGGGGAGTCAGAGGGCAGCACCCTGGGGACGGGCAGCGGTGTGCTGGGGGAGGGAAGGGGCTGGCTGCAGGAGCAGGTTCCATGCCTGGAAGTAAACAGCTGGAAGCTTTTGGTTGACTTTGTGCCTAGCATTACGATTGTTTTAAGCAGTTTTAAACATTTATTTCACAGAAATTTCTAAAATGTGGTTCTCATGTAATTCTTCGCCTTTTAAAGCTCGGTTAAAAAAATTAAAAATCAACTTCTGAGAGTTGGAAAATATGTTTTTGTGAACAGAGCTTTTTGTTGCAATATGTTGCTGAATTTCAGATGTAGGAAATGTTGTATTTTGGAGGCAATTCCCTGATCCAAAGCACCTGTTTGTACCAGAATGTTTTGGTTTTCTTTTTCTGAACCATTCTGGCTTTTCAAAGATGAAAAGAGTGCCTGGTGTGTGTGTAACGCTTTGATTTCTCAGAGGTAAGCCATGTTGTTAGCAGAGATAAAGGACCTTGTTTACAAGGTGTCTATATCCTTAGAAAAAAGGAGTTTCCAATAATTGAGTAAGATGTCCTGAATGTATAGATTAAACTAGAAGGCCAACAGCAAACATGATGAACTTCAAAAGAACAGCTTCTCATCTCTCAGGGGACCTTCATTAATGAGTCACCAGATAGGCAATTACCGTACAGTTCTTGTAATGACCAGGATCAGACACAAGCAATCAGCACAGTAGGCAGCAAGAAAGCAAGCAGAAAAAAAACTGTGAAAATATGCCATTAAATCTTAATTATTCTTCAAAAGAAAACAAGCACAACTAGGGGGCAAATAACTGTAAGGAATATACAGAACTGTATCAAAACCTGCTGGCTCGGGGCAATGATATTTAGTTATTAGCAGCATCAACGTTTATTTAAAGTTAAGCACTGTGTTCACAGACCATTCAGAGGTGTATTTTCCACCTGCTAAGAGCCTTTGTAAGAGCTAGTCTTTGCTTCCACAGGATTGTTCCTAAATTAAAAACCCAGTATAATTATTGTTTCTATTGTAAGAGCCTCTATAAACCACAACAAAGACTGGGACCCCGAGCATACATACGGGCAAGGAAAGACTTCTCCCAGAAGAATGATTTAAATTGTCAAAGGAGGAAAGGCCATTATGGGAGGATGAGACGTTATGAAGGCTGTTCAGATCAGAGAAGCTTGATGATGTCCCAGCCCAGAGCCCACTTAAGCATCCTACAAATATTTGTATCCAGCACGTTTAGTACGGTTACGTGGGGCTTATTTACTGGTGAACATTTCCCAAAGCCTGAATCACAGAAGCAGTTCCCCTGCAGCTAAGCAGTCCTGTTGATCTCACTGGAATTCTCTGGGGAAATTCTTTGTTGATTATGGGAATATGAGTTTCTTGATTAGGCTCAACCTCCTTTATAAGACGTAATTATGGTCTTATAAATAAGGTACTCCCCATACACATACTGTTATTGGGGAGGAGGATTATTTGGAAAAGGAGTTAGTGCACAATAACTCCTGTACAAGAAAGTTGCATGTCTTCCATCTGCACTGAATGACCTTTTAAAAATAAGTCTTGTGCAGTGGGCAACAAAGATTGTCCTCATATCTGCCTTGTAGCAAGCAATTTCATTGCTTGTCACTCTCCTCTAAGCTGGTCTCATACAAGTAAATTCACTTTGCTTTTTCATAAAAGGCACAAATAATCTAGTAATATGTGGATTTATTATGACTACACTCATGCAACATGCGAACAATGTGCGTGTCCTTTTTTTTTTGGTAAGTCATTTCCATCTTTCAAAAAGTTAAAGCTGTTCAGGATCAAGAGGACCAAGAAGCAATACCAAAATTTTTCCCACTGTTAGCATGTCTCTTTTCTGAAGCCCAATGCTCTCCAGGCTTTGAAAGGTTGAGTTTTGGGAAACTGATTTGTACTTAGATCTACTTCTTGCAAAACAAGACTGCAGTCAGAGGCAAAAAACTAACAAAGAAATAATTGTACTTCCACTGACTCTACAAAACTGATTTGTTCATTTGGTAATTGCTCGTAAACTCCATGAAATATAATGTCTGCCTCCACAACCAAAGAGATTTGACTTGAAAATTGATAACTCACTTAGGATAACATTCCTTCACAGAAATATGTTGAGGAAGTCACTTATTTGCACTGTATTGTGGATTTGGCTCCAGAGTATTGTATGAGTAATTGTGTAATGACTTCTTCTTGAGTATGTCTTTCATAGTGCACTGTATTTTCCCTGCAGAAAGAATAATTATGTAAATAACTGTTATCAGAATATAGTGTGCAGCTAAAAAGTGTAAGATGCATTGTATGATCATATATTTGTATAATAAGTCTGGCTCTGTAAAAGATAAAAGTGAATATTGAAACTGGGGTAGTTTATATCTATTTTTGTGCATGTATCACCTAAGGTATTTTAACAATTTAAAGATTTGTTATATCTGATACAGCCTATTCAATGTAGGAAATCACCCAAAGGAAATAGGAATGCTTTGTGTTTAGAGGTTCCAAATAGGAGGGTTGAAATTGGTGATGCATCAACACTTTTGATTTCAGTGTTGACTGTCACCATGATATTCCCCTAGCAGGTATTTCTTTAGTTTTCCTGGGAAATGAAAAAGATAACAGGAATAACTAATCTGTTGTGCTTCTTAGCATTACTGATCTCTAAAACACTTAAAAAAAAAATCCTAATCTTTCATCTTTTTGTGTTCAAAATTGTTGTCTCACTTGGGTCTTTAAAATAATATTTTAAACATTATTATAGAGTATGTGGTATGTCCTAATGTTAGTTTGGAGGAAGAAAGATGCATTTGTCACAGTTCTGCATTCAGCACCATCTAATAATAACAAAAAAGAGTTCAGATAACATGTAACAGTAGCACAACTCATTCAGTTCACAAAACTGAAGTTTGTCCCACTGTAATGTACTTCAAAATGCCTTGTTAGACATAAATGAAAATTGTTCCTAATTAACAGGGATCACAAAGCTCTGTTGGAAGAGTTCTATGATGTCAGAGTTTATTTTCAATAAAATTAGATTACAGAATAAGAAATTCAGACTAATAACAGTTCATGTTACTTTTATCTGTTATTTTTAGCAAAATTATTGAGCTAAGTAGATATTTCAGACTAAAACTCAATTGTCAAAGCTAAATTCTCTAAATAGGAACTCATGGTAGTTTTCTGGATCCCGAGCTTTTATGATTTGACATTATAGAAATGCAGTATGCACATGCTCTTTTTTCCCTTCCCCCAGCATGTCTTTAAAATCCCTTGCTTCTCCTGCTCTATCTCTATAGCAGCCAGAAGTGGCAGCTGAAGCTAACCTGCATAATTCCCTGCTGATTCCAAACGAACCAGGTGAACGCGGTGTCCCGTGAGCTGCTTAATGAGCAGTCTGTCATGCAGCCACACCACCTTCAGGAGTCAGACTCTTGTGAGTTCTCAGCTGCTTTTGGCATGGAGTGCTGATTCTTCTTGAATCAGTCTACCCTTATGAAAACTGAAAATAATGATACATATGAATACTTATAGTAGTTATGTAATGCCTTTGCAATGGTTTATAAACTGTGCTTTTGCTGTAGTGGAAGTAGGATAAATTGCAAGCAACCTTCAACCATCATTCACAGCAAAACCTATCTACAGTAAGCCTGAAACACAGCTCTGCAAAATTCTTCTGTACTAAACAAAACCTGATGAACAAATTATCATGACATTTTTGTCCTCCTTTGGCACATGCAACATTTTAATTAGTTCTCCATGAATCTAATCTGAATTCATCAATAGGAATAGACAGGTGTAAAGAAGGCTGGCATACTGATGTTTTGCTGGTGGCAAAAAATAAAGTGAACCCTCTCACTGGTGTCCTTTGGCAACTCTGCCCCTTCACACAGATCTCTGGTTGGCTAGAGGAAATGTCTGAAGCATGAAATGGCTGGGCCTATTTACCAAAATTACATCTGGAAAGCATGCTAGTAACAAAAGGTGATGTCCAGGAAAACAGATCTGTAGTAGCCATAGGCAGGTTGCTGTGTAGCCAAACCTGTAAATATTATTTCGTGTTCTGTGTGGGTCTAAGGAGCAACGATGGCAAGTGACTTGCCAAGGTCACCTAATAAGCTCTCACAGTTGGTATTAAAATTCAGGAACTCATGGCTCCCCATATCTATATCCAGTTTATTGTCAGTTGCATCCTTTAATCATTATACAGTCTTTATTTTTGCATCAGTGTGCTTTATTTCAGTCGTTAATATTGACTATCTTTACTATGCTTCATTTCTGCATAAGGTTAACAGATATTTATTACCAACTATCATGAGAAGGTGACATGAGTTCATGACCTAAGCAGACAGGTCCTTTACAGCAAGACAATTTCTTTCCAAGTCTTTAGTGTTACTTTATATTTTTCCTTTGCTTTCCTGTTTGCCCTTTTCTATTTTTCTTGACAACTTTGATGTCAATTGGGCTGACAGGTCAAAATGAGCAATAGCCTTTCCTTGTGCTCAGGTGAAGCAAGTATAATGTTCGTAGATGGTAATGCGACCTGGAGCAAATCTCAGTTCACTCTCAAATGCAGGTGTACGGAATTAAAACTTGGCAAAAAGTTTGTCTTGAAATATATTATTCTGAAGAAGTTTTTAACTTCAATTACTTTGTTGTCTCATTGTCTTAATGTTGATTTGAGCATATGTTGTGTCAGACTCCTTTTTTAAGTTTGCTCTCTGCTTATTTGTCAGTTCTTGAGTTCTGACAAGTTTCAGATCATCGTTAAAAGGCTGTTGGTGACTGAACATCCTGTCCTGGGCAATATGCATAAAAAGATATATTTTGCTGCAGCGGTCTGGCCATGCATATATACTTTTCAAAGCAATTGATCTATCATCTGAAACTGTAAGAAAATTTAACGGGGGAAAAGGAGGAAATGTGCAAGGTGACTGCACAACAGTGCTGTTTTGTTTATGAAATCTCAATATACATGTAAAATTGCTTTACATCTTCAAACAGTTCTTCAGATGGAGACCTACTAGAAGGTACAAATTTTAAAATATTAAATTTGAGATATGTGTTTGATTTCTACAGGGATACATTCTTTGCAAGTCAAAACCTGAAAAACTTCTAACAAGGTCTGTAAAATTGAAAGTACTGGTTAATACAGGCCAAAACTCTTGATTCTTGCGAGGCTGGTGCCTCTTCTGGCAGCAGTTCCCTGTCAGGTGCCTCCTCTGACACTTAATTGAGCTTGCTATGAGGAAGCTCTTCATGTGAGAGAGTTGAACATATGTGCATTATATAACAACAGTATAGAGAATATTTTAAATAAATTTATTGTATTATACACAGCTAATGCTTAAATTATAAATTATAGCTTTGCAGACTGAAAATGATACCAACTCTACGCTAAGAGGACAAATTCTGTGAAGACACAGAGCAGTTCATCTATGTGAATGGATTATGGGGAATATTTTTGTTTGTTTGCTTGTTTATTTCTCTTGAGGTACTATATTCAGACCCATAAGAATCCAGAACCCACTGTGAGTTTTAAAGATCAGTTTAGGAAAGTTTTTCAACATAATTTGTCCATTTTACTTATTTCTTATTGTCACATCAAAGTTTTGCAATTCTTTCAATTACTTCCTCAGTCTTGTGCCCAGACTTTCTCAGCTGAGTAGCTGTCCTGCCTTTGGACAGAGTCTTGGCTTCATTACATGGATTTGCAATGTTTACATGGCAGTGTGTGTGTATACTGGCTGCCTCCAAGTTTTCTCTCTGGCAGCTGTCACCGTACAACTCTCCTAACAGAAAGAATAGCAAAAGTAAGGAGCACAATAGCATGATGAACAGGCTGCATGCTTAAACGATATCTCATATCATATTTATTTTTTTTTCCCCCTAGAAGTTGTTCAAAAAGAGTTAATTTCACCCTGTGCATATATATATATTCTTTGAGGATGCACCAAAGTTTAGGTTGGCTTTCTCCTCAAAAGATTTCATAGATTTCTTCCATCTGCTGGACAGGAGCAAAGTTTTTACTTATTCCTATTCTGCTCCTCATCAGCCTCAAAAGACACCATAACTTCACCATAATCAATGGTGCAGGTAGTTACTGTTTTTAACAACTTTTTTTGCCAAGACATGTTTCATCTAGATTCATGTAAAGTATTCTTTTCTAACTGCCTTTTCCCAAACCAACCAATAGAGAAAATAAAGTTTTTTTTATGGTAAATATTCTCATGACCTGATCTAGCCACTAAGTATTATTGGATTAATGAGGATCATTGCCATGCCCTTCATTTCTGCTTACATCATTAAAAGTATATAAGTACAAGATGGTAAGGAAAAAAAAATACTGGATTTTGTCTTCGAGTATTTAAATTCAATTTAGAAGATTAAGCATACCTGCTTCAACAGCAGGAAGCATTTTTTAGTACCTGATCATTAGCAACAGCAAAAGAAAGAGCAAAGGAAACATTTTCACTCGATTCACAATGAATAATTTTGCCTTACTGCTAGTTTTCTTCTTGAAATATAAGCCAGAGATATATTTCATCATTAACCTTTTGAACAAGGCCAAGTATAATTGGCAATTCTCCTGCAAAATCCATTTGTCTGTATTATGCCATTCCTTTTATAGAAGAAATAATTGTCATTTTTTTTCTGTGTAGTTTTTTTTTTCAGCCAACCTCAGTAGAGGATCAGAAATATTACAAAGCCCCCAAATGATATCCTATTCCATCTAGGTTTGCCAAGCAACAATTTGTGATTGTATTTCAATATGTGCAATGTGAAAGAGGAGTAGTTTAGAAATTCTGTAAAAACAGTTTCTCTTTAGTACATTGGATTCTTACCCTCATGTCTATTTAAGTCTGACAACAACGTTCTTAGGGGTGCTCGAGCTATCTCTTAACATGTCGCACCACACAACTGAGACATGAAAGTTGTGCCATGGCATACACCTATCTTGTCTGAAATCACCTACTGTCAGTAATAATGCCCTTTGTTTACTGAAGAGCTAATCGGAAATTTGGCCAACTGTAACTGGAATTGCCTTTTAATATCTTAGCTGTCAACCTGCAAGTATGTCTTTTTGACAGTATATTTGCAGGAATTTATATGACATAGTAATGCATAACAGAACAGCCTTAACGTCTGGAGAAGAGAGTAGCTTCAATCAAAATGAAGGATGATATGTTTCAGTACTTTTATGACAAGTGGGACAAGATTTCAGAGAAGGGCTGCACTAAGATTTTTAATGGTCTTTACTTACAGAATCAGTATATTTTGCACCCCCCCTGAGCCCACCCCACCCTCCCATTGGTTGCGCGCTGATTGCTGAATATTTGCCCCTTGCCCCTTATCATTATTTAATACATTAAAAAATACACCATCAGGGACATAATTTTTATTTCTCCTATTACTTATTCTTCTGCTGAGTGCACTGTTCACTAGTGGGTAGTAGCATGCTGTTTTACAGTAGAAATGACACAAAAGGGGCACACATTTTCATTAGAAATGCAATTATCAGGCTGGTGGTTGATGGTTTACTGCTCCTTTGGCCCCCAAAATAATATATTAGACAGAAGCTGCAGTAATATGTTTTGATACCTCTGGCTTATTCCAGCAAACTTTTAAAGTCCATGGGAGTTCTGCCCTTGACCTCCTCCTGAGCTGAATAAAGAGCACTTTGTTGGTGGAATCTTGCTAGCATTTTAGATCTATAGATTAAAGCCACAAGAGTGGAATTGGATATTATCACTTTTGGATATTATCACTTTTGGTGTTGCTTTCATTACACTGTGAAATACTCTTTTGGTACTCTATCAGCCCATTTTGGACTTCTCAGATCTCTGAATTAAACCCGGGTTAAATTGTTAGTCACAAAAGCGGCTGTTACAAAGATGCTGTGTCAGCGGCCTCTGAATTTTACCACTTTTTCATAAAAGCTTTGAGTGAAGTGAATTAGTGTTCACTCAGTTCAGGAACCCTAACTCTCCCTGTAGGATTTTTGGGAATCTACTCATAGCTGACTTAGCTATCTTTATTGATTGTATCAGGCAGGCTTTTTATTGGATGTGGACAGTTTAGGCTTTTACTTGTTAGAAGTAATGCCTAAGAGAAACAAGTCTCAGAAATTTTCAGTGCTTTGATGTTTCTTTTTCCTGGAGAAGAGGTATAGGCTAAAGGGAGCTTTTGTTTTCTTCAGTTTCCATTGTATGTCCTTTGCTTTGTGTGAAAATTAAGTGTGCATAGACTGAATTAGCTCATCGGTTATAACTGATCTGCCTAATCCAAGAGTACAGTTGCTATATAACTTGAACTAAGTTTGCTGTTTAGTATACTGTTTTATGGAAAATAAAGTTTCCTTAAGAAGAATTTAACTGTCTCAAAAAATCCAAATTTGAAATGTGAATCCAGGTTGTTGGCTTTAGCATGCATGTGATTTAAAAGACTTTTGGGATGTGAAAAAAAATATTTTCGTATCCATCCAATTATGTCTTTTTTCCTTACTTTAAAGCTGTAACTTGAAACAGTTAGGTATTAATATCTTACACTAATAAAAATAGACTTGAAGCATTTTTACTACCCTCGTTTTGGAAATCATTAAGATTTCATATAATTTTAAAACTGATCAGATTAGACATTTTAGATTCTTAACTTTTGATGCAAGAACTGCAAGAATCTCTTTGATTGTCAAAAACTTTCATTCTCACGCCATGTGGAATTCCAGCCTCTTAAAAGGGCCTGAAATTAAACCTCTCAAGATTAAAGCATTAGTGTGGCCAATATCGCAATGGAAAGTCAGTGGCAAAATTGAGAAGAAAAATTATATCTAACTTGTATTCTTCAGACATCTTTAACATTGAAGACATTTTGTGTTTGAAAAATATTCTGTCAAATTGCTAACACTGAGAAAATGGGAAAACGACATCTCAGTACCTTCAAGTAAGGATACGTAAACAGCCTATATTTGGCTAAAATATGTTATTTTGTATTACTGTTGAGTTGTATCTGTACAAAATTGATATGGATACATTAAGAAAATTAATCCAATGTACATCAAGCTGTACTACGTCTGCAATCAATTTATGTTTTATGCAAATACAAGTATGCAAACACGAGTACTGAGCCCGGCACTCTTCAGGGTAACTACTGCCTAAAATGGTAATTTCTGTTTGTGTTGTTTCTCAAAGGCAGAAGAATACTGTTCTAAAGGGCATGGAAGACCCTTTCCAACGCGCTTAGTTCCCAGACAGTATTAACTGTACTGAACAGTGAAAGTAATAGAGATCACTTGTCTTGCTTTAAGGCCATGGCCAAACTGTAACCTCTTTATTGACAATTCTGCAGCCTTGTGAAGTATTCTCTTTTGCTTCATCAATTTTACAGAGGAATAACCTTTTTTGAATAACAATATGTTAATTTCTCTTTGTTTAAGCAGAGTATAAGCAGTTAAAATAGAAAGCCTAAATACAATAGCTTCTTAGAATATTGCACACCCATTAAAGTAAACTGGAATCCATCAGATCAATAGTTAAATACATTAAAAACAGTTTTGAGAAAAAATCATAATTGACTTTACCATATGTTTCATTTTCATACTACACCATCTTCAGAGTGAAACACAATCACTGTTCATAGAGAATCTAATTATCCACTGTCAGTTAAGCCCTCAGTAATTGATCTCTTGACAGCTGGTAATAAGTCCCAAACCCCATTGCAAATTGCCTTTAAATACACGTTTATCCACTGGAGAAAGATGGGGAGAAGAGCTCACATGATCACCAAACACTACATCTACAACTGCCTTCAAGATAGCTTTCTTGCACGTTTCCATTCAGTTTTGGATTTTCCAATTCTCTGACTAGTTAAGGTTTGCAGGTTTCAAACACTAAATGGTGAAACAAGAGCTTTGGCTTTTGAATTTTCTCTCCAATGAATATCTGAAACACCGTTCAGATAATCTTGTCATTTTTGCCTGAAAGTTTGCTGAAAGCTTCCTTTTTTTGTAGTTTTACTGAGAAAAGATAAACATTGAGTTTGTTAAGGCAGGGAACAGGGAATATAGGGAGCTACAGAAGAACTGACTTGAAAGTCCAATAGTACACTGGTATCAACTCTTCCAGGTTATAAAACTGTTCCATCTCTAAGGTTTAGACCAAAAAGAAGTAATCGATTTCCCAGATGAGCTCTATTTCACCTCCTCAATCTGTTTTTCTCATGCTTTGATCTGCCCTGAGGGCCAGTACATGCTGTTTTTAAACCTTAAAGCCTTTTGCAACATAACTGCTGTAAGAACTCCTTTGAATATGAAGATTAGAAAGTCAAAATTCATTTAGCTAGTGAGTGACAGAGAGAGGATAAACAGAAATATGATGAAAGAGGTTTTATGAATGCTCTTGGATATAAATAAATATACTGAAAGAGTACTTGATTTCAGAGGAACATGAAGGACAAAATCATGTTAATTTAATTATATAAAATTATCTGGTAAAATTTAAAGAACGGGATAAACTCCATGCAAATTCTAAATGGTAGGTGAACGTAGCAAATCTTGGCCTACTTTCTGGTGACTAGTTGTATTGGTTCCCACAGCAATGAATTCTCTCAATAAATACACGCTGCTGAAAGAGTTCTTTATTGTTACCTTTCCAATCTTGCTTCAGACAGTTCCTCATTGTGTGAGCTAAAGACCAATCTACAGCCCAATTCTGTAAAAGCTCAGTAGAAAATTTACCATTCTACTTCAAAGGTTGAAGGATCAAAATTTCTTTATGCCCTAATTTGTTCTTTTATAAAATTTGTTCTGATATTTCACAGATAGTGTGAATGGAATTAATTAATAGGTGCAAAGTACATTTGTGTCTTTGCATTAAAAGACCTGCTCTGTATCTGTCTGTCTATCTTGCTCTCCATCACAGAAGTATTTATGGTCTTCGACATTATTTTATACAAAGCAGGAAATTAAAATGTTTCTAGTGATTGTTCATCCTTGTTAAGCAACTACATTTTTCAGTGCTTTTTTGGTCAGTGATATAGCTGGTGTATAGCAGTGAATCAATAATTGATTGGTGTAGCCTTTTCTTTTAATTGTCACAATCTCTACTATAGACGGAACAAATCTTCTTTTCTTTTTTTTCCTTTTTTTTTGTCTCTTAAGAAAGAATTGCAATGAAAATAGAGCAGTCTTTAGTTCTCTTGCTTTTTTTTACTCCTCATCACACCAGCATGCACATCCATCTATCCCTATTGTAATGTGCTTTTGAGGTGTAAAAGGCTATTTAGTACATCTTCTCAGTAACTACCTCTGCATAATAGGAGCACCAGAATTGAGAGTACTTTTCATTCTCTGAACAAGTGGAATACTTCAGAGTAGATGAATAAATGATCTCTTTAAGCAAGAACATCAGGAGACCTAGATAAGATGTTATTATAGGAACCATAAAAACAATTTTCTAAATACACTTTTCATATTTATTTAATTAAACTATATGTTCTGATTACACTAAATATTCAAGATATTTTAAAATATCTGCTTTATTTTTTTTACATGCAGAAAACTCCTATGCTTGACTTTGTACTGAGTGCTGTGCTGAATATGGCAGATTATGAAGACAGTAGAAATGTAACCCCAACCATCTTAAAAGGTACTAGTAAAATTAAGATAATTTTACTGTTAATTAAGAACTGTCTTAACAATTTTGTCCTTAAGGTCCAGAGAGTTTTTAATTCCTCTGGAGCAGCATATACTTCTATATAAGATCAAGTGGGTTATCTAATCTTCTCTTTGCCTTGTCTGATCCAAGAAAAATTTTGCACTCTATCTGGGTATGAAATCAGATGTCTCCGGTGAGGATTTCAATCTTGTGCTCTGGGACCGAAGTAACATCTGTCTGTCAGAATAAATGTCTACGTTGCAAAGAATGTGCTGACTCATTGCACAGATATATCTGTGCGCTGAATGGCAGGCAGCTGTGCTCTTCGAATATAGCGCAAGAAGCAAGAGGAAAGGGAAAGAAGGGGCAGAAGATAGCCTTCCATCACTCTGTGTATGATACAGGATCTGAATATTTAGTATGTGATATTTTGCTAAGTCAGCTCTTCCACTCTCTTCTTCTGTTAGGATCAATTTAAGTTCAATACTGTCTAGAAGGAAACACCCTTTATTCCAAAAAAAGAACTGTGGATTTACAGGACTATGTACTTTTCATTTTGCAAGCATAATAGTGCTATTTTTTGATGCTTGTGATATAGCAGAGAGAAGCATTAGACCAAGTTCTTTAAAATATACATTTATATGATCCCATTCTTCCATGTCTGCATGTTTCTAGCCAAATTTAATGTAATTTAGTGGTTTGTATAGTTTCTATTGCTGTTTTATCAAAATAATAATCAATTGCTGAGAGATGAGACTTGCTCAGCCAAGAGGAAAGTCTTTGCATATCCTTGCTATGCTCTACCCAGCTGTGTGGCTATGGGTAGCACCCTTCTGTGCTTCAGTTACAGAAAATGACCTAGTTTAGAAAGACTGGAGC
This sequence comes from Penelope pileata, assembly GCA_013396635.1. NCBI lineage: Eukaryota > Metazoa > Chordata > Aves > Galliformes > Cracidae > Penelope > Penelope pileata. The sequence goes on along the minus strand of WBMW01005986.1, from coordinate 1,657,783 downwards.
TACCCAGATATACTCAAGAATTTGGTGCAGGATTAAATGACTGCCTCCAAATGTAGTCATTTTGGAGTTCACCAGATTTTGTCCCTTTGCAATTCTCAACCTGGTAATACCACCTAAATCTGTCTAGTCACGAAGGAAGTTTACTCTGATTTGTTGTTTTACTCTTGCTTATTCCTACACAAGTAAGTGCACAGAGCTTGAGCCCATTCCACTGAAAAAAACATACGTAGCTCAAACTATACACATGTGGCTAGTGCTTCAGTTGTAATATCTTACATTTCATAAAACTTTCATCTGGGAGGCTTTGAAAGCTCTTACATCACGAAGGCTGCAAATTATTTGTAAACAAGGTCTTACTACTTGCAAACTTAGATGTCATTTTGTAAAGTAAGATAGATTGAATTATTAGAGTCAAATCCTTAATGTTACTCTTGTTTACAGCACGCTTCCCTTAACAATAAATCTCCAAGCCCGTGGGCACTTTCAATTACTGCATCTTCCTTGGTTAGCAAAGGAACTCATAAACTTCTCTTTCTGTCAGACCATTCTAAAAGATCCCTGTATGTAATGAAGACTGTGTGTCTAATGACTTATATTAAAAAGAAGACATTAAATGGATATCTTGTGGGGTTCACCTCTTTTTGCCTGTGACAACAATAAAGAAGGGTTACAGAGATTACTACAGGAAAGTTTTATCTTTCTTCAAAGACTTAATTAATAGGCACATAAAAAATTATTCCTACATGTTGTGTAAAATGGGTCAGAAATGCAATGGAACTCTTTAAAACGGATCTTTAAAAGGATCTTTAAAATTTATTTAAGATTTTTGTGATGTATAAAATGATAATTATTCCCAGTATAATCTCTTTCAAATGTACAGCACCAGTCTTCTCAGTATTTCAGGTTTTACAAATTTTAGAGAAACCCAAAGATGCAGCTGTAAAGGCATAGGTATCTCTCCTGCAGAGGATTTTATGGAATTATTTGAAAAGGTGTTACGTTTACTTAAATAGTTTCTTGACCTACACAGATGGCAGAAGAAGATTCAGGCTCATTTCACAGATGTAAAAATGAGGTGTGCACTGGAAATGAAATTCAAATTTCCCAACTGTCCTTCTTTGCTATCACATTTAGAAAAAACGTGGAAAATGTAGGAATCACAGCTGATGTCTCCTAGCAGTTTGTCCTCTTAAACTGTGTGTACATTTATTGTAAGATTCTACGAGGTGTGGTGTGCTTTGAACAGAGATTGTCATTATCTACTACCCCCAGTGAGCTAACAGAAAAAAAGCAAAAAACAAAGCAAATGTTAAGTAAAGAGAAATATAATATCCCAAGTTATTTGAAAACATAGCCAACAGTAACTGCTGAAATCTGCGCTTAGAACCTATTGATACAGTAAGCAGACGGAGTTGCTAGTGGAAACTGGAAATGTTAATCTTTGGAAAATCAGTCCAACCTTAGTTACTTAAATGTCTGTTATAAAACTATTCCTAGGAATGTTGGTAGGAAAATGGTCATGAATATTGCCAGTGTCGTGCTTAGCTGTTAAAGTAATAGCATATAATATTTTATGCCTCTGTTTAAAAATATTCCTTAAAATAAATAACAAAATATGAGGCATACAATTCTATCACAAAATCACTCTAATCCAATTTTGTAACAGTAATGGATAGATTTCAGCAAGTTTTACAGAATAAAAACTTTTTTTTTGCCAAATTTGTTTCCCATTTATCAAACGAGATGCAAAATACAGACTACCTTTCCATATGGTATATCAGAGTATGAACTCTACTTCTGGTAAGCAGTCCACATTCCTTTATCTTTTTGAGTTTCAAGTTTAAGTGGGTAACAGGCAGGCATCTGGCTTTCTGGAGGTAAAAAGAAAGCAGATAAAAAGGCAGGAGGTCTGCTCTCAGTCATGATATGCTCATTCTAAGAGCGAGCAAACTGGTACAGTATGTTGATCACAGAAACTAGTGCTCAGGAGTGCACAAAGTCCATTCCTCTGATTTATGTTATTAGTATGCTGTTAATTTTCTCCTCTCTGTTGTCTTCTTTATCCTTCCAATTTCAGTGTTACTGGATAAAACCCCTTTCATCTACATTTAGCTCACTTTCCATATTGTTGTGTTTTCCAAAACCTAATCCAGTGTGAGATTTACCATTGTGCATTTCATATGTTGGCCTCTGTAACACTGCAGGTAATTATTACACATTTGACACCTAAATTTTGAATGTAGAAAGAAATCATACATTAGAATAAAGAATTATAGCACTCTGCCATACCTGAGAAAGGAACATTGCCATCTGTGAGAAAAGAGTATTCTTTAATTTAATAAAACTCAAAAATAGAGAAGTTAATATTAAAAAAAGAAACCTGGAATCTATGGAAACAGTAATGTTAACAGTTATGTCTGCAGTAATACATATGCACTTCTGCCATATGGAAGCATAGGACTTATCTGTGCACAAGTAATGCCTTTAGCTTTCTTTTAAATATTTGGTTTAACAAGAGCGCTTCCTTTTCCCGTTCTTTGTTACATTCTTAGCAAGTGAATTACATGGGCAAACATAGGATATAGAGATTTTATATCTCAGACCTGGCAATCTCTGTCAGATACTGCAAATAAACTGTTGGAATTGAAAAAATGTCACTGGTTCACATCCTCAGACCTATTTATGAGGTGCTCTGGGGATGTGGAGGAGACAATTTGAAATGAACTTTGGCTCCATGGCCAGAGAATTTAAAGAGGTCAGATCCTGCAATTAACTGTGTTTGAAAGCGTTGATGCTAGAAACAAGTTTTTATAATGTAAGAATTAAAGGAAGATGAAGGGCTGAAAAGAGATTTGCACGGTTCATTTTAAAATTGGGTTGACTTCAGTTAGTTCATCATTGGTACTGCAGTGTATACGGCTTATTTATATTCTTTTCCAACCTTGCTCTACTCTTCCACTGCACTCTTCAGGTTTCCTGACAATAACAACTTTACACCAAGATGACCTCTGAATGTATTAGCCCCCACTATTCTCTTTATACCAGAGTTCCAATGAACTGAAATGAAGAAAACATACCTTCTAAGCCTGAACGTACAAAATGTATTAGGAGTTTGGTGAGCTTCTAGTTATGGCAATCACTGGATCCAAACAGTTCAGTGCACCAGAGCTCCTTTTCCTGCTTGAAGACCCTTCATCTCAAATCACTGAATCAGTCACCAAAAAAAAAAAAGAAAAAAAAAAGCCAGAAACATCCTATGCTTGCAATCAGCACCTTGTCTGTAGGCAAAGGAAACCTGAGCGCTCTTCCTTGCTCCTTCTCTTTTTTAATCACAAAACTGTTAAACCCAGCGTATTTCTGTGAAACGCTGCAGTTTGAATGAAGTAGTGTACTTTGGCAAAAGTTAATGTTGCTGAAATTGGTAACCAATTTATGCAGATTGACGGTCCCAGTTTCTAAAAGGGGAGTACAAGTGAGAGTAAGGGGTACAGGATCTGAATAATGAGTCCTTGCAGTGAACGATACTTCTCTACAGAGACATTGCTTGAAAGGATGTCTGACCTCTAAAATACATTAATCGTCTGCCTCTGATGTAAATCCGTTTCAGAGGCAAAACATTCACATGTTCTCTGTTGCCTTTCATGTAATACACAGAGTAGGGCAATGATAAATTTTGTTCTTTCCTATTTATTTAAGAAGAAAATTAATTTTGTGTGGAACTAAAGGTGTTTTGGAGTATTATTTTTTGTCAACAATGTACAGTATACCATCTGAAGCATATAAACTTGTTATTCTGAGGGTGGCACCTCTTAAAAATGACCTTCATCTGAAAAATTAGGGTTTGGATGCAAAAGTAATATTCTTCTGAAGCCACATGTTTGAGTGACAATGCAAACCTCACCTTCATAAGCAGATCACTTTATAACTGTTGATAGCATTTGGCAACACTTTAAGTTGAATGTTAGAAGAATCAAAATTCTTTTGGCATTAACTTTGATAATGCAAATTAGTAGCCAGAACTATCACCCTCTCTAGAAAAAATACAGCACTTTCCAAATTAATTTAAAAGAGGATGACATTCAGTGCTACAAAAAATAACATTATATTTTAATAGATTTGATAGAAATGTTAAATGAATTAGTAAACTAGACAATAGCAAGGAAAAATAAAAGCTAAATGTATTTTTATCATGTATATTAAAATGCTGATACTTTTGACAAAATCCATACTCCAGCTATTCTTCAGGTCTCATGTTCACGTTTACCCACAGCTGGCAGTGAAAACAACAGAGTGACATAGGACAACAGTTTCAGTTGTAGAAAGACAAAGATAGCCCTTCATGAAATGGAATCTTAGCTATTTCTTTTTCTTAATATCCTTGTAAAGAACAGCATGATATTTGCCTTTTTAAATAACACTCACACCCAGTTATTTAATATTAAGAGATGAAAGAAGCCACTGAAAAAATCTAATAACTGCCGAATAATGCAATTTCCTAGACTTATTTTTGGTAGCTGAAGACCAGCTAAACAGCTAAATACCTGTCTAACCTAAGGACAATGAAAAATAGTGTGCAAAAACACCCTGTAGAGAAAATGTCTCCCGCCAATATCAGATGTAGAATTAAGAATCAAAACGGAAGGAACAAATTTAAAATACACTCTAATTTATTCGTATTAGGAAGTTAAGTGTTCTTGGAGTTCAGAGCTTAGGAGTACCTGAGAGTATGAGTGGTCAAAAGCAATTTAGTGCTGCTGTTACAGGATCAAGGCAGTTTTGAAGTCACATTGCATCTTTTACTTCCATTTTCAGAAATCTCTCTAATGATCAACTATAAAGAACACTGTGGAGTTAGTTCAATTTTTGATTATGCAGAAAGAAGTCAACTTGACTCTGATATGCTGTGTTGCACCTGGAAGGCTTTAATAGCCATAATTTGATTTAACCAGTGAAATGAGAAAGCCTGTCACGGTAAAGGGAAAAGACTACACACTAGTTTGACAGCACCCTTTTTTTTAATTATTTTTTTTTCCTAGAGGGGCTTTGCACATAATGTCAGTTCTTTCTGATCACTTTGAGATTTACACTCTTATTGACCATCTTCCTCAATCTTTGTAGCTGCAGGTTGCAATTTTTTTTTTTTTTCACATACTTTGTTGGCCTCTGAAAATATAAGAGCTGTATCTGATATTATTTCTAAAATGAAAACAAAATCTTCCCAATTTCTTAAAGTCAGTATCTAATTTGTCATGACCCATCAGCAACTGCTGAGTTAAAGAGGTAACTACTTTGATCTTTATCCTTATTGCAGTGTTTTGCAACACTTGCTTTGATTTCCTGAAGTGTATTGATATTTAAATTATGCTATAAAATGCAGAAGATTTCTTTTTCATTCTAAATTTCTAATAAGCTAAGAAATCAGTTGAAACCAAGTAGTAGGCAAGAAACTCTTTGAAAGATAACATTAAATGCTTGTCTCCATCTCCAAAGAATGGATGCAGCATGGATTAATCACCAAAATCTGAAACACAGCCTCTTTTTCTGTTGATCATTAAGGTTACGTCATGAGCAGTAGCACACAAAAACTCTGTTTACAACAAGAGCAACAAGTAAAGTAAAATCAGATTTTCTTTCCTGGATTGGAATTCCATTAGCCATTTGGGCATTAATATTATTATAGCAGGTAAAAGTTTCATTGCATTAAGTATATTTTGAGACTTAATAGTAAACAGTGTAAATGTAATAATAATTATAAAGCATTCCACAGACTCACAAGCATATAATGAATTTAATTAATATAAAATCAAAGCTAAAGCTTACCAAACTACTCATCCAGCAACAAAACTATTTCCATGGGCAGTAAGATACAGATGATTAACTTTTTGATATTCATTAGGTAAAGGATCTGTTTTCATTCTGGACCATAAGCATCTAATTAGCCCTCTCAAAGAGACAATGCTGGACAAAGAATGTTTTCTGGGGCTAACAAACGTGTCCCACATCATGCCCACGGCAGGATGTTATCTAAAATAGTTCTTTGTAGTGTGGAATCAGCATGCTATGTGTGTTTTGGTGCCGTGGGTATCATCTTCAATGCCTATGAACGTCAACATTTCCTAGGACCAGCAATGTCTTAGGATGTCTTGTCTGGAGTCTCAAGTACTAGAAGAAATTCTAAGCATAAAAAGTTTTTGAATGTGTGGACCAAGATGGCACCATGTGTCTTTTCATACACCCATAAATCTCTTCCAAATATCAGTCCTGTGCTGGACGGGTGAAAGAGTATTTACAGGAGAAGGTCTATGTATTCAAATGGCATGAGTGTTTCTGAGGAGTTTGACTTCAGAACTCAGTTTACAAGATGTTTAGGCTTCTTAGAGCACACAGGAAAGTGAGGCCCTGGTCTGCTCATAGCTCTCTGTTGCGTCCTCCTCCTCGCGCTCCTCCCTGCTCCAACACTGGGCCTCTCCACACCTGAAGCACCACCCTTCTCCTTGTGTGTTCACAGGGCTGCTGCTCGCACTTCTTCCCTCACTGCAGCCCCACTTTGCCCTTTCAGAAATCTGCTTCCGATCGGCACTGTGGGGCTCAGCTGTGCCCTGGTGGGGCCTGCGTCTGGCTGGAACCAGCTGTGTCTGGCATGAGCAGTGCTGGCCTCTCCTCTCCTCCCCGCTGCAGCCAGAACTTTGGCACCTACATCTGATGCAACAGAAAAACTCCCTGTGTGGAATGAAGGCACGAAAACAAACTAGGTACCTATTGATCCTCTTTGGCTCTCTTGTGACTATAAAGCAAGTCTAGGTAAACCAGGCACCAGGAGTGGGCACTGAGTCCACCTGGTTTACAAATTCACACTGAGCTCTAGCTTTGCTAGCAGCCAACAGATTGTTTATTTTTCTTAGTTGTCAATTTGCATATTCAAATTAAAAAAAAAATGAGGCCATTCCATTCATAGAAAGGAAAAAGAAAATCCAAATAATTTATAAACAGTGCATTGCACATAAGCCTATCAGGTGTTTTTAACCAAGTAATAAAAGCTGCAAGACCATTTGACTTCTGGTTGTGTTATCCCTAGGCAAAGTATCACACATACATTCAATTAGCTTTTGCAACACACTAATTTGAGTTTATGAGGCACATTGTCCTCACAGAAAAAAAAAATGCTGAAGGGCTATTGTAAAGTAGCATGCAACTCAGCCTTATGTGATTAATGAGTTTTTGTTATTACTGCTCGCCTATACAAGCAGATGTACAAATTATCCAAATTCAGGTTCTAGGTGGCCAGTGCGAGCTTTTCATTATCTGAAATGTGAGGTTTATTTGAATAGGAGCAGGCTCTAGCATTTTGGGACAAAGAAACATATAAAAGAGGCTGGTGTAAAGCTTGGGAAAGGACAACATGTTCTGTGGGAAGGCGTCTGCAAGAAGTGTACTTTTGAAATAGGAGGGAAAGTGTGGTATTCATTAAGAACTTCTGTATGATCGCATTAATCATGAGGAAGAAACCTTAACATCTATTTACTGTATTTATTTTAAAGTTAAGAATCTTACTTCTAAGATGGTGTTGGATTTTTTTGAAGCATTTAATGCTCACTATGGCTGTATGCAAAATTTTTCTTTCATTTTTGCATTTAAAATGCGAATTGAAAATACATTCTTTGTATGAATTTTTTTTAAGAAACTGGAGATAATTTCCGTTCCTTTTCTCCTATTCCTGGAATTCTGTTTGATTTCAGAAACATACATTTTCTCAGCCTCTTTGAAGAAAAGCCCATACCCAGGACCATAGTCATTGTTTGACCTGAGTATAAAATTTGTGGTATATCCTTTAGAAGGATAATTCTCTGCCTGTCACATATGTGTGTATGTAGGGGACTGCCTTTGCTAGCAGTCATAGATTGTAGAGTACCTTGAATAAATAGCTTAGATTTGTAATAGAAGACAAGCATTTCATATTCTGTTGTATATAGTGTTTAATATATTGTTGGTACTAACATGTACTAAGTATCCTCTTTAGAAACATACAATATTGGGAATCTGTTCACACATCAAGAACTGCAAAAAACTTTTTTTGCTCCTTGCTTACACACCTGAGAAACACAAAGATTAGATATTCCTCTGGGCCAAGTTATGCAACTTTAAGTAAAAGAAAATATTAAGTATTGCAGTATAATTAAAATGGAAGTAATAAGTAACTTTGGCAGTTAAATATAGAAAATATTTCAAGAAATGATATTTTATCTCAGATAAGACAAGTATGACAGAAACTAAAAAAATTAACTCCAGAAGGAAGCTATCATAGGAAGCAGTCATATTGCCAGCTCTGTTATATTCAAATATAGCCTTTTTTTTGTTTTCCTCATCACCTTATCTTACATATTGTTAAACCAAAGCAAGATGGAGAGCCTAATATAGCTTTTCTTGATTATTTTTCTCTTTAGATAATGTGAAGGTTGAGTTAAAATATGGTTAAATGCATAAAAACAGCTTGTAAGTAATATAGGCATAATATAAAAATATACTATGATAAATATAGCTAAAATATATGTAAGACGGAGGTGAAATAGGGGATAAAGCCCTATATTGCTCCAAGCAAATCAGTAATGAAGTGTTCTTGGTCCCCACCCAGGCTGTGCCAACAGCAGTACCAACAGGAGGCACGTGCTTCAGATCATACCAGCCTAGGTGTTGGTAAATCACTTGTAAATAATCTAGTGTTCCAGAGATTCATTTCCTTCAACAAAAACTTCTGAAACACCTAAAAGTCTGATCCTTTGTCTTTTGAAATTTTGTCATTGATTTTAGAGACAGCAATATCAGGTCTTCAGTAGACCTTTAACTGACATAGCTGCTCTCTCATTTATTTCTTCTGGCTACACTTTAGAGCTAAGTAAAAGCCATTCTTGAACACAAAAGGAAAAGCAGGAAGGGAATGATAAAGTCTCTGTGATCCAGAGAAGATGTGCTGCTGCCTTTGAGGCTGAGCTACTTTGACAAGAGAATAAAAGCAAAGGACTTGCTCATGTTTACAGGATGCATATCCCAGAGTGCACTTTGCATCCTGGCTACACAAAGAAAACAGCTCATCAGCAAAAAGCCTTCTAATAAATCTATAAAGACCTCTCAGCCTTTTCTGTCTTGTTTCAGTGATTTTTCAAGCAACTGTGTAAAACCTTTCTCCCCGCTCCCCCATCTTGTAAAGCAGTGGTCAATGTATAGCATGGAGGAATGCAGTTTGTTTTGCAATGTTTTCACTGATTTGTAAGTTAGCCAATACAGAAGTACTTTTTTATTTGTCCCAAATGAACCTCAGTTGCTAGTAGAGTCTGGCTAATTCATACCTTGAATTAGGTAATTTAGCTTCAGAACATTTTGTCCTCTATTAGTCTTATTCTTCCTCATTTGTAGACTATTGTCCCCTCCTCTTTCCCCCTATTCCTCAAATCTTTCACATTTAACTGGTTACACAGCTAGGAATATAACACTTCAAAGATATAAATAATAATGAGCTCCTTTAATAAAATCAGACATAAGTTATGCAGCAGATGTCAATTATAATGGATTTTAAAGGTTTTGATCTAGAACCTGGGTGGCATTACATTTAGACTAATAACTGTAACTATGATTTATGTGTTTGCAACTGAAATGGTTTCAGTGCTTCGATATACGTCCAAAGTAAAATTTATAGTCTGCTACAGAATGTATAAATAATGAACAGCCATATGTCATATTGCATTTAAAAATTTGACTTCTTCCACAGCCAGCATAAGGTAAAATGAATTAAAATTTTAAGTTCATTGGGGATCAAGTTACTCTTTAATACTTTAAAGGAGCTCCACAAATACGAAACTGATTGAATTACTTTTTCTCCAGTAAAATATAAGATGTTTTTAACTTTGCAGTTGTATTCAAATTAATCCACAGTGAAGAATAAAACACGTTGATAAGAAATCATTTGCTTTCCCTTTAAAAATAATTGTCAATTTTTTCTTAGGGAGCAAAATTAGGATAATAACTATTGAGAAAGAAACACTGTACAAAGAATTGAAACGGAAAGAACAAATGCTATAATTTTTAAATGACCCCTCACACCCCAAGTGCCCATTTTATGCTGGAAAAAATCTGTAACCTATTTTGGTAAGATGACATTTGGATACACACTGCAATATTACAGTTGGTCATTTGAAAATAAAAAATGCACCTGACTAATATTTGTGGTTCACTTGCAGCAGAAACACCATCCAGCTCTCCGTTATAGCAGGGATTTTTTTTTTTGAAAACCTTTTCTAAATCTTGGTCTTACAGACCAAACTATTTCTGTTTGCTTTTTATTAAGTTATTCTCAAGTTTTATTGCTATTCTGTTCAGAAATGTGGATGCATTATAAGAGGTTGATGCATTCTGTATAAACAAAATAGTAAAATTGAAATGCTATAAACTAACATTAGTGTATGTTGTCCTTATAGTGCATGTGTAAGACCCATAAAGGTGCCACCACTTTGGTAGTGCTGAGCAGTTGCAGAAAAGGGCTTAGCCTGGCTCAGTTTTGGTGCTGGCAACCCTGGATTCCCAAATGTATGGAGGCTGCATTCTATCACTGATGTTGCAAGAGCTGAACTTAACTGGCCAGCTACAAAGCAGGTGACTACATATTTAAAATTATTTAATTTTAAATTATTTATGGCCACCTTTGTACACCAAGATTCCTTTTTTTGATAAGGACTGTAGCTGGGAGCTATGGTGGCAAGACTGGTGAGATTTTTATGAGCGCAGAATACAGGCTCTTCTTCATCACTGGTGAAAATGCAGAGCTAATAGCGGTGACTGTTGAAAAATAGCATTTTGCAGCTGAGAATGGGCTCTATCAAATACTGCTGTTGTGCTCTTTGGATCTGTTATTGTTTCCATGGAAATAAATAGGAAGCATTACTTTTGGAGCAACCTACACAATCCTTGTTCATGCACAAAGTAGAGTGAAAAACAGTGAAATTGACAGAATTGAAAGCTTGACATATAGGTGTATCAAGCTCTAGCTCAGCCTTCTTCTATACGGAGGTGCCCTAGGAATCTGGTCCTGAGCTGAGGTACAGTGCTGTGATCCGTGAGATGTGTTCCTCTTGCTTCAACATCAATTCCTCTGAGTCCTCGTGTCTAGGGCAAAGTTATCTCTCCTCATCTTTCATTTGCATGAAAGTACTACATGCAAAAATCGCCTCTTGAGGGAGTGCTGCCTTAATGCCTTTATCTTACAAAATAGCTACAGCCATTGAAGACAAGCAGGCACTCAGAAACCTGCAAGTGCCCATTGGTGCGCAGGGCCCGTGTCGCGGCTGGGAAGGGTCAGGTCTGGGTGTGATGGTGGGGTTTGCTCTGAGAGAGGCAGGGCAACAGCCACCACGAGAACCCTGCTCCTTCTGGTGAGGGGCTGGGGCTGCTGCAGCCATCCTGTTCCCCTGCCCATCCTGTCTGCATCTGTCCCTGCTGGCTCCCTGAGCATCAGTGGGATGCAGGGCCAGAGAGCAGCACAGCAGAGAGCGTGAGCAGAGGCTAGAGGTGCTAGAGTACAGTGATTTAAGTGTGTTACTATCAGTGATTCTCTTCTGTAGAAACTTGGACAATATGTGTCAAGATAATTCTACTTCAGTTAATGACAACCGCTGTATTTTTATCAGTAGCTTATAAGGTGCTTTCCATTTTGCCCATAACAAGAGATGAAGCGTAACAGGATTTCTGTCCTACGGGAAACAGGCTGTGCTAGCATTTGACTCCCAGAGCCTGTTCTCCTTACTTCTTCAGATCAATTTTTCACTAGTAAATGTTTCTCAGAAAGTTTAGGGAGTACTTCTGGGTGTCGAGCATTGCTCATGGCTTGAAGCCTCCCTTTTCCTTTTATGCTGGAATACTATTTTCTTTTATTCCCTTCAGCATGGTATCAGGACCAAACTTAGTGAGTTCTTCAAGAAGCAGAAATAAATAACTGAAATATTTGTAGTGAAGCCATCAGCAGAAGTGACAGCTATTCCTCAACAGACCCTTCTTTTGTATTATTGGGAAGTTATCTAACTTCTCATAGAAAATGCTATTGATTTTTAGCCTCTTTTGTCAAGTAGTCAATAGCCGCACGCAGAGGCTACTTGTGATCTGTTCCTCTTTTTTTTTCTGTTACAATAAGAGCAACTGTACATCACGTTTCCAATGTGGCAAGCTTGCTGTTTTTCTCTTGAACTTTAGGTATTAATACATATGCTTGGTTTATAAATGTCGAAGTCTATTTTATCATCCCTCTAAAAAGGTGCCTTAGCTGAGACAGATGCTTTTGCTAAGAAATGGTACTGGTATCTTAGAGCTAACATGCCTTTGGGCTCTGACAGACATTTGGCAGCAGATTGAAACTGGTGCCTGAAATGGTTACTGCTCTCACCTTGTCTGTCACAGATTTAGTTTGTCTTGCTACGCTGGGCTGAAAACTGTAGCAGTCACGGAGCTGGTTTATGTGTACCTCAGACCCCTTTTCTCAGAAATGGCAACATCAGTCACAGAAGAAGGGCACGAGAGTAGGACAGGAAATGAGGAATGAAAGTAGTTTGAAAATTCTAGATGAATTTTTAATATATTTTTAAATAATGTAATTGAGCAAGCTAAAACATTAACAGAAAGATAAGCGGTTCAAATTAGAATGAAAAGATTTTTCTTTTTTTTTTTTTTTTTTTGCATTGGCTTTAAGATTTGTTTTGCTTTGTTTTTAATTTGTGAAAAGGGGAGAAGAAAGAGAATTGTTTTATGTCCATTGAACATGTTTTTACCTGAAATGGTGCATTTTAGAGAGCCAAGGTGCTTTGACCTGGAACAAAATGTGGGTTTTCCTTTACGGCGTAGGTGCCTTCTTTTATTTATGTATTTTTTAAGTTTGATGTTTAGGCAAAAACACACTTCAAAAATAAGAGTATAAGCATAACAAAGGATGTTTCAGACTTTTTTCAATCATTTTCATCTTTTTATGGCCAAACTATTTGTTGTGTTTGCAACTCAGTACTTCATTCCTTCAGCTGCATTTCTTTGATACATGTTGTAGTTTTAATAAATATTTTGTCCAGATCTGATTTTAATTCATGTCCTGACTCAGGCCTAATTTCCATTAGCTGAATCATTTTACCGTGTGAAGATGTATATACAGCTGGTGCTAGAGAGAGAGGCTGCTCCAAGAGGCAGGCCTTGGGCACAGCTCCCATAGAGCAGCTGATGGGTAGCCAAGAAATGCAGCAGTTTGCACTGAAGGGTGTAAATAAAGCGTTCAGGCCAGCCTGAACAGTCTCAGGTATGGTGGTGACATAAGCCTGAATTATGCAAAGAATGGAAGCTGTTGAGCACAGGAAGTTCCATCTGAACATGAGGAAAAGCTTTTTTGCTTTAGGGGTTACAGAGCACTGGAACAGGCTGCCTAGAGACATGGTGGAGTCTCCTTCTCTGGAGATATTCAAAACCCATCTGGATGCTTTCCTGTATTACCTACTGTAGAGAACCTGCTTTGGCAGGGGGGTTGGACTCGATGATCTCCAGAGGTCCCTTCCAACCCCTGTAATTCTGGGGAAAAAAGAAAAGAAAAAAAGCCCCAATACCGCAGTGTTTTGTTTTTTTTTTTTTCCCAAATTTCCATTCAAACTGATTGAAAAGTTTATTTTCTCTCCTGTTACCAAATCTGTAAATACTCAATAAATAATACTCAATAAATAAGGGTCTTCAGCCCATGAATATCCTTGAAGTTGCTTTTCAAATCCTTGACTGGGCTCAGGAGACAGTTTCTGTATCTCACTGGACAGGAGTTGCTGGTTTGTACCATGACCTTGTGAAATCGTTACTGAGCATAGCAAGGTGAACATCAGATTAATTTTCTCCATTCCACGCATTTTTGAATAGATCAATTATGTTCATATTTTAAAAGGAAACTTTCTGTATTATCACATAAAGATACTGAGAAAACAATTCTTTATAGAAGTCAAGTTTTAAAATTGCCACGCCACTTTGACTGTGTTGTCATCAATTATTATCTAAGTTTTATCTAAGATGCTTCAAAATTAATGAAGAAATTAGTTTTCACATCAACATATTTTTATCCAAAGAAAAATAGAGAGGGAAAATAAGCCTTCGAGAGTCTTACTGTTGTATACTAGGGGGAGAAAGTGAGCCTGAAAAGCAGTGGAAGAAGCAGTGCAAGAAGACCACATATTTTGGTTCAAGTTCAAGGCCTCAGTTGAAGTTTCTTATGAGAGTGTCATTTACATTAAAAAAATTAGGCATCATTCAGACAAAGTTAGAGAAGCAAATCATCACAAACACTGAGTTGTTTTGTTTTCATAATTTCCCGTCATGATCAGTGTTCCTTATAGAAATTTTCTTCTGAGCAATTATCGTCAATCTTCTTTTCTTAAAACATTTATTTTATCCTTTTCATAGTGCTTTAGAGAACTGAACAAAGAGCATCTTTCTCTTATTTTTGCATTCCTGTAAGATTTTCTTTTATAATATAGTGTAGTCACTTCCAAAGAATTTGTGATCTCCTGTGATTTGCTACTTGTATTGTTTGATACATGTGAAGACTGGGAAAGATTCTGTGGGTGTGGAGTTTAAGCTGCTTAAAATTCAGCTAATTATATGCAGTGTTTTCAAGAGCCTGATGACTTCACAAATGTGTGAATCCAAATCAAGCCTCCAACAAAGTTGCGGGGATTTTCAGAACAGAAGATTTTGTTCAGGCTTATCGCTGTTCTTGAAATCTGCATTCGCAAGAAGGGGAGTAGTTGCTTTCTTTTGTTCCCACATAATATTTTAGATCCAAGGACTATTTGGAAAGTTTTTCTTTTTAATTTCCTTTGTTTATGAATTGTAATGTCTCTTTGTATTTATCCTTGAAAATAGCTATATTTAAAGAATAGGTAGAACTGTATGATTTCAGTAACTGAAAACTGGCTCAGGTATAATCCATTAAGGTTAAAAAATCAGAAACTTTCTTGATTTTTGTTATTGAGCTTTTCAAAATGAGATGGTATAGAGACACTTTGGAGGAAGTAGGCTGTTTTATGCTATTTTAAAATTTGGTAAAGCCGCTTTTCTTCTAAACTTTGAGAAAGTTCTTGTTAACTAGATCTGAGATGTTCAAAATGTCCTCAGCAAAACCATGAAAAATTGCATAATGCACTTGACATTTTTGAAGGTTGGGTGTGTGCACACATAAAGCTAAAAAGTTTTTTATGGCCATCCTTGACCTCCAAAGATAAGATGACTGGGAATGTCAACCATCTTCTTGGATCACTTTAAATTAACTTCTGATTAAGTCCGATTAAGGGATTAAAAAGAAAGTGTATTTAGATCCCCAACTTCCCCCCTACATCATTCAAAGAGGAAAAGGGGAGACAGTTTTTCAAAGTAGAAATAATTTAGATCAAATTCAGTTAAAATATTCTGTCTGTATCAGCTCTGCCTCTCTAGGTGCCAACTTGGCTTTAGGCATACAGCAAAAAATTAGTTTAATCAGCAATTCTGTTCCTATGCTGAAGGGCTAAAATCATTCTGGTGGTGTGACTGCCTTGGAAAAGCTTGATATGCCATGTGGTAGGCCTCGCCAATATTTCAAGGCCTCTGTGACAGATTTTTATGCCTCTGTTTTACAGTCTGTACTATTGTATTTCATACTTGGGCCCTACAGAGTGACTCAGAGGTCTTGTTAGGCTGAACCATTGGCATCAGTATGATTGGTAGCAGCAGTGAACACGTGCCAGGAAATACAGCATCTTTGATAACAGATTTTTTTTTTTGTAGAGTTATTATGGGTCTGTTTTACTAAATTGAAAAATCTTAATGAAATTGTGAGTAGTTTTGAAGTGTAGTTCATTATGTAAAATTGCTTAAAAATTAAAAGGTAATAAAATATTATTAATGCAATACTAGTAGAATTTATGAAACCAAATTTTGCCAAAATGAGTAGGAAATAATAAATGCTTCTAAAAGGATTCGTTTATAAAATATATGATAGCACAAAATATTGTATTTACTGATGATTATTCTGGATTGAGTCACGAATTCATCTATCAAGTAAATATGACTAGCATGTTTAACTTCATACAGCTCTAAAAGACTATATATTGATTTAATAAACAAGACTCTCCAAGGCACAGATTAATTTTTCAAGTAGTTATATTAGCATTTGAGGGGGCTGCATGTCCCTAGAATTTTTGGGCTGGCAGTATGAATGCTGCTGTAAGCTACAGTGTCTTTCCAAGCGAGGATATGTCACCAACAGCTACTGTAGACCAGATGGACAATGATGACTTTAGCAGCAAGGATTTTTACCTCAGTAACCTCCTTAAAGCTTGGAAGTTATTCCTACTTTTGATGTGAAGCATAGAATGAGCTACTTTTATTTCAGTGTTCAGCAGCGTGACTCGAACTTGCTGCTATTATACGTGATCTGTTGGTATTATGAACTCTTCCCATGTTCGATCTGTCTGAAGGATGTAGGCAGGCAATATAATACTTCTTGTAAATGAGAACTACTTCAAATGTAACTTGTTACTGTTTCCCCTCTTTAAAAGTTCTTAAAAAAACATTAGAATTGTATGCTGATGGTAGATAATCAAGAAAATCCACAGTTTAGGGAAAACATGCCATATGTCTTGTAATTCCAGGACACAATGGGGTATCTCCTTAATGACTTCCTCAGTGCCCCCAATTGTATCTCGGTGTTAGAAGACATATGGAGCTTTTTCTGTGAATTTCCTTCCTGCCACTGTTTTTTCTTACAACCTTAATCTGCTTTTAATGTACTGCAGTTGTCTTTTCCTGTCAATAATCTTTTATCCCTAGTTAGGCGACTTCATTACAAGTGACAGAACTACAACTTCCACGTTTGGAGTGAGATGAATGCTTAAATTCTACTATATTTTTCAATAATTGAACAACAAGAGATTTTGAATTAAACTTGGTCTTTTGTGTTAGAGTTCACATTGTAAAACCTGTGCATATGTGGTTGCTGATAGCAACTGCTTGGTGGCATTTGGTGTTCTGCAGTCTGTGTGGGCATGTGTGTATTAAAGTTGCTCATGTGACAGTTTTTGTTTCTGAACTTTTTATGAGACCTTGAATAGAGGAAAATACTTGTTTTGAAATATGATAAATTTTAATTGTTTAACTGTATCATAGGGTGCAATTTGGCTCTGGTTATATATGGAATGACATAAGAACTATAGTCCCAGTTTACACACTATCTGTATTTTTTATTTATCTTTTCTTTTAAATTTCTTATATTTTAAAGGAGTGAAATACAGATTTTTCTCAATATGACTATGACAAGCAACTATGGAGAAAATACAGAAAGATCTTTTCAAAGTAAGATGAACTTGATTCGAATTCTACTCTGATAAATTTATGAAGGGCTAGTCGTACTAATTTCTGCCTTCATTTAAAAGAGTTTAGACAGAAATATTTATAATTGGAAATGTCCTTACTTGATTCATAGCCTGAAGAGATCAACAAGACTTTTTATAATGCTTTGAACCTGGATTCAAAATGTCGTGCATGAAAGAAAAGATGCTAAAGGAAGATGGTCTACGTTGCAATACTGAGAAACTTTGGGATACATCAGGGTCAAAGTGGCAGCGCAGCCATTTGCTATCCCGGACTCGGGAGATTGGCTAGAAACCAGTGTCCTTCCTACCCACGCAGAGAGGTTTGACTCTGAATTTCACTTCAAAGCAGGTGCCTTGTTAAATGAGGGTGATCTGAGAAGCAGCATGTATCAAAAGCAGTGCTGGCTAGTTCACTTTTCTCCAACCTAGAACAAAGCTGGAAATAAAACTAGGTCACTGATTCACTGTCCAGTTGATAGTCTGCTCCTGGGGCCAAGCAGGTTTTGATGTTGCTCAATGCTGATGGCAGACCAACGATTTAGCTCTTAAAATTCACAGAAATATTATTTATTAAACATGAGAACATAATATTTAATTGTTCAAGGTTTTTACTGCCTAGAAGGGATGAATTCCAAGAGCATGTGCAGTCAGATTTTTAATCTAAGTTCAAAGGTTGTGATTGCAGATGAAATTTGTAATAAGCAAATCTGAGATTCACTGTTAACAGAGTTGGTAGAAAAAAATATGATCACCTAATTTTTGTATTATCTGTGGTGGACAGATACTTGCTCTCAGCCTGTAACGGTAGACTACACTGAGAACATGTCATTGGAAGTAAAGGACTGTCAGTAACTGTAGGTCTGATTTCAGGCTTCAAATCAGGCAAATTGTTCAGTCAGGAAATTCTTGCAGAAGAGAATATCTCCTTGGCATTCTGCATAGGGTTGTCTGATTTCTAGCTACACCACAGAAAATTCCAGGTCTCCTGAAGTGTGTGGAATTTCAACACACAGCAGAAGATAGACGATTGGTTATTATCCAACTGTGGAGTTTGGAAGGCTTCCTAGTGGTCTGCTGAATGGAACATTTTTAGACCAAAGCCGGGGAGAGTTTGGCAGGGAGAGCTGATGGTCCATGAAAGTGGTATGCAGGACTGCCTCATAACCCTCCCTCCTATTGCCAGCAGACTATTTGGATAAAAACAAAGAACTGAACAAATTCTACAGATGCTTGAGTAAAACCTTCCTAAAAATGTATCATTTATGAGAGCTCATAAATGAGAGCTTGGGTTTATCACATTCTTAGCACAGGGAAATATTTCTTGTATGT
Organism: Penelope pileata; assembly: GCA_013396635.1. Classification (NCBI taxonomy): domain Eukaryota; kingdom Metazoa; phylum Chordata; class Aves; order Galliformes; family Cracidae; genus Penelope; species Penelope pileata. The sequence continues at coordinate 1,639,055 of WBMW01005986.1, read as the reverse complement.
GTATGTGTTAATAAAGACTGTGGGTTGTTTCTTTGTTCTCCCTTCCTTTTATTTTTTTTTTTCCTACGTTTCTTTAGAATGGCAATTTTAAATGGGGGGATCAGTTGCTTATTGTTCACTGGAGTACCATTTACTGAAGAAAATATATTTCCCTCCCCTCCTGTCATGGTTACTGGCTGGTCATCACAATCACCAGATGCCAAGCTGTAGAACACAGTTTTCCAGAAAATGGCATCTGGCTTCCTGGCAGAGTCCACAGGCACTTGTTTTGATGGTTTTGGAGCTGCAGCTGGGTCTGGGTGGCTGCTGAGGGAGTATATGGGCCACCCTGTCATTCTAGATGCTATTTACCTTTGGCTCACCTTTGCTTCAGAATCGTTTAAGCATTTGTGCCTTTTTATAATGCTGTCAGACATCAGTCTTGGAAATGGCTTTATGTAGATCCATTCACAGTTGGGAAGAAGAAAGCCATTTCACATGCACTTACTTTCTTTGTGTACATATAAACTGTAAACCTGCTCCTGTGCTAGCAGGTGGTTTATTTATCCACCAGGATGCATAGCACAAGCACATGTATTAAGCCATTAATTTACAAAGGGAAAAAGAAGAGAGGAAATGTGGTAATCTTTCTGTGAATGCAAACGTGTAATCATACTTGATTATGTTCCAGAGTTAAAAGATGCAAGAGGCTGAACTGCTGCGTTAACATTACTGCCAGTGCCATCAGGTGGCAGAGAGGCACAGTCCTCCACAGCACCTGCACCTCTCGTGTCTCGTACGCACCACGCTAGGGCTGGGGGAGGGCTGGGCCCAGGGTTTCACGGGGATACCCCGTTCCCTCCAGAACAATCCCAAACACAAACTCTTCTCTAGGAGTCAATACAACTAAGTTCCCTGATCCAGCTATCAACCTCCTGTGATGTCTCGGGGAAGGAATCACCTTATATCACTGTTTTATTTCCCTGATTGCCCACTTCTTATCGTGCATCTGGCACATACCTGAAAGTAGCAGGGGTAGGTGCCACAGGGACTGTTAACCGTATTTGTACTGTGACACAACTCCTGGAGCTATCCCTACTGGCAAAGGAATCTCTTTCAGAGCTGAAATATTAGCATTTTATCTCTGTGGTGATGGTGGTGGAGAAACTGAGCTGAGTATGACTGAGAGCTCTTTGCCCTTTCTCTTTTCAGGCCTGAACTGTCCAGTTTCTGATCACAAAGCATTGCTCCTTTGCTTTTATCCACACTGCTAGTACTAGGATGGCAACCACACAGTGATGTTGCTGAACGAAAATACGCAAACAGTCCTTGTTCTGATTTTAATGATAGCATCTCAAATGCAGAATTATTGCTATTACATCTAATTGCTAGTCAACACTGTATTTAAAATGGAGTGGTGGCAAGGATTCAATGTACATCTATTTATTTATAACTGAGTGACCTTCTGTTCAATGATATTATGGATTCTAGCTAGGCATAGGGATTTAGTTTCCCAGTGAAAGTCTAGCTGTGGCTCAGTGTTGACTAGAATATGTGTTGTGTTCCCCTGCTTGTAGTTACAAAGCCTTTGACAGCATCCTGTGGAAGATGGAGCATACCTGAATTCAATTTGCTTGATGTCCTTTGAGCAAGCTGCAATTCATTGACCTGATATAATTTTTGATAAGCAATGGCTGAGGATAAAATCCCATATGGCCTTTTACATCATTCTGCTTGGTACCTGGGAAAGCAGAAGACTATATCAGTAAAAGAATCTGCAAGGTTCTAAAGAACATGAAAACGCTAGAAATGCTGCACAGTGAGAAACCTTGCAGTGAACTTAATATTGCATTCAATTTTATTTTTCTTTGGTTTTCATACACATATGACCTTATTAAGTTTCTAAACATAAACATATTCTTTTTAAAATGTATCTTCAAAGTATACTTGAATTCTAGCCCTATAGGGACTTGACATATCAAAAGAAATTTGCTGACATAAACTGGTATGTAGAGCTTGATCTATTCTAATATATGATTTTAATGTTTCTCATTTTCTTGCCTTGCCAACTCACATCTATCACACACTGTCACATTTAAGTTTCCTAAATTACTGCTTTTAACTTTTTGTCACTTATTCAGCAAAGAGATATATTCTAAAGCTCAGGGTTTTTCTTTTTTTTTTTTTCTTTTTCTTTTTTTTTTTTCCTTGTGATTGTATCTTAATATTAATAGTTTGAGGGGAAAATGGAAATTTCTTCTCAGTTAAGGAGACAGCACTTTTTGATAGATTTGGGATTCAATATTGTCCTGGTTTCAAATTCAAGACCTGATTTAATTTCCAAGCACAGCACAGAATTCAGCGAGGCAAATGGCATAATGGCATGTGCAAATAGGGAGGATATTCTGAGTGTTGTAATTATGAGCAAGACAAAATATATCTCCTCTACATCTGTTTATCAGTGATGGATAGATAGATTCATTTCCTATTGTTTGTACTACATGTATCGATGACAAAGTGCTCTGGTAAATTCTATTATTTGGAGGATAAGAGGAAATAATAATTGCACTCTTTAATCAAGCTGCTTTGACCTCAAACTGACAATTTCAAAGTTGCTTCTTTCTGCATTTAGGGCTGATCGTAAGCACCTCTATATTTTAGCCAATAAGTGTATTTTAAAAGCTACACTTCTTTCAGGCTTTGGGAAATATGAAAGCATTTCCAGATGTGCCAAATTTTGTGCTGCATTATTTTTTTAAACCCTGTTCCACTTCTAATATTACTCTTGATTTAAAGCTTGCTTCTCATTTGAATAATGCTCTCTTTTAGTTTCTTATGATACTGGAGGCTTCAGTATCATTTGTGCTATGAGCTGTCTTTCTTCTGATAACCATTGCTCAGAGCTTATCCTACTATAAACATGAGTTTAACATTCAGCATGATAAAATGTACAAAATAGTTTTACAATTGAAAAATCTTCCCTTTCTAGTGTCTCAGAATCACTCAGAGGCTGTTTAATTAAACTTCTATATCCTCATATTAACTTCGAGAATAATGAATTTAAGAGCAGGGTGAAACATTGCATACCTCCAGTAGGAGCTCTGATGCAGCTTGGTCAGAGAGACCAGCCCAGTCACTGCCAAGTTTTGCCTGAAGTGTTGGAATATTTTTGAGAAAGATACCCAGATCTGATTTTAAAAACATTAAACGAGACAGAAACTTCTCCATGCCTAGTAGTCTGTCCCAGTTTTTGGTTACTTGGTAGGTAAAGTATACATTACTTCTTGCTCCTCTGAATTTGTCACATTTAAACTTGTGAACAATCAAAATGTTTGTGTGTCTCTGTGCTAGATTAAGAGCTGGTCTTACAGATAATTTCCAGAGTCAATTGCAAGTTGTGATCAGATCAACCCCTAACTTTCCCTTGGATACGCTGGGAGAATTTAGTTTTTAATCCTCTGACCGTCGTATACTGTTTCCAGAACTGATGACTGCATTCTAATTGTAATTTTCAGCTTAGCACCAGTTTAAGCAAAGAGTCAGCCCAAGAAATACTTATTTTCACTTCGGAAGTAAAGCTCAGTAAAAATAGCCTGGGCTCTTCTTTTTCTTTTTCCTTTTTTATTTATTTTTTATTATTTATTATTTTTTATTTTTTGATGAGACATAAAAGAAAAACAAAATGAAGTAGCTGGTCAGAAGATGAATTCATAGAGTCACAGCAGGGCTGAGGCTGGAGGCACCTTGGGGTCCCTGTGCCCCAGCCCTGCCCCAGCAGAGACACCCAGAGCAGGGCCCAGGCCCAGGCCCAGGCGGCTTCTGGAGATCTCCAGGCGGAAGAGCCCACAGCTCTGGGCAGCCTGTGCCAGGGCTCCGGCACCGCACAGCACAGTGCTGCTGAGGGGCAGAGGGAGCCTCTGTGCTCCAGGCTGTGCCCGTGCCTCTGGGCCTGGCACTGGGCACCGCTGAAAGGAGCCTGGCTGCATCCTCTTTGTACCCTCCCTTACAAAATAATACAGGTTTGCTGTTTGTCTAACTGGTGAAAGACTGAACTGATTTGTAGGCTCTGTGGCTAGATTATTTACAGATGCATTTGCAAAGAGAAAAAGAGGCATTTTTATGAATATTTATGAGCAGACTTTTGGTGTTCTAGGAGCAACATGTGATTTGTCAGGAATATTCACTGTACCTATTGGGATTATATTTTTTATTGTTAACTTCACATGCATCCCTTTCTGTATTAATGCATAAGGATTATAGTAGCAACATTTGCAATGCATGTATGAGAGATTGCCTGTTTTTCTTGGTAACAGATATATAGATGTCAGAGGCCCATCATTCGTAATCAATTTTACACTGGCAAAATGGAAAATTTATCTGTGATGGACAGGAAATATATCAGTGAAACTAATGTCTGAGCTTCTGAAAAATTCTTTGTCATAAAAGGTGAGGAAATACCATGTTAAAAATTGTGGCAGATGATAGCTTGGTTTCCTTTTTAAAATGAAGTTTTTGCTGCCAAGCAAATCTTCTTTTACCTGTATTTAGATAGAACAGCACTTAACATTCAGTATACCTAGTTATGTTCGATATCCTCTGCTGCAGTTTTCTTTTTCAAGGGTATCATTCTGTCACCCAGAATGTGAAGTGTTTGTTCTTCTGATCTTTAAGGGGAGCAACCCATTTATATTACATCGAAGTTGTACTTCAGTGATTTATTTTCCTCTGCAGAAGTGTGCATGCAGCACCAGATGAGTTTGCAATAGGGTAGTCTCATCTTCCTCTGGTCACATAGGGCAAATGCATATACACTTTCTAGAAGAGAAATAAAAATTGGAATATAGTTAATCTACATTTAAACAAACTATCCATCTAGCCAGCAGAACTGGTGAGAGGCCTGAGCTATGATATGGACCAAGGTCCTGCCTTGCCTTTTCTTCCTCAGGAGCACTAGGCATGAACAATTCTTGTAGTCCCAGGTTCCAAAGACCAGAGGAAAAGACTGGAGCAGGGGGAAAAGGTTGGGGAATACTGTCATATATGGGCCCTGAGGGGATGCACTCACCAGTGCTGAGGGGGCTGGCCAATGTCATTACAAAGCTACTCTTGATAATCATGCATCAGTCCTGGTGAGTGGGAGAATTGCTCGAAGAAGGGATGAAAGAAACATCCCTCCTGTCTTCAAAAAGGACAAGAAGGCCCAGGGGACTACAAGCCTCACCTTGATCACTTCCATGGAGGATTTAATCCTGGAGACAATTTCCAGGTGCACAAAGGACAAAAAAGTCATCAGGAGTAGTCAGTATGGCTTCACCAAGGAGAAGTCATGCATGACCAAGTTGATAAGCGTATACCATGAAATGACTGACATGACAGATGAGGGGAGAGTAGTGGATACTGTCTGCCTGGACTTCAGTATGGTCTTTGACACTATCTCCCATAAGATTCTCATAGACATGCTGTTGATAGGCAGACAGTGAGGTAGGTTAAAAACTGTCTGAATGGCCAGGCCCAGAGCATAAAAGCTCATGGCACAAAAGCTGAGTGGTTTACCCCAGGGGTCAATACTGGATCCAGCTGTGTTCAGCACCGTTGTTCATGATTCATGATGATGATTTGGATGATGGGGCAGGGTGTACCATCAGCAAGTTTGCTAATGACAGAAAACTGGAAGGAGTGGAAGATACACTAGAGGTCCATGCTACCATCCAGAGGGACTTGGACAGGCTGGAGAAATGGGTGATCAGGAACCTCAGGAAGTTCAGCAAGAGGAAATGCAAAGCTCTACACCTGGGGAGGAACAAGCCTAAGCACAAGTACTGCACTCAGCTCTGGGGACAGCAGCACAAGGAAGGCATGGACCTGCTAGAGTGGGTCCAGAGGACCCTCAAATTATTAGAGGACTGAAACTCCTCTCCTATGAAGAAAGGCTGAGAAGAGGCAGAGTTCAGCCTGGAGAAGAGGAGGCTATGGGGAGACCTTTTTTGTGGCCTTTCAATTTATAAAGATACTTATAAGATTGAGAGAGACGTTTTACTAGGGTCTGTAGAGATTGGGAAAAAGGCAGGAGTTTTAAATTAAAGAGGGTGAATTTTTGCCTGATACCTAATCTACAATTTCTTACTCAGAGAGTGATGAAGCACTAGAACAGGTTGCCCAGAGAAAGCTGTTAATTCCCCATCCCTGGATGTGCTCAAGCCAAGGCTTGATGGGGCTTTGGTCAGTCTGGTTTAGTGGGAGGTGTTCCTTTCAAAGTGGGGCATTGTTAGTAGATGATTTTGAGGTCCCTTCCTAAGCAAGCTATTCTATGGTAAATCGTTCTCTAACTCTCTGAATCTAGCCCTAGCCCTTAAGTGCACCTTGCTGAGAGAGTCAGATCTTTTTATGTCATGCTGTTTGCCAAACAAAATCTAAAATGTAACATTTAGGAAGTTTAGTTTAACAGCATTTCTCAGGTATATGCCACCATTGTAGTAAGGTATAGATGGAAAATATGTAGAATGCTAGGTGGGATCTGTGCTCCTGTCAGATAATCCATTATGAAATTTGACAATTAAACACAAAAGTTGATTTACTTATGGAATTGGCCTTTGTGAATTTATCCATGATGAATATTTCTTAGTTTTGTGGGAATATGGAGGACAACTGCTGAGGATAACTGAAAATTCTGGTATATTTGTATTTCATACTAACAGGTAGAAAGCAGCCAGACCTGCTAAATGAACTGTCTTGTAAGAATGCAGTGACTCTTTGGGTTTAATATCCGCGGCACTTTATCTGAGCCTATGTAATCTAGTAAATTTCTTACTGGTATTTTAATGATCAGATAACCACAATTGCGTCAACCATGAATTAAATCCTAAATCTTCCTGTCACATGAACTTTATCATGCCTTCTGTGATTAAAAACCTCTAGTTCTTACCAGACTTTTCTTCATCTTCACTACAATGTGACATAATATGGGTAAAGTTTATTCATTCAGTCCACAGTTATTTTATGAAATGTGCCATTAAGTAATTCATTTTTAACTTCCAGCAACTAATTTAATTTTGACTTAATTAATATGATGCATTTAATTAATATAAAATTGTCATGGAAACATGCAAATTAATAAGTAACCCATCACTAGAAATTTTGTCTTAATTAGTAATACATTTGCAGACAGTTTCATGAAAATTGAATGACAGTGGACCTGCTTAAGAGGATACCTCTTTGAAAGGATTTGAGAGAAATTTTCTGCAAAACCAGGATGTTGAAAAAACACACAGCTCCCACAAATGAACACAGAAAGCTGTGTTATTCTATATTAAAGTGGAGCAATATTTTTTGTGAACACAAAACTATACATAACAAAGGCTTTGGTCTATGCAGTGGTCTTTGATTCACAGTGACAACAGTTACCCCAATGGCTATCACACTTTACAAAGGCCTGAGAGCTTTTTCAGTGCAATTGTACTATCAGGATTTGGGAACAAAAGGAGGGAGAAATACTGTAGTATGTTGCAGAATCTATATTCCAAGCTGGAACATTTTTCTTGAGTTCAGTGGACATTATGGCTACCGGTAAGAAGAAATAAGCTGATAGAAGGAAAAGGGATCCTGCTCCTTTATTTTCTGATTTGAAGCAATATTATTTGATAAGACAGTGACAACTGACACTTGAAGAAGGAATGATTCTTAATTGTTGCCACTGGGTTGGGTGGTGTTTTTTGGTTTTGACCCTAAAAAGAGACATATTTTCCTCTATTAATGAAGTCTGATCTTCTATCAGCTTAAAATAATATATTGCTAGCTAAAATTTTGCAGTACCAGTCTTCAAATGTTGATGACTGGAGGGTATAACCGATGAAGTTTGCCTGAGATAGTTACCCAGCTCTCTATCTTTTTTCTAAGATGCTTTCAGCCATGTTTCTGCCTTTTGATGCATTAATTTCACTACATCTTTTGAAAGATACAGATCTGTCAATGAAATAACAAAATCATCATGAAAATTTTCCGGTGCAATAGACTAATTAACTTGACCTTCCTTTGTATTCGGTTTTCTGAACCAGTTCTGTGACCTATGGTCAAATACATCTATAAAGTAGTCCAAGGAATATTTGAACTAATGTTAGTTGTGATTTAAACTTTCCAAAGTTATTTTAAATACATAAAGCTCTGTCAAAATTCCTTACAATTTTTTTCTTCCGTGTATTTTCAGCTATAGACATACTTTTATTTATGTAAAGCTACTGCCTTTGAAAAGTATACCTGTCACCTTTGTAGATTTGAGAAGAGCACTAATTAAGGTGATGTGTGTTCCCTGCTGATTCTCTTCTGCAAAGAGATGCATAAGAAAACAGAGGTAAACTCTGAGACATCAGACAAACATTTCTTTGAATTTACTTTCTATCTCAGATATCTTTGTGGCTTTACATGCTAGCCTTAAAAAGAACTTGGGTTCTTTGAGTGGGATATGTGTAACAGCAGTGTTGCATCATTGTTCATGCAGTATCTGAGCAAATTTGGATAAATGATTTTTTTCAGGGGTGATAGCCTTCTTTAAATAGTTGATTTGAAAGATAAGGTAGGCAATATGTTTTGATACACAGAGTGGTACTTCCACTTTTTAATTAAATGAATCTGTGAGGTATCACTGAGTTGTGAAACTATTACGCAGATGAATATTCAACAGATGAAGTAAAATACAGCTAAAATGCCATTCAAGATGAGATACAGCAGCATGTTATTCCTCTCTTCACCTGGAATCTCGGATGACCTCTATAAATGTATGTGTCAATGTGGGGTTACTAGAAAATAAACGGTGGTAGTACTGCCTGGTTGATAGCAGAGCTTTGGTCTCAAGCTAGTTTCACTGCCTGGGGAATGTCAGCAGAAGGGGACACAGCACAGTTGCCCCTTAAGCATCCTGCCCTTCTACGCCAAAGTCTGAATGCTTTCTTCTTTCTCTTATCAGTAGAGTTGCAGTCCAGAAACTGAGTGTAATTTTTCTTTAGTTAACGATATTTCCCCAATATCAGCATTGCTTGAGGCTAAATGATTCATTTTAGTGAAGAGTAATGTCAGTAACTATTTGAGATTAAATTATGTAGCTAATTTTTCAGAACTTTGCTCTTTTTAAAAAAATATTTTCATTTACACAGTAGAAAGAGGTGTTTCACTTGTCAGTTTTCACTTAAGTGTTTTGAAACTGTAAACAGCTCCTATCATTGTCAGTTTAAGGAAGCATATGACATGAAAATATTTTCAGATTTGTTATCACCTCCGTGCAAATGGAATTGATGTTACACACAGAAGGGTATTTTGAAGACAAAAGCAGTTTAAAGTTCATTGTACATTCTACCAAGTACAAGGATAACAAAATATGAGTGTGCTTTTAGTATATATACAGCATAGACAAATACCATAGTTTCGGATCCTCAGTGTTCAAAATACACATCTGGACATCCTCTGTACCTCACTCACGCTAAAAAGTAGCTTTGAAACTTGAGATGTTTGAGTGCTATTTATTTAACCATCACAAGAGCAGCCAGAAAAAAAATATTATGCTAGATAAGAAAATCTCAGACTGTAACAGTAGATACTCAGAATTATGTCATATAATTTGATATAAAGTAAGAAGTAAAAAAATGTTAAGAGGAAAAAAAAAGAAACAATATTTTCAAATGTAAAGAGTGGGGAAAAAAATGACATTTTTAACTGCTCTAGAAAATATGGATAGAGAATGGCCACAAACTATTGTCTACTGTAGAAGATACAGATATAAGATTGGAAGAAAAAACATGGCTTTCTGTAATTTTTCAGACCTGGCCTGAGGACAGTTCAGACTGTGCTGCTAAGTGCTTCTGTAAACGATGCTTAGCTGCCTATGTTGTAAAGGATCTCTGCAGTCTGGAAATGTCGGTGGTCCTGCAGTCACATCTGCCTTAGATCTAGCCTTTCCAGGTGCATCACAAGCATTCCTGTTGTGAATCAATTCAGCTTTTGGAAATTGATACTAGATAATGAATGGATTTATTTGTGTCACCTCAAGATAGCCACCTACTAAGATATCAGCTCCCAAGATTGTATTTTTAAAGAGGTAAAGACAAAAAAAAAAAAAAAAGGCAGTGAAACAAAACATTCTGCCAGCAAAATGCCCAGCAATAAAAATATGAATTTCAATAAGAAAATAAAACCTTGACTTAGAAATAGCCTTCTTCTACCCTTCGAAAGAAGACTTAGGCCACTCCAGGTAGGTACCTAGATTACTGTTGGAAAGCACCCACCTATGAAATGCACACTGAATTTTTACGGCTATTCCTTTATAGGTTCTATTCCTACTTCTATTAACTGGACGATTAAAAAATGTTTAGTGATTTTGACTTAATCAAGAATCATGTATTTTTTTTATCCTTCCAAGATGGCTTATAGTTTAACAGAAAGTAAAACTGCCATCTCAGTACCCAGTGTTATATAATTCCACCGTAAGAATCAGAAATTTACATCTCTGAATTACAGCACACTATCTGTAGATATTTAGAAGTGAAATGCTCTCTTGATGAGCATCACTTTTCAGATGTGGATTTTAAAGAGATATTTTTTGTTTCATGAGCATCTCCAATGAGATACAAAGGCACCTATATAAGTATTTCAGGGTCTGTACAGAGAGCTCTGATATTCCTACATTTCATGTGAATACAAAACATTTGAGCCAAAATTGAGCCACTGAGTGCCAGAATTTGAGCTGGACAGGATAAGGCCAACTTTTCTCCTATTTCCAGCTGTTCTGGTACCTTAATGAAACACAAAGTGGAAAGCAAGGATTCTCCTGATTTCTGGGAGTCTTACAGAGACTGTGGCTTAAAATTAATGTTACCATATTGCTAGAAATTATATGAACAACACGAATAATAACGCTATGACATGATTAATTTTCACTTTCATAACTTCATGAAAGGAATCATAATATTTAAGATGAGGATGCACTTTTAGGAAATGAAGAACTCCAGGTATATTGACGGACGGGACATTTTTTTGTGGCCACTCATACATGCCACTATCTTATTAGTTTCAGGCTAAGATGTTTCAAAATAGGGTAACAATTAAGAAAGTCCTTGGTTATGTTTCGTGACGGCTGCTTTAAGTCAGAAACCCAGTCCTGCAAGGAGCAAACTGATACTTCTGATCTGATCCCAGGCTGCTTACCAGGGATGTCCATGATTTCTTTGCCATGCTACAGTATAAAATTGTTTGTAATACCTTGCAGTACAAATTGAATTTCAAAATAGTCCTTCCCACCAGGAATGACTGCAAATACATGAAGTCTTTCCTCATTGACAGTGGATATGATAATACTTGAGTTAATTCTTTTTTTTTTTTTTTGCACAGAGGATGGCAGTTCTGTCTTAATATGATCAGGTAAATTTTGTAGTAGCTCCACTTACAGATATGAAGTAAAGTGGAATTTCAAGGGAATAAAGATCTAATCCCAGAATGAATTTTGTAACAGGCTACATACGCCTTTCTGGTTTTTCTGGTTGTCATCCTTGCATTTCAGTTTCTCTTACTTTGGCTATTGCACTAGGGTATGACGTTAGAAAATTAGGCAAGAGCAGCTGATGAGAGGTTTAAGACAGGAAAGCTGAAAGTCAGATTTCTTCTGGATAAAAGAAGATTGCTCAGAAACAAAAGGAGGCATGCCTCTTCTGTCTTTGGGTCTGGAAATGGAAAGACTTTCTCAGCAAAGTAAGTTGCATCTTCAGTTTATCAACAGAACAGTGTCTATAGGCCAACACGGCACATATACTGCCAGAAGATCCAGATACCATCCTGGACATTGAGGAAAATTGGAGCAATGCTTCTTGTTGCTGTGCACTAGTAGATCCCCATGTCTTACCTTTTGTTGACTTATATTCTTCTCTGTGCCATTTCCCAGTTACTTCTGTGGGAGAATTTGATTACAAGAAATTGGTATCATGATGTCTTTAGGAAATGTTAGTGGTTCTCTTTAGATTTTTCTATAGGCTTCTGGAAATAGTGCAGTATGAGGTGGGCTACCCATAGCTACCTTAAAGTAACATAGTGGTCTTGAGTTTTATGTTTACCAGATTGTAGTGTCAACTGTAGACAATTTAAAATGTTTCCCATCAATTGGGTGGTGGTACTACAGGGAAAAGCATGAAGGCAGAGCCATGATCTTTTAAAAGTTAACCATGAACTAAATATGGTGGAACAGACAATTTACAAAAGCTCAGTACAGAAAGGAGCCCTTTTTTCTTATTAGCCAGTATGATGCAGTAGGTAACCATTTTGTTTGAGTAATAGATGAGATTATTATAAGATTATGCAGTCACTCAGTTTTAATCAGCTGAGTGGGAAATCTCTGCTTCCTTATCTAAGGGCAGTAGATGAAAAGCGACATCTCCACAGATCATTATGAACGTAGCCTTATATAAAGGGACTACTCATCTCCTCTCTTTGCAACTAGAACTGCTGCTGAGGGAGTTACGTACTGGGTGAAAATGCCTTGATTAAAACAGACTGAAAACTAAACACAATTGAATTGAGGAATGCAGGAATGTTTTATATTCACTGGGTATCATAATGAGTGCATAAAGTGAAACAAAAACAGTAGGAAAAAAACTCAATTACCTGATGAATTGCCCAAAATTAAAAATTAGAACAAATCTGTTCTTGCAGATACTTGATGGAAATTTTGTCTTTTAGGACATCCATATAGTTCATGCAGTAACAAAAACCAGCATTCGCTTCCATTGGAGCACATGTTGCAGTAATTATTTTTTCTTCCCCTTCTTACAAGAAGATCAGATACTTAGTTGATGGGCCAGAAAGAAATTTTAAAAATGAAAACTTTGTCTTCTCATAGGCACAAGCTGTATTCTAGTACAACTATTCTGTTCCAGCACAAATCAAAACATTTGCACTACATATTTGCCTTTAGAATTGGACAGTCAACTTCAGTGTTGCAATTTATCCAATGTTGGTTCAGAGCAGAAAAAGAGACAACGTTTTAGAAAATATCAGCCAGAGCGTATGTATTTTCCCACTTGTATTCATTTGGGGGGAGAAAAAAAGGACATAAGCCAAAACCATGTCAATGTAATGTTTTTAAGCCCATCTCTGGCAACTTTCTAAGGTAAATAATAGCAGTTTGTCTATAATACCGACCTGCTCCTTCGTGTTTTTTCATTTCTTCATCTTCATTTGAATATAACAGCCAAATTCCATTCTCATTTAATAGATGACTATTTACAATGACCTCACAGTAGTTTTTTCAAATTAGCACCCCCTCAAATGAAAACATCAAACTAATTTAGTATCTTTTTATTTTCGTCCTGGATTGCTTATCTGTAGTTGGCTTTTCTATCTAGTTAGTTGACTACTATATATTTTCTACTGCCATGTGGAAGCTTTTTGTGCGCTCGTGGACAGCTGTTGAACAAAGCAGCAAAACCCTTCTGCTACCCTGAAGTATGCATGCTGCTTTATGAAGGCAGTGCATCCCTTGTACCAGATGTGTCGGTGGACTGTGGGTTCTGCAGCTCCATCTCTAGCCGTACACCCCAGCATGCTGTACTGCAGGAGTTTTGCAGGCCCTTTGTTCTCTTCCATTCTCTTCCAGTAAACCAGCACCTGCCATCTAGGCGTGATAAACAACACCCTGTGAACAGAATTGAACTCAGAGTAAAAGTTAGCGGAGGCACTTATGTTTGTATTTTACGTGCCAAATGATCGAGAGTATTTGTACTGAATATTTAGATCAGGCCAAATTTTTCTCAATAAACACGACGGGGCGGGGGGGGGAACAGGTTTCTTACTTCTCTAGTTCATGACTGGTGCTCTCTGTGGACCTCCTGGGTATAAATGCAATAGTATCACTGAGAACTAGCTTCTGCAGATAGATTCCTCAGTTCTAATCAGACTCTTCTGATTAGAAGATGTTAAGTGAGCCTTGTAAAGATCTTTGACAGCTAGAGCAGCAACAACTGGAGAAAGTGGTATCCTGCTCTGCTTTCTGTACAAATCTGGAACATAAGATAGCTCTTTTTTTCTGTTAGGTCACTCAGGTAAACCATGCTACAACAAATGCCACTGTCATATTCCAGACTATACAGAAAGAATATAACTTTATTCTAAATTCTCAGCCTCACTGTAATAAGCAAGAATTTCTCACAGCATTTGTTGTCTAGGCCTCACATGGTAGTGGCACTACTACTGTTCCCCAAAGGCCTAGCAACATCCTCCGCTGTGTTTTCACTAAATTGCACTAACTTCTCTTGGAAACCCAGAGACTGACTGTTTCTTGATAGCTGTTATCGACTCAGGAAAATTGTATGTTTTGGAAACTCTTTGTTTCACTTTCTTATAGTATTCTGAGTAAAAATGTTCATGTTACCTTTTATTTCACGCAGACTAGATATTCTCACTTATTAATATATGCAAAGCTTATGAAAACACATGGACGGAGGGAGCAGTACAAAGGCGCTTTATTTAAACCGTGTAGGTTAGCAGGAATGTTATTTATGTGGTGTGCCCTGTGTGGGGCCTGCAGCCAGTTGGCTGTGTCCTGCGCGGGGCAGCCCTGGCCTCTCCCCACAGAGGCCCTGCGGCCCTGCTGCCAGCACCGCGACACATAAGCCCAATGCATTTATTAAGCCATAGTCGTATCTTGAAATTCCTTCCTGTCCTTGGCAGCTATACAACAGGCAGTTCATTTGGCAGGCATAAGCCTTCATTTCATCTGACTACTTTGATATTAGAAGTTTACAGTTTGCTTAGGGCACATCTGTTGTATGGGGGGGGTCCCTGTAAACAAAATCTTTTGCTTAGGATTTAAGGCTTTACAGATTGAGTTTTGATGTATTATTTAAATAGTTTACCCTGTAAGAGTTCTGAAGAGCTGCCCTTTGAGCAATTGCAGCCAAGTAAGTTTTGCTCTGTTTCTGTGTCAGTGTCCAATTCCAGTGCTCTGGAGCTGGGAAGACAGACTTGTGTGCGTGATAATGTTTCATTTCATAGGTTTCAGAGCCTGCATTGTTGGTGCTTCATAACAGAAGATGTGCTGTACCAGCCTACAGCTAATGAGTTATGCACTGCAAACTGTGAATCTGTATTGACTTGCCAAGTGTAAAACAGTGTGTCATTATAAATGCTTATGTATCTTTTTGTATTTTCTACAGAGACTGTAGACAAGCTGTGTGGATTTGTTCTTGAATGGTGCTAAATGCCAGAGAAGGAATCAGAAACTTTAACAGCAATGTCTACCATCTTTGAAAATGAAATCTGAAACCACATATGCTTGTTGGGTCCTGGCTTCACTTTGCACTGTGCAATAGCTGTAGTGCCCTTTATGTTTTGTGTATGCCCTTTGTGTTTCACAGCTGCAAAAATGCTTATTTCTGCTTGCCCATTGAAATGGCTGCAGCACTTTAAAACAGATGAAAGAAATAACTATTTCAGGCATTAATTTGGTAGGTTAAGAAAGACATTAGAAATTTCTCTTGATCATCCAGGCAAAGAGGAGCTTGCAGTCTAATTGCCACTGTCCAGCCACACACAGTGCAACAGGATTTAAGGTATCTATGTTGCTAATGTGTTCCTGCTGCATGTTCTTGGGCAAGGCAGAAGAGATGGGTGCATGTAGAGATGGATCACAACCTTTTGGGACTAGGATAAAGGATTGTTACTATGTAGTTTACAAACTGATATTCTCTTTTCAATGGCGATAATTGGGGAATGTTTCTGCAATTTTAATCTGTTGTCATTCTGCAACTACAGTAGAGTGTCATTTCACTGTAAGTGGCAGGGTGAATCATAGTAAGCACAGCGGATCCAGCAGAACAAGTAATTTGCTGAGTTAGTGTTATCTGTGTCTCAAGGTATGCAAGTAACTAAGGCAATCTTTTCTAGAAGGATTAAAAAGTTAAAATGGCTGTTTCTTTATTCTCTTCTTCTCTCATCTCTGCCTCTATTATACCCCCATGATGATTAGAAGATAGCCAACTAAAGATGAGAAAAACAATCATTTCTGGTACACTTAGTACTGTCTGAGTCATCAATCCTTCACACAGACCTATGGTCCATTTCCTTTTCATTTTATTCCTTTGGCTTATGGATTTATAAAGTCGTTAGGGAAAAGAAATTCAGCCTCTTGGTCTATAAGAACCTGTTTAAACATAAAGAGGCATTTACTTACAAATGGCACTGTATTGCCTATGCATTTATCTTGACAGTCCAGTTTAATTTATAAAGCGTAATGTGCTTGTAACTCAGCCTGAGAAATGTAGTTTAGCAAGCAATATTGACTTAGTAAATCTCCCTTCTCTCTCTTATTGTAAATCTGATAAACCTAAAGCAGCATTCTGGGTACTAGAGAATCTAAATATTAAAGCAGGGTTCTTCAAGAGGATCTTGATAGTACTTCACTTTAAACTGCAAGTTGAAGCAATAGTTTATCCTATTGTGAAGTGGTTTAATCTTTCCTTGATCATTTCTCAAAGATGTGGATGTGCTGTACAGTAAAATTGCCAGATTTGTGCTGAACTGCAGCTTTAGAACCCATTATTCTGAAAAGGTTATCTAAATTGAATGGCTTTAAGATGACTTGTAAAGTCATTAGGAGACTTCTAGTCCTTTATGTGTTTGACCGCACAACCTGATGTGATTCATGTGTACTCTGAGATGCAAGCTTTAAATCCGTTTGCTCACTAAGTTGCAAAAGGGACCTGTATGTTTTCCCATTTCTGACAAAGGAAGTGTAACATTTTATTTTAACTTGGTGCTTATATACAGATCAATTATGGAAATCACATAACACTGATTTATTTGCCATGTAAACAGTGCCAGGAAGATAAAAGGTTGTAGTTGAATCATAGGTTATAAGCTTAAACACAGGCTTCATGCTTTGAATGCCTAAATCTTCTCACACTAATGCCTCAATTACCTTTCAATTCCCAAGAAATTGTAGGTTCCAAGTTTCAAAAATATCTGGTTAAAAATAAAAAATGTATATTCTTAATATTTCTTATTTCCTGTGGCAGCTTACCTCCTGTTTAAGTAATAGAATTACATTTCATTGTTTTGTTGGTTTTGTTTGTTTGCTTGTATTGTTTTTATGCTTTTAGAGTTTTTAAATGAGTTTTATGAAAGTTTTTAACAGGTGATTCTGGCAAATACTTTACTCAGCTTTTCTTACTAGATCTTATTATGCATATTTTGGTAACTTCAAAATACTGAAAAAAGTTTTCAGTTAAAATTTTTTGAATATTTTACCTACTGGCTAACTGATTTGAGATGCAGTACTTCTATGGTGTTCTGAGAAAAGTGTCCAGCTCTAAGTAGCTTATATAAATATGTTTTCACTCTCTGAGTATGCAAGAGTTCTGGGAGACACCATTTGTATCTATCTCTATATTCTTAGCATCATAATATCCTCTCCTGTAAATATCTTCTCTATTAAGGTTTTCTGTTAATAACTTTCTTCAGCATGACTTTTATATCCCATTTTTTCAGTCAGTTTTTCATTACCAACCTTGATCTAGCAAGATGTTGCAAACAGATTATTCTAGCACAAATGGGAGAGGATGCTATCTGTTCATGGACAGATGGCTGAACAGTCCCTTGCACTAAATAATCCTGAGTCCCCAGCCTCTCCTTTCTCCAACTGTGCACCTTCCACTAAAACAAAGGACAAATGTATTTATTATCTGTATTTATTGTGGCAATATCTTCTTTGTATTCAGGTAAATCTTTTTTTCAGCCTTGTGATTGTGGAGAGAAATGACCTCCATGTTGTGCACAATTTTTATTTACACTGGGGACCCTCCAATATTAAAATGAATAAGCTACCATTTTTTTTTTTTTGTATTATTCTTGGTTAGACTGTGTATTCTGAAGGGCTTGGAAGATCTTAAGCGTGTTATTCACATTTATACAAATGACACTGAGGATGTGGATGGGCCTTGTACACTTGAGCTAGAAAGCAAGCCAGATTCTGGTCTCTGCTAGTTATGTCAAGGACACGCTAGCTGGCTAATTTATAAATATTTTTTCAGGAGGCTTTGCAAGACAGCAATTTCTTTCCTGAATCAGGTAAACAGTAGTCCAATTCTTACATAAATCCTATGCTTTGAATAAGTAAAAAATAATAATAATAAAAAAATCATGATATTCAACTTTATTGATTGCCCTATTACTTTTTAGGGGAATTGCAGACTGAATTTTTGTGTTGACTATAATATAGGAAATCCTCTGCAGTAAAGAAAGGGTATTTGCAGGTAGTAAGAATGCCATGTACAAATACAGACTTCTACAAAGTGTGATAAATTCAAAGGTGTCTGAAGCCTCGAAGAAAATTCTGTAACAGTGGTTTGTCATTCTACTGCTTGAGCCATTGATAGTGATTTGTAATCTCAGTATGGAAATGAATACTTTTTGTTTTTTTTCTTGAAGCCAATCCAGCAAAGAAGGCAAGGTAACAAGGAAGTGATTATTAAATTAAAATTGGTTTTTCTCAAGGACAAAATATCAACACTGTGACAAGATTTTTGAGTTCTGAATTAGGGACAACAAAATCTTTCCTACCAGGAAAGTAAGATTAAGTGATTAGAAACAGAAAAACAATTTAAAGCTAAATTAATTATGAAGTAGATTGTAACTTGGTTTGTGTACAACGTACTCTAAAGCATTCACAGTTGCAGTGGGCTAAATCATGGAGAATACCCCAGCAAAAGAAATATTATATTGCCTGCTGGAATGGTTTGCATGAACTCATCTTCTTCTCTTCAGCTATCAGGAAGACGTCTTGAGAAGCAAATGAAGAGTATTGATTTTAGGCTAGTTGCAGATTAGCGACCTCCCAATAGCAAAACTCAAATCCTTTCTAGTAGACTGGTTCCATTGTATTCTCCCAACTCACTCCGTGATGAAAAGAAATAAACTCTGAAATATAAGCATAATGTTAAAACAAACCAGTTTATGAACACATCAGGCGTCTGTTGATCTCTACCGGCAGTAGCTAGAAGCAGAACAAAGATGAATTTCTGACTAGGTATTTGTTCAAGAGCTAGCCCCCAGAGGCTCTCATTAGGCAACAAAAGGCATACAGGCTTTTGAAAGCAATCAGCTGATGCTTGGGGGATTTGCACATGGAGCAGAGATGAGATTGACCAGAGTTAGCTCCCACTAAACTAGTTCAGGCACTGGAAGCATAAGGGCTACACTGGTGCTCTGCTTTGTGTGGGCTAATTGAACATCCTAAAAAACTATTGCTTGTGAAGCCCATCAGAGCTCAGGTAAAGCTGCGTGCCACCGTACCCTGCAGATGCTTAAATGAAATGAATGCATTTCTAAGAGAGCCCAGAAGTGAGGCCAGCAAGAGCTGCTGAGTGCTGAGCACTTAGGGAAATTTGGTCATTTTATTTTAATGTGATTTATTGGACTTAACATCAAGATATAGAATAAATCACTTTGATATTTCCTTAGCAGTACAGCTGGAATCTACTTGTGCCTGTTATCCGTGGCTGCTCTCTGACGTTTGTGTGTTTATTATGCACAGCAATTAAACACCCCTTTTTCCTAGACAAATTAGAGCTGTGCGAGTTTGTGATTCTGCTGGCAGGCTTACAAATCTTGCTGTGCAGAGCTCGCAGTGTTTTCTAATTTTTCTGTGTCATGATGTATCTTGTATGACTAGGGTTGTTTCATTTTCATAGCAAAGCTATAATGATTTCATACTGATTAAGTGGAAATAATGCCAACTTCTGTAGCTTCTTCGCCTTGCATCCTTTCCCTAGTTTTCAGAAGGCTGCACCAATAATGCCTCCTCTTACGTGAGAGAGGGTGAAATGCATTCTTTCAGCTTATGTGCATGCAGGTAACAAGTGTGTGTATATTGGTAGATATATTGAGTACAAATTTGCATGTGTATATGCCAGCTGTAATAAGTAGGTAATTACTACTAGCTGTTAATGATAGTTTGTGATCACATCTCTTTTGCAGCATGAGCATTCTTTGATGCTGCAGTCCCTTGCTGTGTAACACGTACGCTTCTCAGCACAGCTACATAGCAGCTGCATGGAGAAGGGCAAGAAATGTCTCAGTGTCTTATGCGCCCAACATGTTTAGGGATGGAACAGTGTTTTTTCTTTCCTTATGGATGAGGAGTTCTGTGGTTTTTGATCCCCACACACAAGATGTGGGATACTTAGCAGCTGGGCTCTGGAAGGCCACCAGATAAACAGCTGTTGGGCTTAAACAGCAGTCAGCAAGGCTGGCAGTACATCAGATAGGTTTCTTCTGAAAATTTGCCCAGTTCCCATCAAAAATATGTTGAAATCAACACATTCCCACAAAATGTTTTCGTTTTTACATGCGGAGTGTTTTTCCATCAGAAAACCCATTAGAAGTGTGCCAGTATTTTTTTTCCCCAGTTAGATTTCCTAGCAGAACTGAAGTGAAAGCAATCATCATTTAGTGAGTGTTTTCTGTGATAGAGTGTGAGATGCCTCAGAGGGAAATGCTGTGTGTTGCAGAACAATGATACTGCTTGGTATCAGTGATAATCCTGTTGGAAGCTTTCAGTATCTCTTAGTGGCCACTTTACAAGCCTGGTTCCAGAACTTTATTCCCGTAACTGAACAAATCTTTTCTGATAAAGTTGTACATTCATATCACATTGCATAGGTGACTTGCAAGGAGAAATTCCATGTGTTGCAAGAAGGAATGAGGTCCTCCAAAATGAAGGATAAATTTAGCACACTGCAATGTATTTTCAGGAGCTGAATATTACCAGTGTGATCCCTATGTTTATGGGGGCTATCTTCATCTTATGAGATCCGTATGAGAGGAAGACTGGAAGGAAAAAAACTCCAGCAGAGTAGTTCAGATTAGTTTAAAATCCCAGAGGCAAATCAGGAGGGGCAAATGGACTGCATTCACATGAAGGGCAGTGCAGCAGTTCTGGAGGGGTCAGAGCCTGTGTGGGTAATGGTTTGTGAGGAGCACCCTGGTCTGCTAAAGGATCAGCACTTTCTTCTTTTTCTTCATTCTCAAAAATAAAAGCCAGCAGCCATGGGGGCAGATAATCTTCTTCAGGCTCTGGAGGAAAATATTATTTTCCTTCCTGTAATGCACCAGCTGAAAAGCTGCTTTTCTTCTCTGAGTTGTAATTATTTATGCCAGTGTTATAGAAAATACCAGAGCTTGACTGAAATGTTTTGGCAGTACGTGCTGTGACAGGATGTCAGCTTGGCAGGCTCTGTGCTCACTCCATACCTGACAAGAGCCAGATATGTGGGGCTGGGAGACTGCCCTGTCCAGGCAAGGTGATGCTTCGGTGTGAGTACCTAACTGTAGCATTTATTCTGTGTGTAGCAGGGAAAAACGGTTATTGAAGATGAGATATGCTCAAGCACAATGGAAGCTTGGCCAAGGAAAAGAGATGCATCATGGGCTTCAGTTTCTGCCAGCAAAGTGAAAAGCAAAGTGCAGGGGCCTTTGCCTTGCTGGGAGGAAGGGATTCCCCTCCTCTGGGAAGCTCAGCCTTTGGCACAGCTGGTTGAACCAAGGTTCCCCGCTGCCCTGTCTTTGCTACTGATGTCAAAAACACAAAAGAAATGCTAAGGAAAGGACAACTATAGCTTTGGAAAACCATTTATCATCAGCTCCATCAGAACTTCTGGGTTAGTTTGAAAACTTTAGCACCACTGGATGCTAACAGTCAGAGGGAGCTCTGCTGACACTGCCAACACGTGCCTGGACCTTCCCTATGCCTCCTGCTCACAGTGACCAGCACAGCAGTGGGATTCCAACAGTGGCCTCTGTGGGCTGAGTCACATCAGCAATGGCATGGGAAATACTTCGCAGGGGGTAGAATGGGGTCTGAAGCATTGAAGGAAATCTTTCTGTCTTTAACTTACATTGTTCAGTCTGAAGAAATATTTTAGTCCCATTCCTCAGCGATGAAGGAACTTTTTAACAGGGGGCTTTGTCAGAATCTTCCAAACCAGAATAATTTCTGCCACAGTCTTTCTCCCTAGAAGTGAGGCACTGATGTTTGCACTGAGGTTCCCCAAAGGCAGAAGCTGTCCATGTGCACTGCATGGCTGCCTCTGTTAAGCAGCCACTTATCTGCTCCTGCGTGTCAGACAAATGTAATCATATTTGGTCCTATTTAATGAAGACACAGAAAAGCAGTTATATACTGAAATGTGTAGATGTTCCTTTTTGAGGTAGCTGGTCTGAGCACTGAATATATCAAAACAGTTTAAGATAGCTGGTAGGTTATTCCAAGAAATGTACTTACAGATATGAGCAGAAATTCATTTCACTGCTTGAAACTTGCATTCTTTGAAGGCCCAGGTTAACATTTGACTCCCAAATTCCCTAAGGATTGTAACAGTCCAAGTTTGAGCTAAATTTTAGTTTTCTCATCAATATCGATTTCTAAAATTAACTTTTTTTTTTCTGAACTTCACAGTATCCCACACAAATCATGAATGCAGATGAAACTGAGTAATAACTGTGATGTCTGTGAAATTTATAAAAAATCTTGGTCACTTCAATATCTATAAGCAAGGTTTATTTAAGGTTGGCTGCATTCAGAACCACAATTGTTATCAAAAAAAGGAACTGTTACTTTTTCAGAGAGGTGAGACGATTATATTGACACTTACATTGACATGGATACTGTGAATTAAAGTACCCCAAAATCTGCAAATATCTAACACAGAGATTTCCATTTTGCAACTCTGCAGTGGGATGAAAGTAACCTGTGGTGGATTTCAAATCCAATGGAGAATTCACTGAGTGTGAGGTTTAAGTCTAACCCAGAATGTTTTCTCCTTTCACTTGCTCCCAGTGTTGTTGCTTTGGGATTTGGCTTTTTTGTTTGGAGATTTTTCAGAAAGAGCAGAAAATGACCTATCTTCGTCCTTCTTGGAAAAAGTATTTTCTTTCAAAAGAAACATTTAAACTTCCAGCTAATTCCCAGGGATTCAGAGGGATATTCTGCAAAAAGGTTTCCTCTGAAAACAAGTTGGCTGCTGCCCGAGTATTAAGAGCGGCAGGATTCCTTGGCTGTGGGGAAAATGAGATGGTCCAACTGATTGAGGTTATGGCTGCGCCAAGATGAGTCAATTACCTCGATGTGCTGAGCAGCCATCCAGAGCACGGGGAGAGGAGCAATGCCAGGGCTCGTGCTTTCCGCCCTGACAACAAGCAGCTGCAGAGCTGCGGCTGGGGAGAGGAGCCGCGACCATCACCCGCCTGGGAGAGCACAAACTTCAGTTCGCTTTATTTGTCTGTAGTTGGTGCCATTGAAGCTGGTTTGTTTTCAGGTCTCGTAATAAAAATGTTAGGCAACATCTGAAATACATACATTTTCATACTGTGCCTTTTCCAGTGTTTGTCAGACGATGCAGAAATTGCCAGTCATTTGCTGACAAGGATATGACACAGATGCAGAAGGCCTTTGGCATTCATCTGAGTCAGAAAACTCAGCCCTGAGACAGCTTCATGCCAAACATTGAATGGGTTCTCTTACAAAAGCGGGTGTTTAACAGCCTCATCCTTTTGTGGGTATTTTATCTCTTTGTGGTATGGACTTGAGGCAGGCTGTGCAATCATCGCTTTGACTCACATCTGTGGGACTCAAGGCCCACTCCTACCCATCTGCTGCCTACCCTTGCAGTGACACCGTTCTCTGTAGGAACCTGCTTCCTTTGGGTTGCTTTCTGGGAAACACAAGCATTTTACATTACATTTTATCACTGTGCGCTCACCACTGCATTCATTAACAAGCATTTCTTCGTGACTTCTTGTGCAGCCTAGGCCTTCTGCATCTTTTTCTTGTAACTTTAGCAGAGAAAAGATTTCTCCTCTGTACATAGCTCTTGGCCAAAAAGTATTTTGGCTAACTACTTAAAAAAAAAAAAAAGGGTGATTGCTAATAGCTCTGAGCAAAACTGCATAAAAGTGATATTTTTATTTTTTATCTTTAGAATTCAATAAAAGCTTATTGCATAACATAAAGCCATCAGACCTTCCTTATGATAAAAAATTGCTTAACAGAACTCTGGAATTAAGAAGGAAAAAAAATGTAGCCTTGCAGTTCCACCTTACTTCCACAGGAATTTTAATTTTTACGTTCTCTTTAACAGACAATTCAGAATTACAGGTGAAAAAAAGTTGAGAGTAAATCATACAAAAGCTTGAAAGTGCGAATTAAGTTAACACTTACTACTTGCTCTTAAAAATTCATGCCAGTATAACTAAACAGAACATGGGTACTTTTTCTATCAGCTTAGACCTTTTTTTCATTTGAAATTATTTACATTTCAAAGTATATGCTAATTTCCCGTTAGTACCTTTCTACTTCTCCAGAAAAATCCTGAGCAATATTTCCTATAACTTGGTCTATTTACCGGTCAAAAAGAAAAGGCCCTTTACTTCCTCTGCATCTGACGTTAAATGAACACTTCTGTTTTCAGATCGCTAGTCCGTGAATTTAGCCCAACCATCATTACCTTCTTCCTTAGTTTCAGTTATGCCACTTAAATCTTCATTAAGTGAGGTTCTTCTCAGACTTTAGCATCCTTTCCTGTGTCAGATCAAATTCCCAAGTAGATCTTTCATAGACCAAGCTGAAAAAACTGTAGTTAAGATGGTAATAGCATGCAGTTTTGCTTTTGATGAGCTGTCAAGCCTGAAAGATGTTACT
Organism: Penelope pileata; assembly: GCA_013396635.1. Classification (NCBI taxonomy): domain Eukaryota; kingdom Metazoa; phylum Chordata; class Aves; order Galliformes; family Cracidae; genus Penelope; species Penelope pileata. Next base: position 1,614,355 of record WBMW01005986.1, on the reverse strand, counting down.
TTGTTGGACAGATGAACTGTGTGTGTCTCTGTAAATGATTTCAGGTGCATGGTCCTCCAGAAGCTTTAGGATAGCATCTGTCTCTACAGTGTCCAACTTTCTTCCGTAGTCAATAGATGCCAAGTACAGCAGCAAGTTGCATTTGTCTCTACATTCTCATTAATGTGATGGATGCTATATAGGTGTATTTATGCAATTCGTTTGATCTTGTTTTTGTAGTGGTTTGTAGAGTATGGTATCATTACTCTAGTCTTTCATGTAGATACTCTTGCCAAGAAGATAAATACTGGCCTTAATCCTGAGTACAAACATCTTTTTCAGCTGTCACAGTGTTCCTTTTGCGTACAAGGTTATTGAGCAATTTTGTAGGCCTACCTTTGTATGTTAGGAGTGTAGCACACAAATCCTAACTGACAGAGCTCTTCCAAAAAAAATCTTCACATAGGTTTAGAAATGGCAAAATCTTTTCTTTTTCCTCTCCCCTGGCATTACCTGCATCTTGAGAAATGTTTACTGGTTTAACTTTTTACTGTCTAACATAAACAAGGCAATATATAAGTGCTGAGATTTTTATTCCATATCAGCCAGTGAGTGATATTGTGCATTCATGATTTACAAATCTTTGGAATACGTTTACGTCATTTGGTTCTTTTCTCTAGTCAAAGAATAAATAGTCTTAATACAGGGACAAATGGGTCTGTATAAAAACCTGCATGAAACTGCGTTCACTCTAGTTTGACAAGATTCACGGTCCTCCCTCTTCAAGACAGGGATAAAATCAATCCTTATTAAAATTCTGTAGTTGTACAATTAAACGTTTTCCATCAACAGAGCATCAGCAGGACGTAGCCACATGCAAGTTTTTCTTTTCATTGTTGAAGAGCTGCCAGATTGTGCAGGGGAAAGTGCTGTATTTCAATAATGTGTGCAAGAGCTTGGTCTGTGGGAAGGTAAAAGATGACTGGGAGGTGGATGACAGCCAGCTTACTCTGCCACCTCTAGCCATGAAGATGTGACATTAGTCCTTGGTGGGACCATGCAAAAATCTATTTCATGCTTTACTTGGAGGGAGGTTTATATAGCTCTGTTGGAAGTTGCTTTTGGATATGTTTTGACCCAAAAAGCTGTCAAAAATGCTTCTTGCTAGAATAATATTAAATACTAAGAGAACCTCTGGATAGCCAGTTCCATATTTTGTTGCAATCTGGTCCAGCTTTATTTATTTATTTTTCTAATCTGGATCACATACTTGGCTATGAAATAGAGTAATTTTAAGGAGAGAGTTATTTTCCAACAATATTGTTTCCAAATAAAAGCATCAATTATTAAAAATCAGTTCTGAAATTGAAGAGAAGCTTATCTGATGGATATTTATATATATTATTACTATTGTGCACATGAACATCACTACTGGGGATGTTTACTTAGATTAAATTATACATAAATATTTGCAACATTTGCTCATGCAGTAAAGGATGACTTCATAGTCAGTTTGAGACATTCAAACATTCAAAAAAAACGTTAGGAAGGTACAAAGAAAACAAAGCTTTGTGAAAAAATACACTTGCGGGTATTTAGCTTGCCGTACGTTTTTGGTGGGTTTTTAGAGTGAATATTTTCTTGTTCGTTGAGAGACAGCACTTCTTAATGAAAATTCAAAATCTTACAGAATCTGCCTTACGAGTGGAACAAAATTGTTGTGATAGTTGCCACAAGATGATAAGATATGACAGATTTGGATACTCCACATCTCACGCGTTCTATCCTAAGCATTTTTATTTAAAATATGGTATTAACAGTAAGAGAATGAGTAGTTGTCTGTTATTTTAGTACTTTGTATTTTTAAGTGAAAATATTAAAAGATGAAGGATCACCTGACTTAGTACCTGCATCTCGTTGGGAGAACCTCTAGATCCTTTGTGAAATTCAGAGGCTGACAGCTGAGATAGTAAAGCTCTTTTTTCACTTTAAAACTTCAGCATATCTTATCTTCTGTCCATATGTGGTAATAAACTCATGCCTTTTCCGTGCAGTTATGAATATTGCTGGCTGAAAATCGGGTAAATTTGACTTATGTTTTTTTAAAAAAATGACTCTTTGCTGCATCCTCATCAAAAGCATGGCATAGCTGGCTGCAATGGCTATGTCTGCCTGACAGCACAGTGCTGTGAAATGCTATCCAGGGTGCTCTCAAGTTTGTTAGTGCTACACTGGTTCACTGCAGCAAGATGCACCAATATTCTGTGGGTTCTTACAGCAATGCAGCTTCAGCATGGCACCACTGCAACCCATGCTAATCATCTGATCTTAGGAAAACTATTAAGTCCTTGCTTGTTGTAAAGCTCCACATTCATGCTGCTCCTGGCTCTAAATGGTCTTACTTTGGTGCTCTCTGTGCTGTGCTCCATTTGTACCCAGCAGAAATACCCAAAGACTTCAGGACCACGGTACTTAGAAAAAGAGGGAGGGAAAAAAAAGAGAGAGAGAGAGTGAGAGTGCGATTTTGGTGTCTGAACTGCAGCACCATGGCCACCCTTCAAACAGCTGCCTGTGTAATCCATGGCTGACCATGAAGAGTGTTAAAATATGCTGATTGATACTTTGCTGGCTCTGATCTGGTTAAGACTGAAATATAAATACCAGGAAAAAAAAGCATTTCTTATATTTTGGAAAATGTTTGCTAAGCTTCATTTGGAATAGTGCACAGTTGAGACAATAATGTGCTGTAAACTTGGACTTTCTATAAATGTCCCTTTGAGACAAAGTAAAAACAGACACCATTTCCTTTAAATCAGTGCTATGCAAACATGAAACACTTATGCTGCTTACTTCACTAGAGCCTCAGTAAGCAGATGGTGCAAGCCTGCCAGTGAGTGCTATACCTCCCAGGTGATATTTCAGCAAGAAAGATCTGTTAGTCAAGAACATTCTCTTTCCAGTCTGTGGGGAAGAAATTTATAGAGCAATGTGTTATGGGACTGCTGATTTCTGAAACAGAAGATGGTCTTTTTATTTATTCGTTTGGGATTCTGGTTTTATAGCTTTGCTTGCTGGTTCATCTCGGTGTCTTTCAGCAGAGCTGAGGCTCTGGAGAAGATATGCTTTCTGAATAGGATTGTCTGGCTAATTTTTTTTATTTTTATTTCCAATACTTATGAAGGCACTGAGATTTCTCTTCTCTGAAAAACATACGTATTCCTTTCTGCTGATTTATTTCTGACTTGTGCTGTCATAAGGATTCTCCCAGGACATTTGTTGTTCACTCAGTAATTTAAACTTTGTGAGTTTCTTTAAACTTTGTTTAAGTTAAATCCCAGTGTATTTTCCTCTGAATAATTTTTTGCACTCAATCCCTGAAAAAGGTTTGTGATTTATTTATTTATTTACTGTTATCTTTTTAGTTCCACTGACAGTTTTCCATCTCTTGCTAACAGCCCTCTGGTCAGACGTCCTTGGAGGAAAGCAGACAAAATATTCTGCGCTGGAATATTTTTGAATTTGGAAGTACACTAATAGATTTGAAAATTTAGCATTCTAGGGAATGACTACTGCAGAAGTTATTTCAAGATGTACTGTTTTCAACACTGTTTTCCCAGTCCTTGATTCTGCAGTCTCCACTTAGTGTACCTACACCTGTGGGAAATACTGTAGGAATATTTTGTTAGCATTTTGGTCACGTAAGTGAAAAACAGGCTTGAAAGCAGGAGGAAGACTTTAGTGGAGAATGTGCTCCTCTAATGTGTGTCATAGTATGTCGTACTTGAAACAGCAGTCAAGGCATCTCATTCTTTCTACTGTACAATGCCTAAATAACCATGCAAATATTTGAGCCTTATTCTGCTTTCAGAAGCTCATCCTCTTGATATAGCTGCCAGTAATTACATGTTAAGATGAAATCGTATGTCAGTTTTAACAGTTAAGTATATTCACACAATTGAGAAGCTACACAGCACTGCTTGGGTTATCTTTGTTTTTGTGATCTTAAGTGAAATACCAGGTTCCTCACTGATTTTATGAACCGGATGCACTGAAATGTACCGAATCACTATCCCTGTTATTGCCAAGTAGTCTACTTTAGGTAGATGTACAGTGGTGTTGGTGGGGATACATGTTGTTTACCATACTGAAACACTGTGTGGTCTCCACGATCATAAATATCAGCTTAATCAAAATAGGAAAGCACACATCCCCAGTCTGTGGTTGGAACCCAGCAACGAGTCCGTGTGAGCTGCAGAGCTCTGTTCCTTTAGAAGGCACAAGAAGCCTGTGTTTTATGTCTCCAAAATTAGACTTGTCAAGCCTGAAGTTACCAGAACGATGGGTTTGACATAAACTGAGATCACTATCTGACCCTTCCCATCAGTAAAAGGCACCAAACCACACTCCACAACTAAATTTTTCACAAGTCTTCTTTGCTTTGCCATCTGTGCTACCAACTGCTCCTCTACTGTATATCGTCTGCCTGAAGATGTGCTAAGCAGGTGTGGCACATGCTTGGCTCATTCCTGCTTTGCATGTGTAATGTAATTATGTTTGACAGACTTGGTTTGATTGAGAGAAAACTATGAATTGGATTAAATGTTTTTTGTTTAGACTTTATTAGCTAAAGATGCCATTGCATAATTAATTTGTGAATAAGCAGCAATCTTGCAAATGAGGCAGTGAATCAAAAGCACAGGAAGACATTATAGCCTCTTCTCGGGATGAGTTTACACATTTCTTATTTGTAGTATTCATTAAAAATACATAAAGGAAGGTTAACGAAACATTGCAACAAAGAGCCACAAAGAAACCAACCAGCCACAGAAGCCTTCATATATGCATAAGTCAAGAAATTGAGAGCAAGCCAACTCAAAAACACAAGCCTGTGCTAGACAGTAAAATCATTAGCAATATTTCAGATCTGTTCCTGGAAGCTTTCTTTTCAACCCCAGTGCTTTGGAGCAAGGATGCTGGTAGAACCATACCCTCTAGTTTTGGTGTAGAGAAAATTGTACTATGAACTTTTCAATGTTTACTCAGAGAAGATGCTACTATTTACATTTCTGGGATAGAAACAGGCTGTTTTAATTCCTGTGCTTCAAAATATTTTCGCTTGCATCTGTTCTACTTTATGTTTAGGTCATGTAAACTGTGCAAAACCACACAAACAATACTATCAAGCAAAGAAAACCTGTAGGATGCCACGGTTTGGCTCAGAACCCATTTTGTCACACATGAGTTCTGTTGCTTTAGAGCTGCTACACCACAGCTTGGACAAGGCTGAGGCACTGAGCTTGACCTTGGCCATTCCCCAGCGCCTGCGGTAGCATATGGCTAGGGGTCCTGGGGGTGCCACACAGGGACAGCAGGGTGTCATCTGTCCTCAGAGCCCTGACACCTGATCAGATTATTTGAGATAAATCTACTATGTTTCACATCAGCTTCTCTCCCTAATTTCCTGTTAGCCTACACTTATCTTTAAGCTTGTCTTCTCCTGGACTGCTGTTACAGTCTCCCTTCTCAGCACTGTCACTACCATGCATGCTTCCTACATTCCCTTTGGGTGCAACACACCAGCTTATCTCAACTCAGCAGAAACAAATACGTCTAGCTCAGACATGCAAGGACATTTTCACTCTAGGTTATCTAAGATGTGGGTTTTACTTGAAGCATTGACAGCAGGTGGAAGCGAAGTGTCCTAAGATGCTTCTTGAAACAGGAAGGCTGAATTATGAGGTTCCTTATTTCCTTTTCCTTTTCTTTTATGTTTCTCAGCAGTAAAGAACAATCTTTTATCACGATAACTTGTCATGTATTTGTTTATTGTTTTGTAGTTATATAAATAATGATTTATAATGATAAATAATGTTGAGGTACTAACTTCCGCATTAGCAATACGTATTAACAAAAGCTTTTAGAGCAAACAGCGATCTTTGAATCCTACCGTAAAGAAAATATAAAAATAGGTTTTCTGAAAGAGCACTTTAGGAATTAGATTGGTTTGCCAGTAAGAACTCACCAGCTTTATAATGATTGATGCTAATTAACCTTTCACATTATTCTAGTTGAATTTATTCCTTTATTACCAGGATGTGAGTGAGCCCACCAATGCTCCACAATGGATGAAAGGACAAATAGTTTTTCCAAGAACTGTCATGTTTCTGCACATTTCCCATGGAAAAGTTCTAAACCAAAGAGATTAGAGGTTTTCTTTTTAATTGATATATTTAGCCATCTAACTTCCTTCTGCTGCCTCTTTTTCACATCTGTGTGAAACAATGTTCTGTTTCTGCTTCCCAGCAGTGTTGCTTTTCTTCTTGCAAGAGTGGTAATGTCAATCTGTCAGGACAGAAGACTGATGCATGGCCATTTTATAATTTCTTCTCTTTAAAAAAATAAGTAACTTTCTACTCTTTGACGGGGTTTTATGGATGGTAAGATGGCGGATCTCCATTTTTATTCTAATTCTTTGGGCGTTGCTCAGACCCTTCTTTCACTTACATGCCTTTCCTATGATTATTATGTTCTTCCTCTGCAACAATTCTGCCTTGAACATTCGTACAGTTGTATTGCCTTTGCTACTCTCATCTCCAAATAATGAGGGTTTTGTCATTACACGTGCTCACAATTTTTCCATGAATTTCCAGTGGTGTTGGTGCTTTTCGTGGAGATGCTCAGAACATTAAGTACGATAGCAATGCTGTTGATTTTTCTAAAGACTCTAATCTTCTTTCAGGAGCTGTATAATGTTTAAACACAGTTTTCTCTCTGTTGTGATTTTTATTACAGAATTCCTCTCTTTGTTGGTTGAGTTTCAATTGACTCCATTGCTTTTCAAATCCCTCCAGCCTTCCCTCAATTTTATTTACCTTGGTCTCAAAGGAGGCTGTGGAAGCTTGAAGGTTATCGATTTTTAAATGAAGAGATTGAAGAAGTTCTTTTACTGAGGTGTCTTGTAAAGTGTTTGAAGGTGGAGAGGCTGTGTTAGGCATGGAAGATGGGATCTGCAGGGTGGGCTCACCTGACCCATCATGCAACAGGTTTCATTTTATCTGCGTGCTTCTTTCAGGCACCTTCTTGCATGTTTTTACTTGGTTCTCACTCTCAAACAATGTCGTAACATTTAGGAAGAGACTGTTATCTTCAGGGTTTCAAAGACAGTGGTGAGTTTTTAGGCTTATGAGAGAGTAATAGGAGCTGTGAGCTCTGCAGCAAACCCATCAGATGATCTATGTCATTAGAGTACTGTGCAAAGCCACCCTCATCTGCATGTACTGTGTGCCAGGGTGACTTGGCACAGCTTCCTGTGTCTGTCTGGGATCTTAATGAGACACTGGGCAAACAGCAACCAGCCCTTTCAGAACCGGAGGAAGGGGATCACAAAATAACATTTGGGAGTATAGCAAGACGAAAATAAATGACTTTGCTAACAAAGAGTAACAGTAAATAAGCTTGAAGCAGGTAAGGTTGCTCCTTTTTGCCAAATTGAAAAATTCTATCAGAAACATAGCCCGTTCATTTAAGAGCAAGCTGCTGTTTTCCTACTTTTACTTATTTCGGTCAGACTTTGGGTTTGAATCAGGATCTTCTGGGTCATGAGTAACCAGGTGACTGCCTCCCCTGTCTCTTACCTTATTTTCAGAGCTTTCCATCATTAATGAAAAGTTACTGTTCTAATAAAGCTGTGAAGCCTACAGCTTTCTTAAGGAGTCAGATGCGGTGGTTCAGTATGTCATGTATGCCCAGCATCCATCTGACCAGCTTCATTTCTGCCATGTTGCTCAGAGATTGAATCCCCGTTGGAGATTGTATGCTGTCATTACCAATAGGTTTTCTAATAGTATTTGTGGAGACTGGGAAAGATGTGAAATGTTGTGTGATGAGGCTTGGAGAGGCTGAACGTTTATGAAACAGATGGCAGTGGTGCTTTTCCAAAATAATGTAACTGGACTCATGGGCAAACTTTTAGCCCGTATTTTGTATTATTTAGCTTCATTTGTATTTTCCAAGGAAGAACATTAATATTTCAAAGTCTGATATACAAAGTGCCTTCTCCTTTACAGGAGTAATTTCTGTAACAAGCTAGGAGTAAAAGAATAAATCAAAGCCCCTCTTCAATTAGTGGTTGGCTCTGACAGATGGAATGGGAGTTTCTAGGAGAATATCCAAACAAGGTCCTGAAAACCATTGATACCAGGCATGCTTGGAGCTGGGAGCAAACATTATGATATACAATTATTATTATTTGTTTTGAATATATTGGTGATAAAAATAAGATTGTTTGGAGAAGTCATTTTTCACTAGAAAGCACTAAATGTTCTCAAGGAGGGGATGATACTCGCCGAACGTTATGGAGACCCAACAGTGGCTGTGAGCAGTGAGGGGTGCTGCTGCGTTCCAGCAGCGGTGACAGCGACAGTGGGGCACCTCTGCTGGTGCAGATGGTTACAAGCACAGCATGCAGGCTCTCGTTCGTCGCTGGTGAAAATGCAGAGCTAATGGTGGTGACTGTTGAAAGAGTGTTTGTAGCTGAGAATTTCCTCTATCAAATGGTGTTATTGTGGTCTTTGTTGTAGCTTTCATGGAAATAAATAGGAGGCATTATTTTCAGAGCAACTCGTGCACGTGTAATAAAAAACATGCTCAGCTATTAAAATTTAAATATTGTGTCTATTTACTCAAAAGAGCAACAGCGAAAGCTCTTGAAATGATAGCAGATAAGGATGTTTTTACTCAAGTAACTGATTCAAAGCATACTTGTAGTGCTGTAAGCTGGAATTTTCAAAGCAGCACCAGAAAGTTAGATGCCAGACTCTCATCGTGTTTCAGCAGAGTGATCTACAGAACTGAATTTAAACATATCCTTAGAGAAAGGAAATTCAGTAGGTCTAAAGGGAATCAGTCTGACAGTTTCTGAACTTCCTTTTAACAAGGAAGGAGAAATTTATTAACACATGTTCTTTTTTTTTGCATCTTAATCTTATTTCCCAATTTAGCAACGCTAGGAAGAGTTCCTAAGTTACTTTTGAATGTCTTCTCATTTTTTTTAATCTTCAAAAGTAAATTGGCTTTGTGATATGTTGTTATTAACACATATCATAGTGAGATTTCTGAGCATAATAGGTAATTCTGAAAAGCACAATTTGCTGTTTAAATTTATTGGTACCAGTCACAGTACCAGCCATGTCTTTCTTGTCTGTCTGTCTGAGAAGAAAACTGTCTTTAGCAGGACTGAGGTATCTGCAGCTTGGAAATCACCATTATGGCACTTGCTGCTAGTTTTTGGCACTTGCTGCTAGTTTTCTGCACCTCTTCTGCTAGCTGGCAGATATATGCTAATTGACTTTTTTTTTTTTATTTCCATCTTTTGTTCAAGAGAAAGTGACTTACAACACCAGTTAGGGTCTAGATTACTTAGTGCCGTGTCTACGTGTCTGTTACATACCTGCCTGTGTCAGGACTCCACAGCCGCCCTGGACAGCCCATTCCAGTGTTTGCTGAATGTTGTTGGCTCCTTGGACAAGACCAAAACATAAGGAATGCTAACTAAACTACGTTTTGATGTCTGACAGCATTTTTGTTTTGATTTGTTTTGTTTTGTTTTTCTCTTTTTATAGCATGCCTTTACTACTGGTCTTATCCACTTCTTTTGAAAATCTGGCTATGGTGTTTGATTATGATCTCCCGAGGCACTGAATTCTATAGGATTCCTCTAGATACTTAGAAGTGCATTTCCTCATTTGGAAAAGAAAAAAACAAACCACCACAAAAACACACAAAGAAAACCCAACCCAAACTTATCTGTGCATCTGTTTCAAAGAAGTTCTCTACCTATTGAAATGAGCATTTGTACAAGTACGTATAAATATATATATATATTTAAGGAGAGTAGATGTTTTCTTCCTAACAGTTCTTTCTTTCTTTCTCTTTATGAAGCCAGTCTTGGCCTATTCTGCTACATATATAAACACAGTATGTCAGATTCTGCTGTCTGTATTGTTTTCCTGGATAGACCGGACCTTATGTGTTCCATGGATTTTTGCCGTGCCTGAATGAAAGCCAGGATGTTATTGCATCACTTTGTTTTATATCAAATTATGTTGTCACATAATGATATAATTGCCAAACACAAGCAGATGCAATGGTTATTGTACAATAAAATGTCACAACTGAGAACACTTTGTGTTTTCATTTAGAAGTTTAGTTTTCAATATTAAAGTTCCTAACATAGTTGGAGTGTGAATTTCAAGATGTCTGTGTTTGTTTTCTACTGATGTCTTCATTTAGCTTTCAGAATTAAGAAAAAAATTGAAAATATCAGTACTCAAACTGTAGAAAGTGTGTAGGTTGTATTGAAGTCTGCCCTGTTAGCAATCACTTCAACAATGTAAGTGCTTCCAGTGAGAACCAGTCTGGGGGCTGGGGAACTTCCCTGGGGGAAGAGGAGATGCTGGCATAGACCGCTTTCAGGCATATTTTGTGGAAAGCAAATCACACACTGCATTATAAGCTGCATTTCCATTAGTCAAGTTGATCTTTATTGACAAAGAAATATGTGGTGCATTACGACAAATTAACCTATATGAAATGTGAAACTATAATGAGATTTTATCTTTATTTTTTTTTTTTTAGGTCTATGGAAGAGAATTACAAAAGCAAATATGTAAAATACAGGTTCTCAAATTCCCTTATACAGTTATTATTTAAGTATTAAGGTTTAAACTAGTATCTCCTTTTAATTGGTTTTCTGATTATTTCTTTTCTTTTAATTGATGCTACTGCAGGGGAAAAAAAATGAATGTACAAATATTTTAATGGATACAATCTCTTTAAAAAAATGTTCTCCCCCATCCTGGCTGCATTCATTACAGACAAATCAATGAACATTGATAAACCTATGATGGAAAAAAAGAATATATTTGTATTCATTACAGAGGATCGGAGATAATAATAAAATGAAATGTTGTTATAGTGAGATATAAACCCAACCTAAGGAATTGTTCAATATGTGAATAGCTAGATACATTTCATTACTGTGATATGGAGCAGCTTGATAGCGGAAGCCAATAATTTAAAAAGTCTTGAGCACAGGGTTATGCTGACTATACAGTTCAATACGTTAATTGACAATAAATCCTGCTTGCCTATAAAAAGCACTTCACTAGTCATTTTCAAGATGGTCATGATTTTTTATGATGCGGAACTTTTAATTTACAGGGATGATAAAAATAGATTTACTTTCAGCCACTTGTATTTGATTTAATTACCTAATCAACTATAAATCATCTACTATTGAAAAAGTAATTTAACAGAGATGATATTTTGTCGTCATTTTTTACTTAAGTAGAAGAGAACCTTTTGTAAATGAAACTGAAATAGGCATTAGAGGAATTAAAAAATGCTACCCTTTTTAAGAAAGGATTGGAAGTTCAGAGCCAAGATGTTTGGTTTTACTGAGCAAAGGCCTCGATTTTTGGAAAGACTTGTTTGTGGTTATTTAATCTCCTGCTAGGAAAGCACACAGTAAGAGCTGTATGGCTAGGACTGGCTGTGGCTGACAGTGATCAGGAACAGGCCTGACGTGCTGGAGCTGCTCGATGCGCAGGGTAACAGCACACTGCTCGGGCTGGTGGCACTGAGCGCATGGCACGGCCACAAAGAAGGAAATGCCCATGTTGTTTCCACACAAGGAAGAGAGAAACCAGTCCAATTCCAAGTCAGAGTAGCTAGAGAGAGGATAAAGAGGCTTTCTTTTGTGAACTACACAGTAATTTTTTGTCACTGGATGAAAACAGGATAAGTTTTCCTATGTTTTAATGGCTATCTCACAAAAACTGACATGATGCATAAAAAATTGCTAAATAACAAAAAGTGGAGATTTTAGAAAACAATAACGCTTTGAAGGAAGAAGGATGAGGTTTTGTGAACAGGAGGTAACAATATTTAGTGGTTTGTATGTATGAACTGTCATATTAAAGTGGCAAACCGTACATTGGGGGTGAAAATACGTAATTCATCCTATAACATGTAGGCTTCCAAAGTCTCGCTTGAAAAATATTATGAATTTCATGAGGTCTAATATCAAAAGTGGGTATGACATCCCCCAAATCATATTTACATGAGGCTGATAGTACTCTAGTCAAAACATGATCCAGATAAAGAGCTTTTGGAATACGTTCAGAGAGGAATTTTAGTCAGATGGATTACAGATGTTGAAAAGAGACTCCAAGATTACATAATAAGAATTGATTGTAGAATTTTTGTGGTTTCATATTCTTGTTTGACTTTATTTTAAAAACGGATAAAAACCCACAGTCACCCAACAAAGTAAGTTCACCAAAGACATATCTCCTGTTGCCTCAGTAGAAACAAAATAAAAGAAAAAGGAAAATGAAATGCACATGGCATTTTTACAAGAAAAAAAAGAGTGGTCTAGATAAGAAAAAAAAATAGCGTGTTAGCATCAGATTATGAAAATAATAAAAGCTAAGAAAGTACATAAAGAAAAGATAGGAATAGTCGTGCCATTAACATTGTGAATGAAGGAAAATCAATGCTAGAAAATATCTCCTTGAGAATTCAGGTCACTTTACGAGTTGGGAATAAAGCCAGCTTCTGTAATAAGGGTAAAAGAATCATGTGAAATAATGAAAACTGGACAGGAACGTGGAGATTTGAGACTAAATTACCTTGATAACTAGGCAGCTTTATTAAATTTAAGGAAATAAGCACAAAGTAAAGTATGTATGTTAATAAAAACGTGTTTTTTTTCTTATGCTTTTAACAACAAGTTTTAAAAAACCCGAAGAAAATGGATATATTTTATATCCTGCAACTCTTCACAGGGAAGACCTAGGAACTTTGCGTTTTAATTTTCACAATCCAAGGTTTTTATTCTGGGAAGTCTGCTGCGTAATTTACAACCAACATGAAATTAAATCTGCCCTTGTAAGATTCCTCAGAATCACCATAGCTAAATGAAAGTTGCCATGCTGAGTTAGACTGGTATCCCTTGAGCAGATGAGGCTGGCTTGACGTACTTAGAAGCCAGTGTAAGAAACCTTAAATGGGATAATTAGGATATAGTTTATCCACACAAAAATGTTGGTTTGTCCTTCTTAGTGAGAGACTGGATAGCATTTAGAGATTATATTCTCTCTGTCTAGGGCTTTTTAACCCCTAGTCAACCAATTGTCAGAACTCATGGGATTTTAGCACAACTATTTGCTACAACTGCTCGTATATGGCTGCTACTAGGGATGAGTTCTTGAATTACCAAACTTTTTTTCTCCTCTTATTGACTGTCTTATTTCAGGCTTGGTTCTGGATGTTTATTTTCTGAGAATAAATTTATGTTTTACCTGTTTATGTTTGTTGTCTGCGTTTTTCTTCTTGATACCAAACTGTTGCACTGGATGATACTAATGGGAAAGTGAAAACATGAAGAATCTAAACAGTATTTTTCTCTTCTTTCTCTTACAGTTGTGTGTAGCTAGTATTTTTGTAGTTGTTTTATTCTTCTGATATTTAGAAGTAATTCTAATACTGGTTTACTCCATGGATACTCAGGATTATGAGCTGACCATGCATGAAGTCCATTTGACAAACATATGAACCAGTAATTAAGTTTCTGAGTATTTCCTAGGAGAAAAAGAATGAATCTCCAAAGCCATTCTTTTCATTGGTGCTGGCTCATCCCAGTCAGTGGGTGGTGAGGATGGTGAATCTCTGGAATCTCACCCAACAGGGCACTGTCTGCTCAACACGAGTTGATTCTGCGACATAGTCAGACAATGACTCAGAGGAACACTACAAGGCAGTTTATTAAGCCAATTAATAACTGAAAGGTGAAGGGTGCAGAAATGTAGTCCATCAGAAGAAATAAAAACGAAACAGCAATGAGAGGAGAGGGGGAAATTGTGATGTTCATACTACATAGAGCGTGAAAGAGCTTAAGACAAGCTCTCACGGGTCCATTTTAACCAACAGCCTTTAGAATTTGTGTACATGAACATTTCTGCAAGATTTAACCCATCTCCCTTTCCCTGACCTTACATGCAGGGCAGGTGCTTGCCCTTCCAGGAGCCAAAGGCAGAGTGCAGCCTGTGCATCCCAGCAGTATGGTTCCCATAGCAACAGCAACTCCAACCTCAGAAGTTTCTTCCCCCTTCAGTGCTTATTTTTCATTTGCATGCTTTATCATGCCAAATGTTTTGAAGACAAAATTCTGATTAAATGTATCCTGCTCAAATAACTTGGGAAAAGAAGAAGAGCAAAAATCAGCAGAAAGAGAACATGGAATCTGTAACTACTTCAATGACTTTTGATATATCCGGAGGTAAATTTGCTTGTATTTACTTTTTATGTATTTTTTTGAGAAATCTTTCTCTTCTCAAATATGCTATGATAAAGCCCCCAGAAGTCATTAGTTTTATTGCCTATAAAACTGATGTTGGTGAAAAAAAGAGTATAATATGTAACAGTACAACTGAGTCCTCAGATCTGTGCACTAAGAAGTCAATTCACTTTTCCGTGCTTTCAAGGACCACAACTCGGTTACGTCAAGGTATGACAGACTTTTAAATTTACATTTATCCTTATTTCTACACTTATTCCCACCAGAAACTTAACAAACAAATCCCTGTGACACACTCTCAGGCAGAAGTATAGCAGATGGATTTGAGGATCTTCCTTGCGCAAGTCTAAGTCCTAGCTTCCTCTATGTTTCCACATACACTAACCTTAAAAGGCACTCAGATCCCAGGTTAGGACTGTGAATCATGTTGGGTTTCTGCTGCTACCGCAGAATTAAAAGAGAATTTTGCAAAGAATTTTTCTGAGAAGGATCGAGGGCATTCTAAATGGGTGATTTTTTTTAAGTGAAACTAGGAGTAAGTACCTGCTGATTGGCATTTGTTCTAACATAATAAACGAATAACAAAGCTTCTTTAAGTAGAGGAAAAACTGTAAGAATTAGTGAAGAACTGTTGATAGTAACAGCAGGGCAGAAAGAAAGATCCTTTTCATTACTATAAGAAGCCATTGATGGACCTTATTTAAAACCTGTCATTCCTGAAGGCACTAAGTAAAAGCTATAATTTCCTTCTGTTACTACTGCAAATCTGAGTATAGATTGGGAATTGACCTAGACAGCTGTTGTTTTAACCTTTCCATTCCTACAAAGGTGTAACTTTTTCTTCACTCATGTAACTTTTTCTTCACTCAGCATTTGCTAAAAACGGTAATTTCTTACTTTCTTTCTTTTTTTTTTTTTTTACATAATGATCACGATGGTCTCTGAACAATCACTGAAAGTGTTTTCAGGTTTCTGATGTAGTTCTCTAGCACCGATTTCCTTAATTCCCTTTCCCAGAGCAAGTTTGTGTGTGTCACATCTGTAGTGTTTCTAATGAGTTGCTAATGAGGCTTTGCAAATGTGGAGGCACAATGAGGTTTTAGTGCTGGGGGGCTGATGCACAGTCTAGAGCTGGTTTGGTGAGCAAGGACATACGGTCTGTAGGAGAGAGGTTAGTTAACATCTCTCACTGCACATTTTCCCATGTAACTCTAAAGCCTAGAGCTTTGAGGGAGGTAAGGAAGATTCCTGACTTTACTTGGATACTTTGTTTATTAAGAAGTCTCTATAATTGATTAGTACAGCTTTGTGTACTGTACCTAAACTAAGAGTTCTGAATTTTGTGTTCCTAACTTCTTTAGCTGAAAAAGGAAAACAAGCTCCTCACCCAACAGTAAGAAAATGGCTGATATACCAAAATTAGTCTCGCATTCAAAATTGATGAGGATCACATTTTGAATTGGTAACAGATGGAGAAGTGCTGAGTTTTGCCTTAGTGTCTATAATGCTTCTTATGCTAGAACGTGTTTTTATTTCTTGCACAGTTCACTCGAGCCTTATAATTCTAGCAAGATCCTCCATAAACAAAACAAGGCACTTTTAGGGTCTATAGCGTCTACTGATTTTCCCCTCCAAAGAACATTGAGTCTGACTTTGTTGAAATGAAATGTGAGCTAATTAAGGTGAAAGCATTTCATGCTTTTCATCACTTATTTTGATTAGCCAAATTATATTAATATAATCCACTTAGCCTGATGTATCTTTTTTTTTTTCACTAAAAATAGTGAAAAGAATGCTAGTGAAGAGAGTAGTTAGTGAATTTTCCACTACTCAAGAAAATGAGTAAAAGTAGTTGGTGTGCTTGTGTTAATGATCTTTTTTTGTGTAGACATTTTGGATCAAATTAACCTTTTGGGATGTATCTCTTATGGAAAACATAGGAAGCTAAATTGCTCTGAGAACGGTGTATGGTATGTTGTCATTATAGAACATGGCCATGGACCATTATTCAACATTTCTGCAAGTTAAGAAATAACTTTAATATGCTTTTCCTTACTGCTTAAGCTGCTTACTTAGCAATTCCAATCTTCTTTCTAAAAGAGACTCTTTATTTGTGAAAGTATTTATACAAAGAATACTGGCATTATTTTATAGGGACTTCCTAAAGAACTAGACAAGTCTATTTGAAGCTTTTCTTTGGTATTAACTAGATATTTTATCATAAGTGAGCAGGGCGTTTCTGGTTCACTAGTCTTTATTGCTTTCTTGAATGCACTTCAACCTCATTCACAGTTCAAGTCTATATAATCCTTATGCTTTTCATACTTTTAAATCCTCCACAGTGTTTTCTGTATATCTGACTCTGCTAATATCTGCAGAGCTCAGGTCTTAAAGCTCTCTCCTGAGCTAGCGTAATTCTGCACTGAGAGTGAAATACACGTTTTCACCAATCCCTTTACTGTTCAAAAACAAGAGCAATGTTTTCTTTAATGTCAGCATCCCCCAACCTCAATTTTCCCTTCTGAAGCCCCAAATCTAGCCCTTGCAATGAAAATACGACCTGTAGCTTGCTCGTTCAGTTACGACCTGTAGCTTGCTCGTTCAGTTATTCTTGCTCTGAACACTAGTTATGAATCTGCTGCCCAATGGTGTTGAATTGCGTATGCTGTCAGTTTGCCATTATGGCTCTTGCTAGTTACTACTTTCTTTCCCTCACAATACTTTCCCCTTGAACTTTACATGACACATTAGACATGAGTTTGTCCAAATATGCAACAAAATTCAACAAAGGCCAGTCAGGTTATAACTTCTTTTCTGAACTGGTAAAGCTTATCTATCATCGCTGCAAGATAACTACTTATATCAAATTCACAAAAACAGTTGTTTTTTTCTTATTTTCTTTTTGTTTTTCTCTTTTATTTTGGCAATGTCTTGGTATTCTGCATGTTACTGGGCACACAGTATGTATGTTGAGTATGATTGAACAGACATGAAGCTATAGCAAAGTCTTGTATAGCTGACTGCCTATCCTGGAATAATTGTTTGTATTGACTGAGTCTCCCAATTAACATCACGTGCATTTTAAGCTAAATGCAATCAACTGCATGATATCTAATGCTTTGAAGTCACAGTTACTAGTGATATATGTTCCCTGGTGGTAAAATACATCCCCTGCTTTATGTTCCTGTACTGGGTGTAGGAGTCCAGGTGCTGGCTGTGGCACTGCGGGGGCATCTGAGAGGTTCCAGCCCATAATGGTGATTGGTGAGCAATCTCCCTGCCTTCATCTTGACCCATGATCTTTTCATCTTATTTTCTCCCCCTGTCCTGTTGAGGAGGGGAGTGAGAGAGCAGCTGGGCAGGGGTCTAAACTCCACCCACATCCTAAAGCTGCCACACGCTGTCCTTCAAATTCTTAGTACAGTATTTATCAGACTATCTTCTCAGCCCTCATCTGCACTAGACTTGTTCTCTTCCCTATTTCTGCACAAGCTGTAGGTAGCGTGCCAATTAATAGAGAGAATATTACATGAAAATCCTTCTAGTAGTACAGACACAAAATTAAAAAGAACTCATGCATTGATCTTGTTCACCATTCTTTAATCTCTTAAACTTCAGGCAGTGTGAGGGGTTAGGATGATGCATTAGAAAAGTCGTGGAACTCAAAAGCATATTTTAAAAATGTAAGTGTAAAAGATTTGGCTTGAGCTGCTGCAGAATAGTGTTGTTTTTGTGTGACACTCGATTTGTAGTCATTACAAATGAGAATGTAAGTTCAAGATGACCTGTTGTGGATTGCTAAAGTAATTGCAGAGCAAAGCTGTGTTCTCTGCTCTCTTCTTACAGCTTGAGGTGTGTGTCTGTTCATATGTCAGCTCGCTTTCCTTTGTTTGCCATTTGTTTGTATAGAAATCTGTTCAGCCTCAGGGAGCATGATCAGAAAGCAGCCAGGTCTCCTCTTATGCTATGCAAAATGTTTGGCAAATCTGCTGCCATCTATCCCTCTCCCAATCAAAAAATTCCCCATTTAAGGTCAGAACATTGTGTCAAAGCAGGAAAACCTACCAGACTGATTTACAAAGCTAAAGAAAAGAGGTTTTCTGACTAGTCTGAGCAACAGCTGTGATCCTCAGGCTATGATATTTCAGCCCAGAAAGTACAGTTTCTGCTTAGATTCATTAAAAATTCTTCAGCAACAGTATCTACGCATCTTCCCACTTGAGGAATCAGAATATTTTTGTTAGCTGCAGTGGCCATAGTTGTTTTAAAACCTTTTTTGTGATTTTTGTCCTCCCAGTTACGGAGTTTCTTCTGGGGGCTTCAGCATGGCATTGGCTATTTTGATGGACCTCTGTCTTTCAATGCCTACTAACCTGTTGCCTCTAATGCATCCCTCTTGGAAAATTTCTTCTGCAGGATTAATTGCATTGGTTTAAAGGCTAGTATAGACTCAGGCCTGTCTGAGTTCTGCGTTTGCCCTGGCTTTTTTCCTCAAGCCTCACTCAACAAAGGGTGATGGCAAACGGGTTTAACTGCTTGGGTTTTTTTAGTGGTATTGTAATGGTTTTGTGCATGTAATGTTTTGTTAGAGCATGTCAGACAGGTATGCTTCATAGTCTTGTTTGTTATCAGGATTTCTAATCAAAAAAAGCAAGAAAAAATCAAATAAATGTGGGTTTGAGGCTGTCATACTGGATGGGTCAGATGGCAGGGCCTTGCTTTCCGTGGGTGTTAGGCTCTGGGTCAGTCTGTATTTGGACTTCATGGTGGGCAGGCCCTTTTAGCCTTGTATGCTCTGAGATGCTGTAAGGGTACATGATCTCAAAAAACGTGACTAGATATATAATGCCCAGTGTTTGCAAGGGTAGAAACTCCTCAGACAGCAGTTCTGAGGAAGTCAACACTGTTGTTCAGTCATCTATTAGGGTATAGATTTTGCCATCGCTTTTCTGTCCCTGTCTTCAAGTCTTTGTCAAAATGAAGGAGCTGTTTACAGTAAATATATTCATATATCATATTAGAGAGAAATAGCAAGAATGGAAAAAGGCAGAAATGTCATGCAGTTGTTTAAAGGTTGCCAAAGAGGTTTTTATATTGTTTTCTGCAGTACTTTAACAAAAAATTCTTATTTTCTTGACTGTAACCGGTAACTGAAGGCAGTAACTAATGAGCAAAACTAGTAAATGAAACTTTTCTTTTGTATTTTTCTCTTCAACACAGCAGCTGAAATCAATATGAAAGTTACTGATCAAGCTGTCTATACCCCTTCTCATTCTCACCCTCACTGCTTCAACCTTTCATGTAAAGTACATTTTCTTAGCAGACTGAAGGAGAAGAGCTATTTTGAATAACCAGAGAGAATGAAATCCAAGTCATTTCTCCTGTCACTTTTATGTATGTGAAGTAAAATTTTTATATTTGCTTACATGAAGATTACCTACCGTCTGCTGCATTACCCTTTCAGTGAAAATTGAAATATTGGAATTGGCCATTGTTCATTTAAAAAAACTTTAGTTCACTTTTCAGACCACTTAAGGGAATCAGTGAAGAAGAGCATACTTTTCTTCAGGTGAATAGCATGCGAGTGTTCTCCTAGGTTTCACGACACTGCAGACTGTTTAATTCCAATATAGTGACAAAGTTAGAAAGAAGGATATGCAGTAAAATATCTTAATTGTTCCACATTTTCAGGCAGTAGGATTGATCATGTGTTTGTGTATTACCTGCTCTCCTTAATAGTCACTAGCTGGAGGAGAGACATGCATGTTTTATAAGCCACCTGTACAAATGCAAGGCTATGAAACTGCCTTCTGTTGAGACTGTGTGCGTCACATTCAGATTCTAAAAACAAAGCCTATAGTTTGAAATGGAATCTTTATCCATGCAATAAAATGGATAGATGGGTAGATCTTACTTTTAGAGAAATAATGTACTTTTTTCTTGCTTATGTCTTTTTTAATATAGACCATTATTTGCAATTACATACATAATGAATGATATAAAGAAATGTAACTGTGGAACACATTCCATTATAGTTATTACATTTACATTTTCTGCTGAAGAAGTCATCTACAGTGCGATGCAAAGGGATTTGCAAGACTTACCACTGGGAATTCATGAGCAAAAAAAAAAAATCATTGAATGATTTGACTTTGACCAGCTCTCTGTGCTTTCTAGCGTTTGGTAGGGGGCCAGATTTAACAGTGGCTTGGAAGGTGACTGTGAGGGAAGTGGAGCAGGAAATATTTTCAGTGACATAATTGGCTTTGCACTGAGGCTAACATTAGCTTTTTATGTATAGTCTGATATAAGACACAGAATTGGGGAAGTTACAGAAGCAGAGAGTTCAGGGAATAGAGAGCCCTGAATTCTACATCACTGCAAAACAGTTCACAAAGAATTTAGGAAGCCAAAACAAATCAAGCACATTAAAGTACTTCAACAAAAGTGTCAGTCAGTATTTCAGCATCCTTCTCGAGTAAAATAGGGTGAATTTAATGAGTGACTTCAAGGGGTGATACGATCGTTACATCCTGAAAGTGAATGGTTTTGTGTGATGGAGATTAATTCAGAATCTGGAATTACACCAGAGCTCTAGGAATTAACAATTAGTGGCATAAAAAAGAATCATCTACTGTAGATGAAGAAACCATTAGCTCTTTGAAAATGTTTGGTATCTAAGAAGACTGTTAATAAGGAGACCTTAATAGAAGTGGAAGGAGTTTTCCTGACAACAGCAGAAAATGAACTCTGGTTTCCTATACTTTTTTGCATCTTTAATACCCTGCACGACTCTGTAAGCACGTCATATGTGCATTCCTCTTGTATTACACCCTCTTTTTCCCATTTCCTCCAACACCCCCTGGTTGCCCTACAGCTCTCCAGGGACCCTGCTCCTGTACCATGCTCACCCCTCCAAGTCTCTGCCTTTCCATGTGGTCTGACAGCCCCCGGCCCAGCCCAGGCTTCTCTGCAGCATTCCGGTCCGCCCGTGCTGCAAAAGCAGCGCGTGCCAGCTGCTTCTGGAAAAGATGAACTCTCCTCTGACCTGTGACAGGATATAAAAAATTCTCTTTCTTCTGCCCAAATGTCAAGCTTGGTTTAAAAAAAAAAAAAAAAAGTGATCAGGGAGGTGCTAAAAATATAGTATCTGGGAAATAAACATAGCTCAAGAACATATGGTGTCACTGTATCAAATGTTGGCCACTTCCTTTTGCTGGAGGAAACACAAGTTCACATTGCTGGGTCTAAGCAGCAAGCTGAAATGTCAAAGGCACACAAACAGAAAATAGCGAGCAAGCCCCGGCTGCAGCAGCATTACACTTGGCACCCTCTGTCACCAGTACCACAGTGCTAACAACTTCCAGGGACTTAAGGAATGACAGGAGATATTTAAGATCATGGTCCTATTGTACTACCTGACAGTGAAAAACTGTTAGAAACTCTGATGGTATAAAAAGCATCTGTGTAACCATTTGATGTTGAAGCCATCTCTGGTGTGAGTATGAAAGTACATGTCCTCTGCTTTCCCTGAATTAGACTAGCTGATCTGATGAAGGGCTTGTGTCTACATACATGCATTTTTTCTAGAGCTCAACGCTTATTTTTTCCCATGCAGGCAGATCTGTGGGAGATTGTGTGAACTTCTGGTGTAGGACATGCTCTTCACGACAGCCACGCCAGCCCTGTTGTGCACACACAACACGGCTAAGCAGGCCCACAGATGTCAGCAGCAGGCATGGTATGGGGATAAGGCTCATCTGAGCAACGTGACAAATTCGAATTTCCAAAAACTTTGTCAGCAGAGGTGCTTTAAAGAGTGTCAAGATATTTCTGCAAACTAACAACTGGTTAAAAGATAGAAACAAAGGACAGGCATAAATGCTAAATTTTCTGCTGGAAGGATGTTATTAATGAGGTCTCGCAGGGCTCTGTGCTAAGTTTGTGCTGTGTTTTTAAAGTTTCTCTGACAAAGACTGGTTGATGTAAATTTATGCAGAGCAACAAACTATAGCAGACGTGGAAAAGTCATAGGAGGACTAGTAAATACTGAGTTACTTGGCAATTAATTCAAAGCAATATTTATAGAGAAGAAAGTAATTCTAACTTTATGTCATTAAGGGCTCCAAATTAAATATTTTTTATGCACTAAGGATATCCTGAAGTCCATGTAAATTGTTCTCTTAAGACATCAGATCAGCACCAACTTGCTGCCAACAGTAAGCAGAACATTAGGAGCTGATAGGAAATCAACAGGGAACGCAACAGAAAATGCCCATATGAGGAAAGAGTCGATAAACAAGGACAGCTGTACAACTGTGAGAAGCTAACAGGGAAAAAAACAAAATCTACATTAGGTTTCATCAATGTTCTGATCTAGAACATTGATCTGATTGCAGAATTTTCTGTAATTAGATCAAAGTCTTGAATTTTTCCCGTAAATGAAAAAGCCACTCAAACAAACTGAGGCATGGGAAGACAACACAAGAAACAGGAAAACCTTGCACCTGTTCAGCTAGCAGCTGACGTTGGATTTTGTGTGAATGGTTAAAGATTTCTTAGTTTCTGAAGTGAACCTAGCCCTCTGACAGCCAACATTTCAGTTCTCAGTCTATGAAACCAGACCTGTAATCCTTCAAGAGCCAGATTTACATACATTCATGTTTTCCTAGTGTTGGTGCACTTTTGCATTTCACACAGGTTTACATTTGTGTCTTTTCTGCCTCTGTTACCAAGTGTTGCAGTATTTTCAAATTTGATATTCCAAGCACATGAATTCCATATTCTGTCCTTTCTAGGAAATTAAGTGGTCTTTTTGTTTAATTATTTCCCAAATGTGGAAAAATTTTGGGATTGTTTTTCTGTGGGAACTATTGCATCAATTTTTATGAAATACGCGAGTCTAGAAAGATGTGGTTTGCTACTGCATGGATTTAAGTTATGAGAAAAGACACAGAATTTCAAACATACAGACTTCGACCCACTTACTTTCATGGCAAACAATCACCTCTAAAAATATTTCTAACCTTTCTTTAAAGTTGCAGGAAAAAAAGGATAAGTGGTTAAAAGCATTTGAAGTATGAAGTAAAGTATTCATTGCAACAAGGTCCCTTATTCCCTTTCCCTTTCAGCAGCATTTATTATTAAAAAAAAACACACATACATTTTTATTCACTTTTTTGATGAATCAGTGATGGTATTATTTGCTCTTTCCTGGGGAATAAGAAAAAATAAGTTGATAGTGGCTCAGAGATGCTGCTTCTGTTAGAACTCAGTGTTCTTTGCTTGAAGAGATGAGACAAATGCTTGCAAAAGAGGAGAAAAGAGCAGCCTGGATTGTAAATACAGCTCCTGTTTGTGATCTGGATGTTTGCTTGCAGCCGTGCTGGTGGGACTGACAAGCAAAGGGCATGCTCTCATCTGCCCCTGCGGGACCGGTGGGAGGGCTGCAGAACAAGGAAGCCAGGAGACTTCTGCTTGTCAGGAAGAAATCCTTCCTGACACTGCTGAGGCCTCTCCTGTATTTTTTCAGCACAAGCAGTGTGCTGCGCTGTCAACTTTCCCTGACATTGCATGCACATGAAAACTTTGCTCTTTACCTCTTATTACTGTGCTAGTGAATGCAGTTATACTGCAAAATGTCACCATTACCAGTTTGTGTTACTCGCAGGGTGGTTTTATGCTCTGTCTTCATTTGGAAAGTGCTTTGCTGGCAGATATATATTTCTCTCCATAAAGCATTCCTAGCAATCTGAAAAATAGCAGTCTGATCCATGGTACTGTGTCTAGCTGACAGTGCAAAGAGGAGATTCTTGCACGTGTTCATGCACTATGCATGAAATGCAATTACTCAAACCTGATGTGATCAGGGCATTAGGCTCCTCGTGTGAAAAACTTCCTTGTATCCTCAGTGGTCCCAAGGGTCTTGTTTGATGACTTAGGAAGTGAAATAAGGGGAGAAGAGTGTCTTTAAAAGAGATCTGTTAGGGTTAAACAAACAGAAAGCTGATTTGCTGGGCTGAAAATTTGTGAAAGGGTATTTAAAGGCATCTAAGAAAATTAGGCAAACGCACAATCGTGTAAAACCAGAACAACCCTAGAGGAATAATGATATTCAGAAAGCCACAGTGAGTCGAGAATACCAGTTTAGTTGTTTGGTTTTTCGTTCTGTTTCAAAGCCAACAAAACTGGATGGGAACTAGGTACCTCAAAGGCTCATTTCTACTGCATAATCTCTCAGATAGGAATCATTTGGGGAAAATAAAAACAAACAAACAAAAAAAAACCCCACCATATTATCCACATCCACAATAAGTGCTCACTATTCAGTAACAACACCAACCAAGTCTAAAGGATGTCTGGATCTGAGGAGTCTGTGATTTCAGATTAATGGAATGAGCACAAAGCACACACAGAGCCCCTGGCTTCATGCAGAATCTATTCTGTTTCATCTTGTCATGCTGACATCCTGAAGTCCTCGCTAACATCAACTCAGTAATTGCCTCTTTGACTACTGAACGGTCATTATGTCACATGGATCATATCTTCTCTATCAGCATATCTTTGAGATTTAAAAAAAACAGATACATTTAAAAGGAAGTTGTTATTCCAGCATCATAACACAGCTCGATCCCTTAATAAATATGACGTTCTTCTAAACAGATATGAAGAAATAGATTAAAGTACAACTTTCAACAATTCTGAAATGAAAACAGAAAGAAACTCTTTTTCTGTGCCAGGTCAATTAAAATATCTGTGCCAAACATGGTGCTTAATAATGCAGTCAGAAAATGCAGATGGCTGAAGCAAATCACGGCAAACTCAACTAAATTACGCTATTTTAGATTTCTGTCTTGGATCCCAGGCACTGGGAAAACTTAATTCTTGCAAAATTATAAACTGAAATTTCAGGTTTAAGAAGAAATATTTTAGTATGCTTATTGTTGGTTTTAATATTAACAAATAGTTTCTTCGCATCTAGATTTGTAATTGAACTGTAATAAAACTATGGTGCACATGTCAGTTGTAACACAGAATGTGGTGACTGCAAATCCTTGAAAACAGTGCCTGCCCAACCAGAATATTATCAACCGTTCAACATCAGTAAAATGACATAATGAAATATTATTCATCATATTCAAATAACAACAACAAAAAGGTTAATACACATGGATTTTAACCTCACTTATATTCAGTAACATATTGGATTTATATTGGTTGACAACTGTGAATATTCAAACATGTAATGTTGCCAAAACAGTAAATTTTAAGTGACATTAGAAAGTTAGTGCAGATTCATAGAATCATAGCACAGATTAAGTTGGAAGGGACCTTAAAGATCACCCACTTCCAACCCCCTGCCCTGGGCTGGGTGCCCCCCACCAGCTCAGGCTGCCCCGCTCCCATCCAACCTGGCCTTGAGCACCTCCAGGGATGGGGCACCCACAGCTCTCTGGGCAGCTGTGCCAGGCCCTCACCACCCTCTGAGTAAATAATTTCCTCCTAATACCTAAACCTCCCTTCTTTTAGTTCGTTTTTGCTTAGTTTTTTATCATGTCTCAGGCCATGCAAAAAGCCAATCTCCCTCCTGCTTATAAGCACCCCTCAAGTACTGGAAGGCTGCAGTGAGTATCCCCAGAGCCTTCTCTTCTCTAGGCTGAACCCAGCTCCCTCAGCCTTTCTCTGTAAGAGGAAGCACTCCAGCACTCCGATCATCTTTGTGGCCCTCCTCTGAACCCACTCCAACAGCTCCACCTCTCTCCCGTGCTGGGGCCCCCAGCAGTGCTATGGGTGGGGCCTTACAAGGGCAGAGCAGAGGGGGACGGTCCCCTCTCTGCCCTGCTGCCACCCCTCTGTGGGTGCAGCCCAGGATACTGTTGTCCTTCCAGGCTGCAAGAGCACACTGCTGGCTCCTGTCCAGCTTTTCATCCACCAGGACCCCCAAGTCCTTCTTTACAGTTCTTGACCAGCAGGTCCTTGATTAACCACGCTGGTTTCCTGTTTCCTCTGCTTGATTTCTTACTCTGGGGGATGGAGAGCTCTTGTGCTTTCAGAAAGGTGTTCTTAAAGAGCTGCCAGCTCTGTTCCACTCCAGTGTCCTGGAGGACAGTTTTCCAGGGGATCTAATCCAATAATTCCTTAAACGGCCTAAAGTTCACTCTCCTGAAGTTCATGGTACTGACCCTGCTCTTTGCCAGGCTCACATTCTGTGAGATCACGAACTGCCACTGATCTTAACATCTTTAGTGATGTCCTTTGCATTAGTGAGCACCAGGTTCAGCAACACTCCACCTTTGGTGGGTCCGTCCAATGTCTGGACCAGGAAGTTATCCTCAACAGGCTCCAGGAGTCTCCTGGATTGCTTGCAGCTCACAGTGTTGTTTTCCCAGCAGATATCTCGGTGATTGAAACCCCTCATCAGAATGAGAGCTTGGGAGCATGATGTAGACAGCTGCAAGCTCCCAACCTGGTCATGGCTGTTTCTCTGAGGCAGCTCTTGCAATGTATCTATTTCTTAACATAGAGGGCAACTCCTCTGCCCCTATTGTCCTGTCTATGCCTTCTAAAAATCTTGTAGCCCTCAATTGTAGTATTCCAGTTGTGCAGTTCATCCCACCATGTTTCTGTGATAGCAATTAGATTGTAACTTTCTAATTGCACCATGATTTCTAACTCCTTCTGCTTATTTCCCATGCTGTGTACGTTGGTGTAAAGGCGCTTCAACCGGAACTTGGAAGCCTGAGTGGTCACAGTGGAAGTCAGATGCCAAGAACTATTCTCACTCAGAGGAGAATCAGAAACAACAGGATGAATATCAGATGCTCATAATATACACTGTTGGTGTCCAATTAATAGACTATAAATTGGAAAGATTTTGGCAGATAATGCAGGGATGAATAAATTACAGGACTGCAACCTGCCAACAGACAAAGATGGTAAATTTGTTAAATCGTTTCCCACTCCAGAACATCCACAGAGCATTTTAAATAAACATGGTCTCTTACCTGGGCATTTCACATCCCAGAATTTCCTGCTGCAATTTTAGCAACTGCTACCAATTGAGCCCCAAAGCTGAATTTTGTTTTAAGACAATTGCATTCTGAAGGCGCTTAACTGGACCTAGAACATCCCATCTATAAAATGAAATTTTGGGGGTTGCAGTGCTCTTGATCAGGTTCTCGCAGGCTAGTTGTCAGCCCTTCTACGGCCAGTACCATAGGCATCCATGTTGGCACACTCAGCAAAAGGGCTTGTGACACAAGGCCTCCGTTAATTGTGCTTATTGAGATATGTTTGCAGAAAGGTGCCGTAAGTAAGAGTTCTCACCGCTGCTCCTGTTTGTTTTCTTTATGTTGTAATGGAAGTCTCCCTCTCCACACCTCTGTAAAACACTAAATCCCCTCTGTGCTGCAGGCCGTGTGCTGCCTTCCTGTGCAAATGCTGGGGCAGTGGGGCTTGAGATCCCACATTGGATCCTCAAATTTGGCAAATACAAACCTGCTACATTTGGGAGCAAGAAATATCACTAATCTAGGATTCTGGAAACTGTAAATTTTCTGTTTCCTTACAGATGCCCTGTTTTGAAATCCATAAATGTATTTAAGATGTATGAATACAAGCGCATCAATAATTTTGAAGATGTGGGCCACAGTGGTTCTGTCTCTCAGATACCCATCGGTGATAGAGTACAGGGGCATGGCCTTACCTCACAGCAGTGCTGCAGGATGCTGACTGCATCCATGCAGGTGCATGGATGTCAGGATTATCTGTGAGGCTATGTGGTAAAATGTCCATGGAGAAAGTACATAAATAGAAAAAGTGCATCATGTCTTTTGTTATGGGAATGAAATGCCAAGTTCATATACGTGCAGATATTTATTTATGAAAAGCAATGAAGATAATCTCCAGACTGTTTGAAAGAGTAATTCCAGGCTAAGTACTTAAACCAAATAGATAGAATGTGCAAGTTAATGTTTCCAAATATGCCAAAAGCACAAAGTGATCTTCAATAAGCACTTATGGTCAGAACTTTGACTTAATGTCTATTCCAGAAGAGAGCAACCAGCATATTGTTGATGCTGACTGTAAAGTAGTGCAAGGGGGAAGTGTGAACTGAAAACAAAAGGGCATTTTATTATTCTGTTGTATGAAAATTACTGTGCAGTCTGGGATGATAACCAAAAAAGCTATAATGGGTTTTTGCTCTGTTTCCAGGGGTCAGTAATCATTCCCTTTTTTTTAAATGCAATTTGTAAATGGCTCCATCTACCACTGCTGACATGCCACTTGTCCCTGCAGCACTAATGCTGCCATGCTGATCGTTCAGATTTTCTGGAAGTGGCCTTAACTCTCGGTGACGGGCAAGAATTGCTGAGTTCCAGGAAGGCTGGGTCAGCCCAGAAAGATGTAGGAAGAAGCAGATAGGAAAGAAGAAAAAGAAAGAAGAAGATAGAAAGAAGAAGCAGATAGTTAGGGAAAACTTTTGAGAGAAGGCAAATGTATGAAATTAAGGAAAGGACCCTCTGCTTGTCAAATCCACCTCATGTTAGCACTGAAATCCAGTTGAAAGGATTCTTGTTACTCTCATTCAAAGTTAACACTGATGAAGCCCACGAAATTTGTCCAGCAATATAATGTGCCTATCTGTAATATACTCAGATACATGTTATGATGCACTTCTGAAAGTAAAAACATCTTCCTTGAAATTAAAGGTACCTAAAAGGAAATTAAAATGATAGTGTTTACATTCTGAGATTATACTTCCAGCATTTCATACCTACTTAGCAGTGTTCAAAATGTTAATGACCACAGAAGTGGTAAGGTAAGACAGGATAAGCTCTAAACAATTTGGACTCTAACTCTGGTTCAGTTCATGCCAGCAGGAAAACTTTCACACATTTCAGTGGACCAAGCTGAGCTTCAGACATCTTGTTAGATTTTGTAGTCACCAGTTGTAAAATTCCTTCATCTTGCAAAACTTCTGAATATCTATAGTTTAAGGTTCAGAATCTGTGATCTTTCCTTTTTTGTCCATGTAATCTTAATTTGCTAAGATTAGACTAGATTTAAATCAAATAGTCTATATTAATATGATCTATTTAATAAATATGTGGAGGAATTCAAATTCACACCTTTGCTTCATCCGCACTTCCATGTCAGATGCCATTTGGTCAGAGTGCCCCTCTGCTGCCATCTGTCACACAGAAACAAAATGCAACTGGATATTGGTTGGAAGGTTCAGCATCTGCTGCCATCCCACCAACATCTGCCTCTGACATTGTGGGCCAATGTAATGAAATAGGAGGCATTACTTCTGGAGTAACCCTCATATAATCAGATTTATGACTATAAGGGCAAGCACTGAGTTAAAGAGAAGTGAAGCAACTGGACCCTTGTACTTTGCAAGCAGAGAGATTTGCACACACATAATGACATAGCTCAGAGAGGTCCCTTATCTGGAAAATTATGACCATCAGTTAGCTATAGGCTGCTTAGGAGCTGCTCGTGGAAAGCACGAATTTCTTGCTTTTGTCAATACCCCGAAGAGTTGTATGCTGCCTTTCGGTCCAGTGGGCTATGCCTGCACAGAATGGTTTACGGGGCAGCTGTTATTTAATGGCCACAGTTTGTTTTGTCTCAGAACCACAGTGCTATTTTCCCACTTGTATGCTGTGTTTAATTGTTTGTTTCTCAGAGGAACAGTTCTATCTGACTCAGGCACTAAACATTTTAATATGCTGAAGGTTAACCACTGAAAAAGTTAAGTTTCTTTTTTAATGAAAAAGGAAACCCATATCTGCTCCTCAAGAGGGCTTCCTCTCCAACAGCCAACATGTATTAGCAATTATCCTTCAGAGGGAAGAGCTGTCTAATTACTCTATTACCTCAAGTGCAGAGCACTCACCTGGGAAGCCACTAGATCAAGGTTCAGGTCCCATCACTGCCTTTAATATTAATTTATGACTTGGCATGTGTGTCTGATAATCAAATAATGATCTGCTTTAAAGGGCTAAGATGGCTGTAGATTGGATTGATTCTAGCTTTTCAGGAGACTGCTATTCATTAAACAAAAGAAGGGTTTCACATCTTTCCGTACTATATTTTAGAGTGCAAGGTGGCAAAAGATGTTGTTTGAGCACTCCGATAATGGAAAGGGGAGCTTGATTTCAGAAAACAAGGAAGGAAAACTTGGAGTTTCCTCTCAAATACAGATACTTCCAGTTAGATAAAAGTGTTGTGGAAGTTCGGAGAAATATTTTCCTAAACTCTCTATCTTCTTAAAGTTAGTCCGTTCTTGTTCCCTTGACAAGGAAAGCTGGCATTAATTGTTAGTTTGTTAACAGTTTCAGACTCGTTCTATGAAGAACTAGAGCTTACACATTTCTCACAACTGCATTAGCTTGTGCACGGACAACTTTGTTGCATAAACATTTTCTTTCCAAAAGATTCATTAGCCCTTGAAGTCTTTCTTGTTCCGCCTAGTGGTTACAGATATTCTTTTGACACATCATGCAAACGTCTTCCTCTAGAGAGAAATAGGTACGTCTTCGCTGAGTGAGTCACGGCCAGTGATTTCACATCTTCTGCTGTTATTGTGTTCATCTGTTAACTTCACGTTCATGTAACTGAGTTGCCATTCAGGACTCTGGGGTGTGATGTGTGTTGAAAGGAAATGGAGGGGAAGAGTCCATTTGCTGAGAAATGTTCTTAGAAACATTTAGCTTCTACTCTTAGCTATGAGACAATTTAGAGGAGCACACAGTCTGAAGATTTTAGTTTGTCAGTCCTTTGGCAGCAGGAGTTTGTGGCAATTTTTGGTGCTAGTGCTGTTTATAAGGAACAAGTCTCCTGGGCACTAACACAATACAAATGAAATTGGTAATCATTACAGAGTAACTCTTGCATGAATGGAGCTGCCCTTTCTTTTCTGTCCTGAAGTAGATTTCAGCTGGATATCCTGAATGAGCTATTATGAGATAAGTGAAGGTAGAAAAATAGGCTGCATTGGTGGTATCTATGGACCAATATTTTTAAAGCAGTTCAGGCAGTGTAGCTTCCATCATCTTTAAATGAAAGACATACGTTCAACAAATGTTTGACAACTGACATATGAAAGGCAAAATTCCTGTTTATGATATTTAAACCACAGGCAATAATCCAAGTATTCTGTCTTTTTATAGCTACAGTATTTAATAATTTAAAAAGGCATTACAGTAAGTTTGCTTATTAAAACAAGGTCAGGTATTAAAAGAGAATTACATCTTGCAAAACTGTAAGAAGTTATTTTGTTATTTATACAGTCATTAATATTACTGAACAGAACTGTTGCACTAATAACAATTAGATAGACGAGCAAATTCTTCCAGCTGCTGGGCTGTTAAATGCCACTGATGACTCTAGGCTAGCCCAGACCTGCTCAGCTGAAGGCTTGAAATGGCATATCGGTGATTCAGGCTTGGAAAAAACCTAGCTGCTTTGGCTGTGCAGCTGAGGTGATGCAAAGACTGAAGCAGGCAGAGTATTTCTGAATACTGAAGGATGTCAACCAGCCCCTTTCCTGAGGCTGATGGGCCTCACCAAAACAAACTGTGTGAAAAACTATGAACACTAAAGTGTCTTGCTGAGGAACTGATCTTACATTATTGAAAGAGAATGCATGTATGTCTGCCTAGCAGGTGTTAGTAGTGACTGTGCAGTCAAGAAGTGTATGAAAAACCTGAGATTAAAAAAGTCCCATACGTGATAGGAGAATGTGCAAGACGACGTGGAGTGAACTTGGTAATTGTATAGAGAGAAATGTCATGACTCATAATCTTTAGTCTAAAGTTACAGATGTGATAGATATCTCTCTTTGGCTGAAAGGTACCATTGGAAAATTCAGTTGAAGCCAACAAGTTTTGAACTACCCTTACTACTTTAATAGCCTGTTAATATAGGAGTACTGGAAGAAACTCATTTGCAGATCTAAGTTCTGCAATAATGCTCTGTTATGTAATTTTTGCTCTTTGTTGCATCTAGATTTCAAAATATGTGTTTACGGTTGAGAACTTAGCAGCTTCCAGAACTGAAATTCAGAGTTCTCATAAACGTTCTTAAACCCTATAGGAGTGCAAAATCTTGTGCACCTAAAAAAGGCAAACAACCAAAGAACCTCCAAACCCCAGAAATTAGAACTATGAATTTGTATCATAATAATAGAATCATAGAATGGCTTAGCAATTTATCTAATTAATTTCTAATAGTGTGTGGTAAAACAGTTTGATCTACTCAAAGGAGATCTGTAGTATCTGATGTATGTTGTACCCATGTCTACAGAGACTGTTAACCAGTTTTGCCAGAGCTTGCCTATGCATAATACAGTAGGAGACACCTCAAGTCATCTGCTGTTCGTCCAGAAGTGATTTCTGACTTGCCGACACTCCCATAGAACAGCGTGAACCTGGTGTGGCAGTTCTCATCATATATCTGAGCCACAGATCACAAAATACAGAAAGACAAGTTGCAAGAACACGCATCAAGACTGCCCTGCCCTCTTCTCTGTGTTCAGTCAACTTCAAATCTTTCCACCAAGTTCAAGAGAAAACTTAAATCGAAGAAAGCAAGAAGGTGAGGCACAGAAATTCTTTCAACTGGCATACCTTCAGCCTCTTCCACAAGAAAACATTTTTTCTTTTCTGCAGTCAGGATGAATTACCAATTACTTTCCAGAAGAAAAGTTAATTGTTCTCTTCCTTCAAATTTATCTCATTCCCCCAAAATTTTAGCAGTGGGTTCTGTTAGAAGCCAAAAGGTATTTTATTCTCATCTTCTGTCTTGTTCCAGCTGGGTCAGGTGCTTGCAACAGCCCTGCTCCTCCAGCTGATCCTGTCCTGGGTCAGCTCCTCTGCCTTGTTAGCGCTGTTGATCTGTAAAGCCGCTCCTCTGTTGGTGCCTTGAAGAATCCTTCTGGGTCAGCTTCTTTTAGTTCACAACGTGTTTGACAAGGCAAGTGTATTTAAGGGGCCTTTTCCAGTGCTACCCACATGGCTAAGGTTAAATCCAACTTCTCACTGTTGTGTTTTACACCTCCAGAAGTGGTTATACGTCCTCTACTTTCTCAAAGCTTTTTATTCAGCCTAATCATTGGTTTCTGATTTTTTTTCTCAGGAATAGCTGGAAAATACAGGAGGCTTTGATAACTCTTTGATCCTTTGTGATGCATAACTAAGGATGGTGACTGCATTCTAGCAATGCCTGGGTGAGGTTTCCAGTACCACCAAGACTTGCACAGCAGGGTTGGCCGGGTTGCCCTGACCCCGTGAATCCCCGCAGCATAATCTCAGTTAACTGACTTGTAAAATGTTCCCTGAACGCTGCACTTTTCACAGCTTTTACTTTCAGAGCCATAGGATCAGCCAGGGTCAAACTGATTTTCATGACCTTTGTTTTTCACTTCTAAGATCCATTTGTTTAGCAAGTCTGACTGGACTGCTGATCTACTGCCGTGCTTTGTTTATTGATGAGAAATCTCCCTTTGCAGACAAATGACAAAAGTACAGTACAGTAAAGGTCTCGATTGCTGGCAGTACTCCTGCAAACAGTTTTGAGACTCAGCTGCTAAACAGCATTGTAAGTTTAGGGAAATTTTTGTACTCCCAGTTGAGCCTCTTTAGCTTCATGGTTAGTAGCTTAGGTGCAAATTGCAGAAGTAGACTTACTGGAGATCCACATGGATGGTAAGCTAAAATATTTAGCCGCTCCTACACTCGTTATCTTTACACACTTAGGTGAATATGCTTGAAACTCATACTGTGTCACACTTCTGTTGCTGTGTTGATAATTATTGGCTGATTACATATACACTCTCTTAAATGTTCCCCCGTGTTAATTCTGTCCTGCTAATTACTAATTAATTGAACTTTAAAGGGCTTGTAGGTTGGCTCAGGTTTGGCAAAGTTCCCAAAAGATTGCCTACAAAGTTTATTTGAACTAAAAAAAAAGTCATTTGCTGACAACCTCAGCTAAGCAGACATTCTTGGCAGAATACATGTTCTTCCTGCAACTGGCAGGAACCACAAATGTCATGAATAGATTTTTTCACATTTCAGATTTCCATTTCTTACACATAGTCCAGCCTGAAGCTGGAGAGAATGTTATTAAATTTAAATGCTTTCCTTCTTGTCTACAATGCTGGCTTGACAGCAGCGAAAAATAATTTTGTCTATTTATCCACATAAGTACTGCGTCCACTCAGAGCAAACACAGGGGATCAGCGACAGAGTCAAGAAGATACTTTGCCCTCCGTTTCCAATTTGGCTTTTGTAAATTGCAGAGTGCAGCTGCAAGGTGCTGGCATGTACTTGTCTAATACCTTAAGAGACAAATGAAGGACCATTGCATTATAAACATGGGATGGATTTGAAGAGGATATATAGAATTAATGCTGTTGTGGGAGCTCTGAGCAGCCTGCAAGGCCCAACATTCATTCTCTAATCTGATATTAGCTTCTCCCATTTCTTAGCAGGCACTGAGAGCAACTGCCAATGGATCAGAGGAGGCTAGACATTCAAAGCTTCTCAAATCATTTTGAATAGCCTTGCCTGAGTTTCATGGAGACAGCGAGCCAGGTGGAATTTTCCATTTTCTGGCTTTCCAAATAAGAACAGTCCTACTTTTGACTCTGGTTTTATATAACCAACAAAAATGACAGATAGCCTTGAATTTGGAAGATTACATTGGCCTGTTCTCAGCAGAAATGTTCTGTCATCATTGACGTATGTGTTTAAATGAGCACTGAAGTGTGAATGGCCATCTGTCCGGGAAGCACGAGAGATCCTGATTACTAAAATGAAACTACAAAAAAGCTTAGTGCTTAGCAGCAGCAGCAAACACAAAGGGAGAGAGAGCTCTTTTCACACTGCAGATATTTATAGTAGATAGATGATTATAACTCAGCAATTGCACGGACTCCCTGCCCCATATTTTCTAAATATGTTCAGTCCCAGTTTTTTGAAAACATCGAGCTTTCAATATTTGCATCTTTTGTAAAAACAAACAAAAAGATACAATATTTTCCCTGTCAGAAGTAGCTGCTTTTTGAGGGGATGTTGTTTGTTTTCTCATGAAGAGATGTGCTCTGCTTTATAAGGCTCTCAGCTGGAACGTGCTCTAACTTCGAATGAAGATTTGCACCTCCATTTCCTCATGATTGCTGTACAGCAAGACTGAAGGCTATTCCTGGGTGCATCTCTTCCTCTGTAGACTTGAAAAACTTCCTAAGGAAAAGCTTTTGAAAAATCTATAGAGATTTCAATCTGTAGAAGGTTGCTGTATCTGATTCAGTTTGATTTTTGGCTTTGAGTGACAAAGGTTTCAGTGGCATAGCACTGGAATTGGGTTAGGGCTTCGCAATAATGTTGGTGTTAGTAGAAGCTCCTTACAAAAAATATTTTGAAAATTACGGTTTCTGATATGAACCACTGTTTTATCGAATAATTTTTTGGACAAAAAAGCAAAGTTTAATCTTAAAAATTCATGGCTGCCCTCTAAGGTTTTTGTGGTGCTGAAGAAGTCACTGTCTGTTCAGCCATCAGCTGGATGTCTTGTTAGAATGCTCACCCGCCTCATTCACTGAATCAAAGCAGTTTTCGTCTTTCTGTATTTGCATCCTTCATTGCTTCTTGTAAATACTTTTCCACGTGCGTGTTGTTACCAAGATGCACGAGGGGTCAGTTTTTAATTTGATATCTACGTCGTTGACTTCTTGAGACTGCCCACACACTTTCTGCACGTTACATTTAAGCAGCAAAATACAAGCATGTAAATCAGCAGATAGAGATACATGATGTTTGTAGGTAAGCCTCTACAAAGTTTTCACTTTCATTAAACCATGCTTCCTCATAGCAGAGCTCCCTGTGAGGCGCCGAGTCTCTGTGGAAAACTGAAGAGATAATTAGACAGCAGAATATAACTGCACTTTATTTTATTTTTGACTTTGCAGTTTGAAAAGCACCTAAGACAGAAAAATACGTGGGAAGCCAATTAAAATAAGGGCATTTTTTTCCCTCTTCTTTTTGTTGGGTGGATGGTTCAGAAAACACAGCAACTTTGTGGTCCTATTTATTTATTTATTTTGAGTGTAATCTGAGGAAATGAACCGTGAAACGCAATTAATGAAATAGCTGTGCTGAATCACATAAACTGGTGTCTGCACAGCTGCCACTCATGTCACAAATGCATCTCGTGCCTAATGTCCACCAGGAGAGTCATTAGCCAGCCGCCTTTGTGGAGGGCCTCCTGTGCTTTAATTTCAGTATATAATAGAGTGGGGAGCTGAGTGGCCTTACGATGTTTTTTTCTGGCAAAGATAATGTAAAAGAGAAATAGCTGTTACAGGAAGAGTGTGTTGATGGGGATGGATGCATAGGCAGGGTTCAATTGCTGGAGGGAAGGAAGATGTCCCTCTGGATGGAAAATACCCAGCACAGTGTCGGGGGCTGTTCAACCTGAAATGACTGCCTGTAGGTTCTTAATATCAGGTGGCACTCCTAACTGTAAGCGTTTGGCTTCTGCATGTGGCATGACACGATGTCTGTTTCATTTAATGCGTGTGCACTCCTCACCAGCAACTGAGAGCGTTAGGAGGGCAAAGCCAGCAATGCTGCAGGGCCGGTGTTATGGGGCCGGGGTTACGGGGCTGCCCCAGTCAGGCCGCTGAGGGCACGAGGCCGAGGGCAGTGGGATCCAGGCCTTCCTTCAGCTTGCTGAGGAATGAAGGTGGGAGAGGTTAGAGGACGCCTTCTCTGAGCAGCTGCCAGACCGGCTGAATGCTCGGTGCTGTATGCTGTGTTGCCACTGATAGCGGTTTTATCAAGATAAATCTAGTCTTGCTCAGGAGGATATTAATAAATTATCCGGTAATGAAAAATGTGAGAGGAACCATACTCTTGCATCAAGGCCTGATGATTACTTTGATAGATGCAGTGGCAAGATTTTCCTGACAAGGCAGAAATGAAAAACATGACACATGGACCTTTAAGGGTGACCTCAGAGGAAAACGCAAGTTGCTGAATGATACAAAAATAGAACAGAAAAACAGAAGCTTGAAGGGGCTCAATGTCAACAGCCAGACAGATAGGCTAGACTGATCAACTGATCATTGAGTTTAGTGTCAAACGCAGAGCCGAGAGAGGGGAGTTTTAGGTTTGGCAGGACAATAAATGTAGCAGGGGCGGCTTTGAAGTAGAGTCAAGTGTTAAGAATTTTAAGAATAAAGAGCAGGGGGAAAGGTAAGGAGGGAAAAAAAACAAGCTCTGATAAACAGTGGGTTAGTCAGGAAACAAGCCCAGAGAGTATCATCAATAAATCTGCCCAGTTATTTTGCAGGAATTTCAAAAGCAATGCTAATTGAAAAGTAAATGGATGCAATAGAAAATGCCCCTTCATTGGTTTGAGGTTTGCGTAGGGGATAAGAGAGAATGTTGCTTTTGGAGGCACATTGCTAGAGATAAGTCAGATCTCAAGCATTAGATGTAAAACTATAGAAGAGTGGATGATGTCAGGGTGTGACACTGGATGGCTTTGATTTATTTCATGTTTGAGAGATTTATTTAGCGCCTGACTCTGTCAGAATCCTTGTGAAAATGTGCTCAAGCTTCTTTTTGTTTTTCTCATCCTACAGGTGTTATTGCTGTCTGTGTATTGGTACTGTCTGATATTATTAAAATGGGCCAATGTAAACTGGAAATCAACGCAAACATTTCAAAAACGTGTAACAACTTTTTATGAATACAAAGTGAGAAAAAATAATGCCAAAGTGGAGCAAGCTTTCTTCTCCTCGTTGTTCTAAATGCTCTTACATGGGACTCACTTCCGTGTGTGTCTCTGTACAAGCATCTATTTATAATAAAAAGACAATATTTTGATGTCTGACTCTCCTAACCCCTATGTGTGTATTTGGAAATTTCATTTTTAAAAAGGTAGTGAGTAATCTCTTGTTTTTAGAGAAATTCCCCCCTTTTCAAATGAGTAACTCCTGAAGACCACAAACAGCAGACGATTGGATTGCAGACAGAATGAAAGGTGAAGGTGCTGGTGTGATCTTTAATTGCAAGGGTAGATTAGGAGATATTTAGAAATTGTTTCTGAAAGGTAAAGGCTTGCTGAGCATGTGTGTGTGCGTGCACGTGCGTGTCCACGGGAGGTGGCTGGATTTCTTTCATTGTGTCTTGTAACTTGTCCAGGGCAATCACTTGCCAGGTGTCAGCAAGGTCCGGCCTCTGATCTTGAAATGGAACATAATAGATGATCTAGCAGGGGGTTCAGCAAACATCACATATAGCTTTAAACTGTCATTACAGAAAAAATCTAGGAAGGTGACATTTAGTGACATACTGGGTGACATTTGAAATGACAGCACTTTCTTTCAGCTGTAGCATTCCCTCCTGTTGTGAACCAGGGGGATCTGTACTGTGGCTATGACTTCTTTTATTGATGACCCTAGTGCCTGCTAAATTATGGTCCTGGGTGAGGTATCCAGCGAGCGTTGGTGCAGTAGGAAAGGGCAACCGGGGAACATTTACCGTCCGTGGCATGATCTCAATGACAGATCTGCAAAGGAGTTATAACTTCTACTCTGCTTCTTCAGAAGAGTTTAGTGGGGAATGAAGCAAGAGCAGCGAAAAAATAACCCGTTGGAGGAATGTGCCTGCTTTACTCCATGGACTTCCTGGGAATGGAAAGTTTCACAAGTAATAAAAAGAGCAGTTCAGTGCTTGAGTTTCAGCACCCCCCTCCTGCTCTCAAGAGTCATCAATAAGTGTTCACCTTCTAACACATGTAAATGAGCTGAATGCTCACTTCTGAAAGCTCTCAGAGCTATGGGAAAACTTGGCTAATTAGCAGCTACCTGAGTTCTTGTTGACTGCTTCGTTTTCTCGTTGCATGCCAGTGAGCCAGAGTTTCTTTTGATTGCTCCTTACTTTTGCTGATAAGGGTTAAAAGGACTCCTTGCAGTACTGTGATCACTGCAATGAGGCAGGCTTTGGATATACTTAGACCGGAATCTACTGAAAATTGTTGTAAACATGAAAAGCTTGTGGATTGCGGGGTCTGTTTCGGTTTTTGCTTTTGTGCTCTTATAACTACAAGGAAACAAAAAAGTGGATTTTAGATATTGTTTATAACTATTTACTAATTTGATATGAGGAAGTTGACTTTCTGAGTTTCTGCGCAACTTTGAAGAAAAATCTGGAACAGAACATGCAGAAAATCATCAACAACTGGGATGCATTATTCCCATTATATATTATGTCATTACTCGAGCCACTCTCTCAAACAATTTTATGAATCAGAATTAGACTTCTGGGAAGACATTCTGCGTCATTTGTTATCAATGTCATTTTAGATGCCATTAACTAGCAATTAAATTTGGATGCAAGTAATTTTAATTGTTGAGTGTTATATTAGCACATAATGCTCTAATCATATATTTTTTGCCTTGTGCTTAAATTAAACTGCTGCACTTTCACAATTTTACCATATTCAAGAAACAGAAGTGTTTGATTTGCAATCTGTGGTCGAGGAAGGAACATGAGGAAGTGGTAAGAGGTAGTCGTGCACCCTCTGAACAGCAAATGATGACCTAAACATCATTTTTAAAGCTCATATTAGGAGAAAACATAGTTTAAATCATACCAGAGCACCTTTGTAGGTGTAACAGGTGTGGTATTTTTATTTTTCTTCTTTTAATGTGTTCTAGATTCTATTTAATGACTGAGCAAAATACTGAAGCTCCTGTTCATGAAAATATGAATGGGTTAAATGTGTGTCTGTGCAGCACAACAGCTGTAGGGCTTGCAAGTGGCACAAAAGCCTTATATTGGCTCTCTCCACAGGGAACAAATTTTAACTTCATGAGTGCAACTTTCCAAGAATTGGTGTCCACGAGGAATACAAGAATCATCTTAACAGATTAGCCACTATTCTATCTAATTTAGTGTCCCTTTCCTCGAGGCTTATATAAGAAACAATAATTCTGGTTTATGAAGCAGGTGAAAAAAGAGCAGATATTGGTTGTGGGGGGAAGGGACAAACAGTGTAACTACCGATCCTAGTAGTTAGGAAATTTGGATGGAAAGCTGGGAAGCTGGATTTCTAACACTGCTGTTCAGACAACGAAGGCACTGGGAGGTTAAGGGCCTTTCTCTCCTTCCCTCCTCAACCGCCTTGATTCTGTTTTATTAACCTTCTTACACTGAAAAAAGGCAAATATATCCTAGCTGAGAACCCTTTTGTTTTCAACTAATTTCTCTTTCTCCCAAGAGAACCTCTGGTAGCCACAGTTCAAACTTCTAACAGCTCTTTTTGGTAGAACTAAGTTTGTGTAATGTCTTCCAAAGCTTTCTCTGCTATTTCCACCTTCCCCATAGAAACCACGGAAGGCCTTCTCAGTGTGAACATGAAGAAAACTTTCTTAGGTCGACTGTAGCTCGTGGCCTCATTAACATTTTGTATCAAAGAATTACTGGGGTTGTTACAGCTTACAGATTGCTACTGAACGCAAACTGCATTCGTGAACTGGCTGAAAACTGTCTGAACTGCTTTTGATCATAAGCAACTGTAGGAGATTTCTGTCAAATATTTGCTTTTATTCCTCCTGAAGTACAGCAGTCACTGCACTTCTGCATCTCTCTGAAGATGCGTCCTGGCTGGGAAATGATGAAGAAAATTCTCTGGAGAGCCTGTGTGAGCTATCACACATGAGCACTGTTTGTGCTGCTTCCAGGCATTCTGATGCTGCCAGCTGACGAGGTAGGAGCGAGGCCTGGCTCCTGGCTGGGCATGCAGCAGAGGCATTCTGTTCCTTTTTATTAAAATGTATATCAGGCATCCTCAGTTACTGATACATTACCCAACCCACCATCTTGTCTGTCCAATACTGATGCTATTTAATTTTTTTTTTTAATTGTGATCAGTACGGTGTGATAGAGAGTGGGCTTGTTAAACTCGCAGATGTTACCAAGCCAGGAGACATCTGCGTGCTGCGTGGCAGGAGAGCAAGCCTGGTGGTTATTTATATGGTTCTGTTACAGGTACATAGCTCTATTATTGCAGAATGATATTTAACAGGGACAAAAACAAAGAACTAGGTTACAGGGGAATAATGAAGTGCCCAAACATGGTAGAAAACGGTGGGCTAGCTGAAATTCAGTGGGAAGGGGACCTGGGCTGATGCTCTGGAGATGTTCCTCTTGGCAGCTGCAGCAGGAGCAGCTTGCACCTAGCATCCTCCCTGGCCTCCTCCTGCCTTGCAGTCACTGTTGTGCTTCCAAACTGCCCAGCTTTTGCCCTCAGTTCATCTTCAGCTGGACCACAGCTCAGCAGGCAGATGCTGAGTCACTGGAGCCAGTGCAGGGGACACAGCATGGATTTGCAGCGAGAGCAGCTGGGATCACACCTTCACACAAAAATATCATCTTGGATAATCTTAAAATAATGTGAAACTGCGTATGTGTCCTCCAGGTTGATGGCAGATGGGATAAAAAGAAATTCCAATTAAAGAAGGTAAAATTTAGGTTAGGTGTTAAGAAAAGCTTTCCCTTGATCATGCAGTGTCGGAGCAGGGTGGCTGGGGAGGCTGCGGGGCCCCTGTCTGCAGCTCCTGCCCTCAGACAGACACACGGCTGCTGGCAGACCCTGTGTGCGGTTTTTCTGACTGCAAGCAGGGAAACAGACTTAACTGATCTCTGGAGGTGACTTCCAGCCCTCCAATTCATATCTCCTAATTATTTGTAGTGCAAAATGAGTGAAATGAAAGGTTTTCCTTGAGGTACAAGGACTGAATTTTGCAGAAATCACCCATCTCCTTTATTCCTTTTATTGTTAATCGCTTCACTGTAGGCAACTGGATTAGCCTTCTTCTGTTTGATCAGTGTGAGGAAAAGGGAGGAAGAAAGAACATTAATCATATCAAATTTCTCTCTCAGCATTTTGACAATAAGATGGCATTTACGAAGAGCTCGGGTCATACAATATATATCTGTCTGTCATTAAAAAAACACTCTCCAAGCAGTTTTATTAATCATAGAGCTCACTACAAAAAAGTGTCAGAGTGACCCCACCTACGACATTAATCCTATAAAGATATTCTTGATGGATATCTTTATCTTGATATCTCCCACTAGAAGATGCCAGCTTTGAATGAACATCCCAGTCTATTTCAATGGAAATGGTAAGATTGCTTTTCTGCTTTTTAGTTTATTTATGACCATGGTGCTGCCTTGTACAGGATTATACTCAACTGTTCATTTTAATGTCTGGAATGACTGCTGACAGCTAATAGAGAAGAGCATGGAGACGTTGCAGTCATTGACTGAACATTTTATAGAAACCCCATTGCTATTCTCATTTAATTATCACAATTTATCATCAAAATTATTAATTGAAAATGTTTGTCTTTAGTCAAAAGACTTGCTAAATCTTTGAAGCTTTGTGATTTCATTTTGAGACTGTGCTAGAATTTTCCTCAGTCCTCTTTGCTCTTCAACTCCTTTTTCTAAGGATGGGAATTGAGGCTAAAATTGCCTATCCTTTTTGGATAGGCAATTGTGCCTTCATTTGAATAAAGAACTGAGGGAGCTATGGGACAGCAGTTTGGGAATCCTGCAGTATATAAGCAACTATATTTTACTTTTTTATATTTAGCACTAATACACATTCCTCAGCTTTTGAAATTAGAAGTTCAGCCCAACAGATCTCACTGATAGGCCCCCAGCACCAAGATCATAAGTGCTTGCTAGGAGAAGTCTTGCTCTAAGCAGGAATAATTTGCTTGGATAACTCTTTGGATTCCATGGAGACCAATGCCTGGCTGGAATACAGAGGCAAAATGATGCTGCAAAAAGCCCTGTAGGACTGTTTATTCCCTTTTCAGACAGAATTGATAATTACTGTTCCCAGTACTGTAGCACATCACTCTCCATTTAATTCTTCACATAAAGTGTTTTGCATCTTTTTTCTTTTTTCTAATGAATGAGCAAAAGTGCTTTCTCTAGGTCATGGTAGTTTTAATTCATGACAACTTGTCTTTGCACCTCCTAAAATCAGTTGAACTTCTGGCACTCAGCACACAACAG
This sequence comes from Penelope pileata, assembly GCA_013396635.1. NCBI lineage: Eukaryota > Metazoa > Chordata > Aves > Galliformes > Cracidae > Penelope > Penelope pileata. Next base: position 1,570,903 of record WBMW01005986.1, on the reverse strand, counting down.
GCTCAGACTTTTTAATCACTTTCTGATAGAATCTGGGAGATGGACAAACTCAGATAATCAGGAGGAGATTATTGGTATGAAAATCCAGAGAGACTGCAATGTCTTGCATAATAGTTATAGTAGCTCTTTGAAAAGGCAATAGCATATAGCTGATGGCAAATAGATCCCTCAATCTATGAATTTTGAAATGCAATATGCAGTATAGAACAATATAAATCCAGGAAGACCGCAATTTATCTGCACTTTGTTGTCTTAACTCATGCAAAGACAGCAGCATTACATCACATGAGGAAAAGTTTGATTTAGTATTTTCTTCCCTGAAAATTCAGACGGAGGAAAACATCTTTGTAGTGACAGTAGTCCATATAGTTTCACTGTATTCACTTAATAAAGAAATAAATAAGGTTAGGAAATATGTCTGTTTTATAATTTTATAGATTCCAGTAAGATTAAGCATGTGCTTAGGTGATATCCTAAATTAATATAGACTTAAGCACTTATGACTCTGTTTTACAGAATTAGGGCCAACATATGCATCTCTTGAGAATATTTGTAGAAACTGTAAAGATTTATCAAGCGCAGGACAGAACTAAAGGCTGTAAAGGTTTGAGGAATGGGTACCATATTGGCTGACAATTGAGATGTCATGGTACTTTCTCTTGCTTTCAATTGAAGAAATTTTGTATGAAAAGTAACATGTTACAACAAGTGAAAACTACCTCTATGACCTAATGCTTGCAACTCACCTAGAACACAGGAAAGTGTTCAAATACATGCTGTACCTGTGGCTTGCATGTTCCAGGCATGAAAGTGTGGGCCTTTGCTCACAAAAAAATGCAAAAGGAAATACTTTCTTCTTCTTAGACATAGGGAGGGAAGCTAAATGTTCCTTATTTGTGAATATTATATGAAGCAGGAGTTTTCTTTACTCACAAACCTTGTTAAATATGAAAGCAAAGCTAAACGATAATTAATCAGGTTATTTTAAAACTATCTAATCACGAGTGTATGTTATATTTAAGCAAGTAAAAAATGGACATCTGTACTAGTGGGGCTGGGAAGCTCAGGGGTGAAGAGCTCTCTGTTGTGCCCTTAGCAAAAACCTGCAGCATGGGGAATTTCCAGCAGCTTTCAGTACTATCCAAGGAGACATCCTCTTCCTACATATGTGTATGAAGCTGAAGGGTGGGGGAAGAGAAAGGTGAGCTTGTTTCACCCTGGTGCAAAGCCTGGATCCCCAGGAAAGGGCATTAGCAGAAGAACGAGGTCATCAAAGCAGCACCAAAGGGACAGGGCTGGTGCAACCGGGACGGCCCTAAGACCGAGGGAGGATTCATTTGTTTGGGCACATTCTCCAAGTTTACCTCTGCCACTTTAGTTTAAAGAAAATAAACTGTGCTTCTGCCCGCAACTACATAATTACATTGTACTCTAATATCTCTCGACTTCAAAATGACAGCTAAAGCAGATTAAAGCTGTTTACAGCCTATGGGAAGTAGTATGGTGGCTGCTGGCAATATTTCTTTCTCGCTCAGTAACCAAAGTCCGGTCATAAATCTATATTCTTCTTCAAGGAGGAAGGCTGTGATTAAAGGATTCCTCCTACAGCTGTGGCTTGGTGATAAGAGCTTTATGTTCAGACCCTCCTAAGCAACAAAAAGGAGAAAAAAAAAATCATTTTTCATTAAGTTAGCTACTCTAATTTGGGTGTGGGGGGAGAAGCAGACAAGTAGTTTGGTCAATGACTTGCTGTAGACTTGGTAGAGAGCATTGTATACAGTATTTCTAAGCTGCAGCTGGGATTTGAGAGATAGACTGCAGCCCTTGTACCACCTCGCCTACATCCCAGCTCAGTGATAGTTTGCTCTTCAAGGTGGATATTGTGCATTTAAAGTTTCTTTTAAAATACTTGTTAGCTGTCCTAGGCCAGTGTCGGAAATGCAGAATGTGTGGTGTCCCCCCAAAACGCAGACCCATGCAGAAAGACAAGCAGCCCTAAAAAGGAGTGCTGCAGCCCACACCTTGCAGAGCTGCTGCCGAGGCCAAGGGAAGGGCTCCTGGGGAGCCCAAAGGGCTCTGAGCAGAGATTTTATGTGCTCAGAGCTGTACAGTGCTGCAGACAGCACTCTGCCAGGCAGAACTTTGAATGAAAGTTTCTGTGATACCTTTAGCACTGGAAAAATAACAAGACAGAACTAAAAGCACCAAAACAAAACCCTGCAAGCCAGAGTGCAGGGACTTTGATGCATGTTTTGCAGGGTTTGAACATTTCTTGTGACAGAGCACTGCTTGATTATAGTAGGGAGACTAATTAAACTCTACACCAAAATCACTGGGGGAATAATGTGATGCCTGGTACAAGAAAGAAGCAGGAGTGAACTCTAATCCTTCAGCAGCTCCAGACATGAGTTATCTCACTGCAGCACATGCCCCCAGTTCTGCTCTGTAACTCAGCAGTAACAAAGGGCACAGTCAGAGATCCAATGACATGTTTTTATATTTTCTTAATTTTTAAATTAGAGTGTATTTATATTGGAATCTTTTGCTGGTTCTAAGTTTACAATGTTCAATATTTAATTTGCATAATAAAGTGCTGTGCAAAATGGGATGAGGGTTAATCAAAGGGTTTTATCACTCTTTTTAATTATCTTCATTATGTTAGAACAAGATGTAAATTTTAATTTCACCTTGTTAGCTAACGTTTTTCACCAAAAGTTTGGATCTGCAAATCATCTGTCATTTTTAATAGGAGCAGATGCCAGTGATTTTTAAGAACCTGAATGCCTCAAGTACTGTAGGCTTTATTAATTTGACTGATATACAATTTAATATAACTTAGCAATTCCTAATGCCATTTAGCATCAACGTCGATATCCAGCAAGGTAGGCTATAAGCAAGAACAGCAATACAAGAAGAGAGTTGGGATTTGGTTTTTGTTCCCCTAGATCTGCTCCTGAATAGGGATGCTCCTTTTAGGCTCACCACCGTAAACACTCTTTCCTCCTCCCTGTTGAATTTTTAGTCGCAGCTATCACCTGGAAGGTTATTTTCTAGAGGCACACAGTTATCTCACCTTCTGAGAGGCGAGCAGTAGGCTTACTCTTAGCCTGAAGACATTTACCAACAGTGTTTTATATGTTACATTTATCAACTCTCCCAATCGCAGTGAAGCCAGCTGAAAAACATACCTGCTAATGGAAAAGAACTATTAAAGTACCACTGTGCGTTCACCTTGCACTAAGCTAGCTGCATATAGCCCTACCATAAATCACAGTTAAATGATTACATTCCACCAGAATAACTGCTGAAAGAATAAACTTCCAGCCAACAGGGAGACTGTGCTAAGAGAATGAAAAGTCCATTCATTTGCAGGGTAATGCTACTCAGCTGTGTACCCCGCATTAAACAGTAGGAAAAGGAAACATCCCGCCTAGTAGCCTGATCTGTAGCAGCTGCATATAAAGGTGGGGAATTAATGCACTGCCCATTGCTGTACACCTGTAACCTCTAAGTATGGTAAGGTAGGTTGAACTGCATCACACTGGCAGGGATGAGGAGGAATCAGAAGGAGGGTTGGAAGCACGTGTCCCTTCCAGGGGCTTTTAGCTAGACCCTGGGGGATGTGTGATGTCAAGAGGGGGAGCTGCTCAGTGGAACCTCAGCACTGGTGAGTAAAGCTGGAGGAGTGGGGAGGAAGGAGAAATCACCTCGCTTGAATTTTCTGTCTGAGAGGGCTTGCAAGAACCTCAATGTCAGTAAAACGGAGGAGAGTTCCTGATATCAGAAAACCTGCAATCGTTACCAGATGAGATAGTTTGCTTATTGAAACCACTAGTTTTTATTCACTAATGCATTTCTTCATACTCTAGAAGAAGATATTTAATGTTTTCAAATTGTAAGCAAGTGCTTGAGAGCTTTCGGCTTAATATTTTGATGGAGTTGGTCTGAATGCATGCTGGGCTTGATCCAGGCATTGGCAGATATTTCCCCTGGTTTGTTATTAGCTAGCCAAAATCGAAAGAAGAGTTGCTTGCTCCTCAAAAGCTCCCTTTTGTGTACAGAAAAGCAAGCAGATTGTTCCCTGGGAGCAGTGCCAGGGAATGTGAAGGGCTTCTGGTACGTTGGGGCTTACAGGAGCGCGGGGGCTGAGACAGGCTGCAGCGGTCTCCATTTCCCTCCTCAGAAAGAAGAATCTCTGTATCCTGAGCACAGGCAAGAGGAATGAGACGAAGGAACTGAGTGTGAAGTAAGAAAGTTTATTGGAGGTATGCGTAAAGCTTTAGGTTCAAGGAAACCCAATGCTGCCAGCAAGCCCTAGGGTTGCCAGTACACCAAACACCCAGAGTGAGTCCCGCTGCACCTCAGCTTCCCTTTGCCACTGCTTGGCACCCCCATGTCTGGCTTTGTTTTGACGTTGCCTGTGACATTTTGTGTGTGCCATTGTCCATGTCGCAGCCAAGGAAAGCTGCTGCACTGACCTAGCAATGTCACAAAAGGGGAAATAATGGATTCATTTAATAGATGTTGAAGCCTGGACCCAAATGTAGGACGGATAGATGAAATTTTGGTTTTTAAGTATGGACAGGTACTTCTTTGCATTATGCTTCAATAAAGCATTTAAGGATAGTTATGAATAATAAGTAATTTTATGCTGAATGACTGCAGAGCATAGAACTGCTCCCTCCCTCCCTCTCTTTCTCTTTTAAGTGTAAAAATTTCTTCCATTAAAGGCCATATATTCCGTTCATTCCTGAGATGCAGCTTCCATTGATGCCAGTTTATGGTCCTGAAACCTTGGCTGGAGATTAAGAAGAAAGGCATAAAAGAGACCTTTATGGGTTTTTGTCTTCTAACAATTTGAATCAAATACTTTCTCAAGAAAATGCGTTTTACATGTATTTTAAATTCCTCCTTTCATGGTAATGTCTCTTTTTCTAAGCAACTTGCATTTTGAAAATGTTGTCACACGTTACATTAATTGAATATACAGCCTCAGAAATTGGGAGTTCATTTTCAATTGCACACAATGCATCTGAGCAGACTGGAGGCTGACTTCATAATTTCTAACAAGAGGAAGGTAAAAGCTGTTTGATAGTGAAAGCATGAGCAGTAACAAGGAAACAGCAGTATCAGTGTCTCCTATCCACTGTACTGTGTTGCAGTGCAATTCCTAGGGCTTGTGAAAAAGAAACCTCCATCTTCCCATTTCAAGTGAAGTTCTTGGTTTCCTCTAATTATAGACTGTCTTGGCAATTAATGTTGTAGTTATGCTCCAAAATACTAAGATAGTCACGTGAAAATACAAACTTTCAATAAGTGATTATATATCCATGTCCTTTTTCCTAAATACTTGTTTTTTGTTTTTGTGTTGTCTTTTTGTTCTGTGACACTGCAGCAGTTTGTTTTTTCCATCTGATCACAGATTACGGTTTATGTCCCTATCTGTGATGATTCTTTCTGTGAAGGACATGTAGGAGCAGAATATGGAGCTCAGCAGCATCTCCAAGGCTCCTCTGTCTCCTTGGGACGTGCCCAGAGAGCTCGGTCACAGAACGCTCGTTGGAGCTGGGCTGAGTTGCTGGTGCTTCCCAGGTCATTTTCTCAAGGAGATGAAGGTGGGCTGAGGTCACTGCTGGTCCACTCCTGCCCTTCTGCTCAGGGTATCCAGCCCTGAATGTGTTCAGCAAGAAGTGTGTAGGTCTCTTCTGTGCAGCTGGTAGGGTAGGTGTGGGCAAAGCAGCATTAGTGCGTGTGGTCTGAGGGTCCATGCAGAGCCTGGGTGTGGAGACAGGGGCAGGGGGGGCAGCAGGATGCAGCCACACACTGCAGCTTGCCGCTGTGCTGCTGGCAAGCAGAGCTCCGAGTTGTTGTGTGCTGCTTCAGAGCACCTGAAAGACAAATGACAGTTCAGCAAGATAGCTATATTTTAAACAGTGTTATCTAAATGAAAAATAACCTTCAGTCTACAATAGCTTGGTAAGAGCTTCAATTTTTGGTATGAGTCCCTGGCAATGAATGTGCTGTTCAGAATCTTATTGACAGCATTTGCATAGACACGGCGGCTCGGGAGGGTGCAGTTTGTCAGTTGCTGAGTACAAGTTTTTGTTGTTGCTTTAAATCTATGACAATGTGAAATTATGAAGTGTTAGGCTTCCAAAGCTTTTATTAATGATGGGATGCACAAATTCATCTTTGTACAAAGGACTGTACTTAGATAATGAGAGGATAGAAAACTAAAAACTAGGTCTCTTCCCCAGTTGCATCACAGGAATTCTATTTGTTTGTTTTTGTGGTTTATCTGCTTTAAGCCTAAGCAGCCCAAACCCCTCAAATATTCCAGTGAGATTCTGTCACATGAGCCCACTTCTGATACTCCAGCACTGAAGTGTTTTATTCTTTTCCACCAGTACTCCTTAGCTGCCAGGGAAGTAACAAAGCTCTATCTTCTGTGCTGCTGTGTGCAATACCAAACTTTTTGCCTAGTTTTTGTGGTGAAGTGGCATAACCAGCAGCAGGTTTTTAGAAGACACATTTGAGATCTTTCATTAGGGAGGCTTAAGCAATGAGGGAAAAAATGGAAAATAAATCAGGTTTGGTATCATCAGAATAAGTTTTCTTATGAAAAAGACCTCATGCTTCCTGCATTATGCAAGTCTAAGATCTGGAAACACGGGAGGGCGAACTCCAAAGAAAAAGCTGCTGCTTGCCACGGTGTGGCCCAGGAGCACTGGGGTGTGCTTCATTCTGATGGTTCTCATTTTAAGTCTGCTGCTTAAAATGCTTTTTGACCACGAAAGAAAAGTCATTATACATGTATGTGTTACTGCTACTCTCCTTTTGTGGAACCTTTGCCCATCTAATTTCATAATCCTTGTGAAAGCCGTGTCCCCTGTTAGCCAGCAAAGTAACGGCGGGCGTGGGCTTGCTGCTCGCAGGACCCGCTCTGTGCTGATGGCTCCTGGATGTGAAGCTCTGCACGGGAAACTGGATGGCTTTTTCAACATCTATTACAGTTATTTGAAATAAAGTATAATCTCTAGTGTTTAGCGATATAAAGTCATAGCCTAATTATTGATAATTCTTTTTTATACTTATTATACTTTATTAATAATGATGAACTCATTTAGTATTAATATGGGTGTTCTAAGGACTCTAGTAGTATTTTCTCTGTAATTTATTGTTCATTAATGTATCATTATTTCCCTCTAATGTTTTAGAATTGCTATAAAGCTGAGGATATGGATAAAGCTGGGATAAGATCTTACCTCTGCAAGAAACTAAAACAGACTGAAAGTTCTTCTCATGTTTCAGGTCTTATTTTGCAATGTGAAAGGGTATGTGTGTTCCGGCCAGTCCTGCTATACGTGTGAAGTGAACAAAACTGATACTGACCCTGGAAGGAATCAGCACCACGGAGCTACATAGAAATGAGTACAGCAATTAAATTTGGGTTACAGTTGCTATGCCGTAGTTCCAAATGGCAGTGAAAGTTACTGAATTAAAATTGTGCGTATTTCCTTAGGAGTTTAATGTTATTATAATCACATATTTTTGAGCAAACAAGTTGTCTGATTCATCTCATGTTGGTGTCCTCTTGCCTTCCATGGCATCCGCTTTAACATCTTTGTGAGGGACCAAAAGAAATTCTTCGTTTATTTTGAGTTCTCTTTTGGCTCTGTGCATGTTCCAGCAGACTGCAGTAGTTCTGTGTTTTAGAAGATTAACTGAAATACAGAAGTAAGCATTACTTTTTGCTGTATTCAACTTGCTGGTGTGATATTGCTGCAGTTTTTCAAGCTAAATCCTCTATTGTTAAGCCCTGGTTGAGTGGCTGTGTAAGAAGAAATTAAACCCTTCCACCTTTAAAGGTGTTTAAAACAAGTTTTAAACTTTTCCAACTATTAGTAATTCTCTTTTCACTAAGTGAAAACAACTTTCTGTCATGAAAACAATGCTGCTGTCCAGAGTGTTTGTGAGTGTCAGGAAAGCTGCTGGGAGATCAGCTCTGCAGGAGCTATGAGGATGCTAGGGATGGCTTCAGGAGCGAGCAGAAGCTCTGTCGGCAGCTGCATGAGCAAGCAGCAGCCAGGCGTGCTCCAGCTGTGAGCAGGTGGCTGTGAGCCTGGAGTGTGAGGGTTTGGTAGCAGGGTGCCATGCAAACACATTGCCGGTGTCCCTGTCAGTCTTTCCTGGGTATCTTTTTAAATAAGGTGGTACTGGGAGTACTCTGAGTTTGTAGATCGAGGGGACGAGTTAATCACACCCAGGCTGTTCTTGATACCAGGATGAATGTGTGTAATTTAACATTTAGAAAGTTAATAATGGAATTTTCCATTAATGGAAAAATGATACTTACTGATTATTGTCTGTATATTTCTGCGGCTTCTTCATAACCTGCTGTAACTACAAATGAGATGGCATTAGTTAAACCTATCAGGCCAGCACTCCTATGGCCTGACAGCAAGTTATGGCTTTACCACAGCCATCTCTCACAACAGGAACGTTTAGCGTCATGCTGCATGAGAGGAAACCTCAAGCTCCTTTTTTGACCCCAGTGACTCTCTTACACTCATCCATTCTCTTGATCCTTCAGGTTTTCTGGGATGTGGTAGCTAAGATGGTGCCTTTATACTACATCTTATCAGAGATTTCTCAAGATCTGTGTATTTATAAGTATGTTCCTGGACACAGGAACGCACAAAGATCTTAAAATATATTTCTAGCAGAGGAGAATTCCATGTCTCATGATAACTGACTTATCAAAGGGCTGCGTATCATTTGTATCTGCGTGGAGTTCAGCGTGAATGGTTTGTTAGACACTTACACTTTGTCAACAACCTCTACAAATGCATTTACTCTGTGTAGCGCATTTCATTATAAATGGCTTACAGAACATATCTATAACCTTGATAACACCATTTACTTTGTTAGAAATGGATCCTTGAACACTTAGAGCATAACAATAACCAAAATGCATATAAAAATTTCATCGTGAATCTATTGTTACTTATTTATAGCATGCTCACCAAAAGCATTACAGAATATTTATTAAACATTTATAGATTATTTTTGCTACAACTAGTATGTGATATAAATACATTATTCATCTCACGGTAAATCATTGCAGGGCATCCCTTAAAAATAAAGTGGTACCAGGAGGATTTGGGGTCTGTAGACTTGGAAGAGATTCATCTTAATCGTGCTGTTTGGACTCTGCTTCGTGTTTATTTTTGTTGAATTAAATGCAAGAGGGAATAAGTAAGTAGAAATACAACTCTCAGCGACAAAAGACAGAATGAAAAAATAGTTCCCTTGAAACCCTTGGCCTTTTAGCATGTTCTCTATCTAGTGTCTGCTGGTGATTGCACACCAGGCTCTGGAAGCTGTAAGCAGTGCTGCTGTTCTAACAGCTCTTGTGGTGGGTTAGGTGGGATGTTCCCTGGAGCTGACGATTTGGGATGAAGGCCGTTCTCTCTAGCCATCGTTTTTATTTGATCTGAATTACCTTTCTGCTACTTTCTGGTACCATGATCTCATTTTCTTACTGGAATAGTGGGCAAGACATGAGCATGTGCATGTGTGTGCATGCAGACAAAAGTTAATTTGGCTCTGAATAGTTTTATGCTCTGTATGGTGCCTACAGTCAGCAGAGAGGAATAAAGCTGTTTTTTAAGTCAATAAAGAAACAGTAAAGAAACAGCTCCTGTTTTACTGAGATGACAATACAGGATTCTGATCCAGAACAACAGTTTGATAATGCATATGAAAAGTTCCTCTCTCCGCTGCTAAGTTACCTGAACGTGTAAGTAATGGCAAGAACTGCTCTCAGGTTGGTTGCAAGATGCTATCAGCATTAATCTAGCTATTACCTGACATAGTTTCCTTTAGCAGTTTGCTATTCAATAACTAAATAGATGGAGTAATTTAAACTCTTACCTAGCCTTCAGGAGAGCTGGATTCCCCGTGAACAAGCACATCAGTTTATTGAAATGACTATCGATATAGGAAAGGCACGGAGTTTTAAACCCGTTAAATTACTCCCTTTTTTGTATGCATCTATCCATTTGTTCTCAAATAACATCTCCTCATTAAGTATGGCTTTATATTACCTCTTATTTCTCCTCTTTTATTCTAAATGATAACCTATTTAATTAATTTTGCTCTAATATAAAGGGAGGATATAGCTGAGTGTTTCCACAAATGGAGGCGTGTAAGTAAAGAGTCAGGATAATCTCTCAAACTCATTTTCTCCTGGCCTTGTGGTGTTTGCAGAACATATAATTTGTTGCTAATGTACTTGGGCGCAATGCTACTTATTTCTTTAGGGGAAGATGTTAAGAGTATCTATGAAGTAGCGGAATATCCATATTTATTTTGTTCTTATAATTTCATTTTTGAACTCCACACTTTGCAGTCTCATGTTGCCTCACTGTCATAAAAATACTGCATTGAAACCAAAAAGAAATGGGGAAGGTGGAGAGAGAAGTGTAGGGTGTGTAGAACAAAGGAAACACATAGGATGGACGCATGGTGTCAGCCTTCTTGAACAACAGATGAGTGCATTATGGCTTCATTTTCTTAATAGTGCTAATTTTGCAGGTATGGAGTTATTTTGTATTCTTATATTGATGATGTACAAGGAACAGGGAGCATATAGATGGAAAGGGGGGGGGAAGAATGTTTTCTTTGAGGAGGGTGTTCAGTAAAAACATGCTTGGACAGCTATTTGTACAGGTACCGAAACCCTATGTATATGGAGATGCATGCAGGTCAAGAAGTGCAGAGCCCCTTTCATGGATTGTGAGCAGCGCTGTTTCCTGTCAGTTCAAGGGCACATCCGGGGTCATTTCTGGAAGAAAAGCTACTTCTCTTTTCTTTACAGTTGGATTCAGGGAACTTGCAGAAAGGAGAAGGTACCCTTGACTTTACCTTTATTTTTGTCGCTGTACTCTAACCTATTATTTTCAAACTATTTTGCTTTGGGGATCATCATGTTGTTTTCAAGTGTGGGCACTCAAATTTGAAGCAACTTGTAGTTATTCCTAGTTTTACATCAAGATGAGAGAGAGAAAGCAGACGTTGCATTGCAGTTCAAACTGATTTTAACACAGGTAAGTTGTGTGGAAAGACGTATTTATTCTTAAATTTCAAAACGAGCACCTGCATAGCAGTGCAGTTGATTCCTCTGCAGGTTGTATCAGCAGTTGTACCGTAACATTTGGGAAAGACAAAGTTTACATGGAAAAATAAGTATGATGCACAATATCAATCATAGTTATGCTTTGTGCCTTGAGTGATAGTAATGTCAAAGAGAGACATTTAACTGAATGATCAATAAAAGGAGAATGTGCAACTCAAAAATTCATTGTGTTTGAACTGAAATGCCCAGTCATATTTGCAGCAATGCTAGTGACACAACGTGGGCATCACCTGTACATGTAACAAATATGAGAAATGCAGGTGTACCTTCATCAGGTCGTCTTCAGTGAATGAGCCTTAAGTTGTTATTCCTCTTTAGCACTTTTCCTCTGATACTGTTCTCTTAAGCATATAACAGAAGTAGGATGTTCTAAGAAGTCTTTAATTTGGCTTTCAGTATTTCAAGTGTTAGTTTAAATGGTTGTATTTTGAATGTGAGAATTCAGTATGAATCTAATAAAACACCCCATCATAATTTTTTGCAAAAATCTACTGGTGCAATAGCTGCTTTTAATAGGTGTTGTTTCTTCAAAAATCAGTGAACACCATTAGATTTTTTTGGCATTTTCAAATGCTCATTAGTGTCATCCTCAGGGGTTTAAGATGGTCATTATTAAAGAATGAGTTCCTGAGAGAGAGGCTCAGCCGACAGAAGCCAACAAGTGACAGAGGTTCAGTAGTTGCTAGGTGAGTCACTCATTGAGGGTATGGCTCATGGATAAATTAGCTTTCAAAGTCTTAAGCTGAACATGTAAAGAACACAGATGTCATGTGGCATATTCTCCAGAGGTTAAATTTAGGTTCCACAGCTCACACTGCCAATTTTAAAGAAGGGAAATGTCAGCCATCGCAGAGCTGAGGCTGAGGGCTTGTTGCTTGTGCAAATTCCACTGACATTGACATTAACTGACTCTGGAAGATAAACTATGGATCTGCCTCAGCTGTCCATGATTTCATCTGTATTACTTGTTAGTTCTCCAGTTTGTTCCAGCACAATACCAATTTGCTCCAGTTGACTTGACAAGCTTATGTTTTGTGCCTCGTATTTGTCTGGAGGTAATTTATAATCCCAGCTACATCCCCTGTGTGATTGCACAGACAGGTATTGTTTGTGCTGTTTGCCAGCACTGGGCAGTTACATAATATTGAAGCGAGTACATAAACATGGATTTTAGCAACGTGAGATGTAGTGTGTGTCTGTAATAGCAACTGAAATGTTAAGCTTCAGAACAGTTGCAGATATTTTACTTTTGAATTGAAAGCTCTTAAAAATCAAGACCAAGGTGAAATGGAAATAAATAAATTTTCACTCAAAATCTCTCATTTTTACATAAGCAAAGTGTATCTGACTGCATCTTGTTTAGATAAAAGATTCTTCAAAAATCTTTCTTGCGGACTACGCAAATGCATTTTCCTGTAAAGGTGGCAAGTCAGCCTCTTAATGTTGTTTGGAACTGGCTCACTGCTTATCCCAGTCCTTTTCTATGTTGGGCTTTGCCCAGCTGGGTCAGTGAGGGGTGTGACAGCGAGGTGGTTAGGAACTGGGCCATGCCTTGCCACCCTACCTATTGCTGCTTTAATTGGAAGCATCCCTGGAGCCGTCCCATCAACAGCATTCCTTTGTGTGCTGTTCTCAGGAACCAATCATTCTGGTTGTTCAGTTAGAGGAATCCTGGAAAAAATCCTCCTCTGGCTTTCCCGACATGGCACCCCCAGAGCCCAGGCCTGCCTCGAGCACCAGGCCCCATGCGCTCGGCAGGGGCCTCATGCTCCTGCAGTCATGCGCCTGCCCAGGTTCACGTTTTGCTGGGCACACAGCTAGGACACCAGTAGCATTCAGATAAGTGAGGAGGAGCAGAGTCATACTAAAACCCAGAATTTGGTAAGACAGCTGTCTGGATCCTGGTGCCCTTTCCCCTCCAGCTGCAGCACACTGGCAGCAATGCCAGTGTGGCTTTCCCTTCTCCCCAGTAATCCCAGATCCATGGCTGCCTGCAGAGTAAAACATATTCCAGTACCTACAGAGGTCACCTTTTTGATAAAAGCACAAAACAGATAATTAAATTAATGTAATAATTGTACCTAGCCAATTACCTATTTCCTAACTACTGTGGTCTTAATGAGCTCAGCTAATGAACTGCAATGTAATTAATATCTGTGGAGAGTAGGAGGAGTAATAAAAGAAACAGTAGTTTCCTTAAATGCTGGCACCTAATATATTTTATAATGGTATGGAAAAAAAAAAAAAAGCTTGAAGATTGTTAAAAGGAAAACATTTCATTAAGGTCAGGAGATTTCAGGTCTGAGCTTTCTGCAGAGGCCTTGCCTGCAATTCTGCACCTGGGAAACATCCATGAAATAACAGAAATACTTTTAAAATCTTCATTATTGCTTTTCTGAGACAATCCTTATAAAATATGTGAAGGAGAATGAGAATTTAAATTAAACCATGGCTCTGAGTTGTTACAGAGTAGCACATCCTTGCAGTGCAGGATCCAAGTGCCTGATGTATAGTGCAGACCGCTTGCTTTGGTCTAATCTGCCTGTGGGTTTCTGCAGAACCTGGACCCATCAGGATGGCAAGGCCCAATGTCACCTTCTCCAGTCCCCGTGTGCAGGACACGGGGTGGCTTTGGGACACAACTGTCCCACTGCTCCAGCTCTTGTGTCCTGGCACAGGGAATACCACAGGCTGCTGAACCCGGTGACAGAGAGAGGCTTTGTGTGGAGGCCGCCCTGGCAAAATGCAAAAAGGCACAGGAAAAAAGTAAAGCAAAACAGGATCCCGTGGTGAATGCAGGTTTGCTTTCTCTGGGTTAAGTTATGCTTCAGCTAGTAGGGAGGCTGTGCAGGAGATGTATTGACTAGCATTTCAGAGCTGCTGGAAAGCAATTCACACTTCTGCTTTAGTATCTTAAAATCCAGCACTAGTTTTAATTATTAATAGGCTCCATGCTATTATTATTTACTTGCACATATACATTAATCATTACACAGGCTTGCTAATTTTTCATTTCTTTCAAAAATAAATAAATAAATGGTGACAAGATGCTCAGAGTCCTCAGGAGAATATGTTCCCCTCTGATGGGCAAGTAACATCTGCGGGCATTTTGCTGGCTTAACAGCATGTCTGTCAGAAACTTGGTGATTCAGAAAATTTACTAGCACTCACCTAATGATTAATTAGCCTCCTCTGTAAAGAATGGGGTCTCTTCATTATGCATATTGTCACCAAGAGTTTCATCTGTTTGCTGTAATGTATATGCTAGAAACTTAAGTGGAATTCCAGTAGTCAAAAAATGAGTTAAGGTTGTTTTTGTGAGCAGAATTAATCTGTAAATGTTTAAGCACGTCTCCAAGGATTTTCATACGTATGAGTCTGTGTGGAATTATAGAAAAATTGTTTTGCATGAATGAAAAAATACAGTAGGATAGTAATTTTGTCTCAAATAAGTTGTTAGATCAAAGAGGTAGGAGTGATTTAAACAAGAATCATATTCCATCTATATGTAACATGCACTGTCTGAAAAATTCCTTGAAGGGAATTTCATTTACAATGTATCTTCAGAATTTTGCTTGGCAAAGCCTATGTCTAACCTTGTGTTACATAAAGCCATTCACTAGTGTCTGTTATGGAGCCTCTAGTGTATTGAAGGGCAAGGTCAAAAGGGCACTTGGGGACCTAAATCCAAATAATTGTCGTCTGCACAGAGGTGAGTTAATGATTTATTCTTGTAGGCAAATACATCCAGTGCTGAAAAAGAGGGGTAACGTAGGGTTTGGGGATTTTTGGGTTTTAATATTGTTTTTTGTTTTGAGATGATGTAGGGAAAGTTTTCCTTTACTCCACTACTGGAAAACTGGAGATCTTTGTATGTACCTTATCTAGGTACGTAGTTGTGGGCAGATCCGTTGCTGTTGGCCGTGTTTGAGTTGCTCATTGCAGCTGCTTCCCTCATCCCATGTGATGCCTGTTGCCCTTGCCTCAGCCGCTGTGTGTCTGTCCCTGTGTCTGTAGGGGGAACTGGGGCACAGTTTGAGTCACTGCACTGGGCACTATTGCAAAGAAACGAGAAACCCAGTGCTGAGCTGTGGTCTATGGATCAGAAGACAAAATTTGCTCTACAGTTTGTCCCTGTAAATATCTACATTAATATGAGTGCTGCACTGAAAGTAATGCCTCTCATCTTATTATGTTGGCCCACAGCATCAGAGGCAGATGTTGGTGGGCTGGCAGTAGAGGCTGAACCTTCTCACCAGTATTCCATTACATTTTGTTGCTGTGGGACAGATGGCAGCAGAGAAGCAGTCTGACAAAATGGTGTCTGACATGGAAGGATGTGTGAAGCAAAGGTGGGGATTTGAATTCCTCCATGCAGAGAAAATTGCACCCATTGACATTCATTGATGCTTGCTGAATGTTGCTGAAGATCGAATAGTGGATGTGAGCACAGTGAGGTGGTGGTGGTGCATTTCAGCGACGATGCCATCGTAGCAGTTGTGAAACACTGGGTCCGCCTCTACTGTTGCAGATTTTTGCAAGCACAACATAAAGGCTCTTGTTTATCACTGGTGAAAATGCAGAGCTAATGGTGGTGAATATGTTGAACAAGAGTGTTTTGTAGCTGAGAATGTGCTCTATCAAACAGTGTTACTGTGCTCTTTGTTGTAGTTTCCATGGAAATAAATGGGAGGCATTACTTTCAGAGTACCTAAAAAGTTTTCATGGCAAATAAATTTCAGTCTTGGAATAAGTCTGTTTGTAGAAGATAGATATCTGTGGAGCTCTTTTTTTATTTTTTATTTTTATTTTTTTTAATGTATCCAATAAGGAACCAGAAAAATGCCACGTGACTTGTGTGTCTAATTAAAACTGTTCAGCACAGCTTGAATTTACAATTTTGATTTCTTGCAGTAATCTGCTTGTGAGCAATCTAGAGGCAAGGAGTTATTCATAGAAACTGTTGAGTAAATAATTTTCAGATAATGAAAACATTCAAAAAAGTCAAGATAGTTAATTAGTGAGCAGAAGAAATTAAATTAATTGAATGAATAATTCATAATGAATTATTCACCCAGCTCTATGTTACAGAGTGTGGAAGGTCTGAAGAAGAGCCAGTGTTTGAATTAACTCCAAACGGAAAACCACATCTCTATTTCTGCTGTGTTGAGGTTATTTATTGATGTGTAAAAACAAGCTGGGCGAGCCAGTCTATTTAATCATCTTACTCTGTAACGTGAGTCATGCTGGATTTGAGACAAACGTAGATGCTTTGCTTGCAAATGTGCATTAGGGAATATGTGTTAGAGGGCTCTTTTTTTTTTTTTTTTTAAATATATTTAAATATTGTGAGAGAAGCATGATCAAAGATGAAAACACTCTGTAAGTGCTGTAAACTAGGCATATGCCTATATGCTACCCGTGTTTACAGTTGACATATGCCACAGTCGTGGCCAAATTCCTCTGGTTAACTTCCTCTCCTACTGCATAGGACTGTATCCAAAAGATAGATTGTCAAAGCCTCCTTGTGGTTGGGGATGGGGTTGTTCCTTGGTTTTATTTTTCTTTAGGACTTCTTACTTCACTTTTTATACTTCAGGGAGGAAAATTTATAATGGCAATGAAATATTGGAAACCTCAATTTGTGTTGATTGTGGTTCTGCCCTGAGATGTGATGACGAGTGGTCAGAGCTCACCTGTTTGTCCTTTTCCTTTTGTTTTCCTTCTATTGTGTTTGGAGAGCAAATCCTCTGATAAGAGCAGAACTGCATCTACTCAGCGCTGTAACCTTCTGCTCTTGAGGGAGCTGGGCTTGTGGAGGCATCTCCATGTGACTGCTTCACTCAGCAGTGATTCTGCTGCTCTGAGTCTGATGCAAGAGTTTTCTATGGAAGTTAGTGCTGATGTCATCTTTGTGGAGGAATAGGTAAAGATTAAATGATCTGATGGTCCATGTTATTTGCAGCAGGAGTAGAAAGGACTGGTTTTAAATGTGGGGTTTTTTGTTGTTGTTCTTGATTGAAAGTATGGCTGTGCAGGTGGAGCTAGATAATAGAAAAGATAATTGCAAAGAGAAGTACCATCCAGCATAACCTAATATTGTCCGATGGCTCTTCTTTGTTCTAGGAAATGCTAAATTACAGGTGTAAATTGTGGGAGAAGCAGTATGTGCAGATACTGATAATATATACAGAGCCATAAGAAAAAGGTTGAAGAGGTTGAAAATTTAGTAAAACGTGGATGCCCCGTCCCTGGAGGTGTTCAAGGCCAGATTGGATGGGGCCCTGGGCAACCTGATCTTGTATCAGATCTGGAGGTTGGCAATCCTGCCTGTGGCAAGGGGATTGGAACTTGATCCTTGAGGTCCCTTCCAACTCGAGCCATTCTGTAACTCTAAAAAAACTTACCAACCATTGTTTTATTGGGTACTTGAAAACAACGGATGGATCTGACTAGCCCTGGAACCCACAGCTGTGTTATATCAGAAAGGTATTTCAAACAATGGCTTTCAGCCAGGGTTAATGGTAATTGAAAGCAGTTCTCATTTTACCCAGTGACTTAATAAAAAGTGTGGACAGGAGCTGTGCAAGAGCTGCCTTTGCCATTTTCTGCTTTTCTCTACTTCAGATCAATCTGGTCAATCCCACATTTTTGGGCTACTTTGTGTAATATTAGTAAGTTTGATCCTGATTGATAGGTGCAGAGATATCCTAATCCAAAAGTAACTGAAGAGCTGAGTCAGAAAACCTGGGCCAGTAATGACTAAAATTAAATTACAAAAGGATCCTCATTTATGTTTTACTCCTACATGCTTCCAAAGGCAGTTCCCAATTGGCGACATACTTAGGCTCTTAGAAACCCTGCTAGAGCTGACTCAGCGCGAGGATCAGGTAGCAGGTGGTTGTGTGATCCATTTTCTGCAGGTCATCTACACACCGGCAGGTACAGAGCAGGACTGATTGGATGAGAAGTGAGCTCTGACCGCAGGTGGTTGGAAGGGATGTGGAAGGAATGAGAAATATAATTGTAACTGGTTGTGTTAGAGAGACAATGCAGGCTAGAATTTAAAAGAAGATATCAAGGGGTTGTTGTGCATCACTGAACAGCCATTTAGATTTGACTGCAATAGTACAGAATTTGTCATGGTGGTTTAGTTAACATGTTCTGTTTTGATGAAAAAGAAAGTGTCTTTGATCGCTCTGCAGAGAGAATGGAGTTTACATTTGGAATCGTGCAGTAGCTAATTCTATAAGGTCACGCAGTTCAGTGCCCCTCCACTGCAAACTTGCTGAAGGGAGCAAAACCAGAAAGCCCATGGAACGAGGGAGAAAAATGATTAAGCTGCTCCAAAGAAAACCATGCATTTGCTTTATGTTCACAGCTGCAGATTCTGCCATCCTGTTTTATAGGATAGCTGCATAAGATGTCATTGATAGCTCAATGGAGGGAAGAATATGCTAAATTGCATGAGGTAGCACAAGACTCATGAAGGTGAAGATTTCACAGCCTTTTTTCTAAGCTATAGCAAGATTCAAATCTTGCATTATAACTTTTCAACGAGGAATATTGTCTTTGCTTTTTCAATGGCTTGTGCATGGTGCTGAGTTCAGGAGCAGCCCCAGGAGTGGCTTTGTCCAGCTCCTGTCCCACACAGCTGAACCCTTCCCTGCCCTCCCGCTGGGGGCCTGCGCTGCGCCCCAGCCCTGGTATCTGCGCACCCCCAGCGACAGCCCGGCCATGGAGGTGCTTGGTGTGTGTTGTAAAGCACTCACAGAGCTGGAAGGTTGTCAGTGCTGTGACATGAAGCGATGTGGTGTTGTGGAGCCATCCTTTTCAGCAGGGTGTGAGGATACAGGCTTTGTTTGAGGAGGATGGTGTGGCGGCTCCCTGCCTCCCGTGGATTGTAGGCCGCAGAGCAGCGTGGCCAGGTGCCCAGCGTGCCTTCAACAATCGAACCACTAGGACAGTGGGCTGCTTTGCAAGCTGGTCCCGAGGGGGTAACATTGCTGCAGTTCTGCTGCTCTCACAAATTGCTGACAGTATCTGGTCCACATCACAGACAGGTACTGCTGGTGTTCGCGTCGGGCCTTTGCAAAACCAAGTGCCAAGCCCATCACCAGTAAAACCTATAATCATTTCCCATAGAAATAGATAAGTGCCAAATTCTTTTTCATGTGTGTGTATCTCTATGCTTTTTTTTCAAAAGGAATTCACCAACTTGCTTGAAGTTTTTCTTATTTTTTTTTTCTTTTAAGTTTACAGTGGCACTTAACTGTAAGAATATTATTTGAGCTGAATTATTTAAAAACTTGAGAAAGGAATTGCTCAGCAGTATTTCATGCCTTATATCTGCCAATAGCATCGTTAAATTGTTGAGGATTTCTAGTATGCTGTGTATAGAATGCATCTATTTATATAACACTTTTCCTTCGTTGTTTTTACTACAAATGCCTTAACAATAGTGCAGCAGGAAAATCTGACACGCTGTAAAGAAAGAGGTATATTTATTGTGGGTTTGAATTTCACCAGGAAAGCTCAGAATTGCTTTGGGCTCTCAGCAACGATAACCATCACAGTTTTTCTCCCATCCTGATAGACCTCAGAGGAATGCCTGTGCTTACTATTTAGTCCTCTCTGTTTAGTTGTTTTTATGGTCTACGTTGATTTAATAGGTCCTATGGAATTAAATTTCAAAGCCTAAGTGGCTAGGTCAGTTGGATTATTGTGGGGTTTCGGTGTTTTTTTTTTTTTTTCTTTAAAAAAAAAAAAAAAGAAAAGAAAAAACACCTGTGTATTCATAGGTTGTATTTGCCTGAAGGAGAGTGGCGGGGCAGGCTGGGGAAGCAGAGGCTCGCCTGGGGCTGCTGGTGTCAGGAGGGGACAGCACCTTCCTGCATGGAGCAGGAGGAGCAGGACAGCCTGGGGAGGCCAGGCAGAAACCAACAGCGAGCAGGGGCTGCAGGGAGGGCTCCTTTGCTTAAATACAGTGAGGCAATGCTGCTCCAGATGCTCCAGTAAGCTGCCAGGTACTGGCTGCTGCTCCAGACAGGCACCTGTTCCCTGCAGGCCCTGTGCCTTCAGTCTTAGGGAAATCTCTGAGGGGATGAGGTGGAGAATACAGGGAAGCATCTTCCTCACAGCCTGGAGAGCTCAAGTGGCTGGGCTGGAGATGAGCAAGCGATGTGGGGTAGACTTGCTCTCAAATCTTCAGTCTGTCTGAAGAGAAATAGATGGATGCTTTTTTTGTATCTATTTGCTTTTCAGGAGAATTAACTTCAAGTCTCCAAAAATGTGTTAAAAACAAACTTTTTAAAAAAGGAAAGAAACTATGATAAAGGCTTTTGCTTCACTATAGCAAGAGCTTTTTAAAAGTACTTTAGATGTTTTTGGGCTGGTTCTGGGTGACCTTTGACTGCAGCAGTCCTCCTCACCTTGGCCTCTCTGGAAATTGGCAGCATGAAGGCTTTACTCTGGTGTCTGCATCTATTTGGCTGTAAAAGCCCACAGACTAATGCAAGATTCCAAGCAGAAAGCTGCTTCCAGAGTCATAGAGTGCTGTTTACTATTTCCTAGGAGTGCCAAGAAGTCCGCAACTTTACTAAAGTCAGTCACCAATTTTTTCTCAGCTGTCCCAAATAGGTACAAAATTGTTTCTGTTGGCAGCTCTCGTGAGTGCTGTCTGACACGGACGTTTTTCAGAGAAAGAAATTTTCTCTCATTCATTTCATAGCTATGGAAGGGCCTTGTTTTCTCTTTGTGTGTTGAATGGGGTTGTTAGCTGCAGGTGGGCACCTCAGCAGAGCGGGGGAGCGGGCTGACCTGACAGCTGATCAGCAGCTGGCACTGCTCTGGGCTCGCTGCCCTGCAAAGGGCACCATGCTGAATCAATTAGCGAGAGTTATCCTTGGTTTCAGTGAGCAGTTCCTGTAGAGATATGGAGTGTGGAGGGTGTTCTTCCTGCTTTCCAAGTTTTGGCTAACTCCCTCCTCTCTCTCCTCCCCACAGATCTGAGCCTGAAGCAGTATCACTGGAGCTGATACCATGAATGGAGAAAGACATTGCAGGATACTTCCAGCAAGGGAGGAGTCGGAGCAGGGGCAATGTAAGTTAAGAATCACTCTGCCTGGCAGCAATTCTGAATATGTTTTTGAGTCTCATTTTTTGCAAGTGAAGCAGAGCTGAAGCACTTGAGAGCCTCATAAGAGAGTGCATATTTCATACTGGTTATTTTGCAGAACCGAAGCCCAGTTAAAAGCAGGTAATTCTGATGTGAGTTATGAACATTCTAAATGTTTCTTCAGTTTTTTGTGGGCCTTTAGAGTACTGTTTATGCCTGCTTTTTCATCTTGCAGGTAGACTGTCTGGACACAGTGGTGAGCGAGTCACACTACATTTGTGACAATATCTGAGAGGATTTCAGTGTTTTCCAGGTAATACTACAATGTCTCCAAGTAAAGATACAGCATTATGACGTATGATCTATGTCCAAATCGGTTGTGTGCACTGGCACAGGTGCCTAGGTTGGATATGTGCATAAATGTTTGCTCTTGTAAATGGAGAAAATGATTTGACCAGGCATCTGCCCAAACTTTTGGGGTACCATCAGCTTGATGCCAAAACATGCTCATTTAAAAGCAGCTGGTGTGGGTCTGGACACCATTTCATTGGTCTTGACCAGGTAGTCAGAACACAAAAAGAAATGATGGAAGTGCAGAGGAGAGTGGCATCTCTCTTTCTGGGGGGGAGTTCCTTTTTGAACATCTTTTAGCAATGCGCTCCATGATAGCATCTCTTATACTATTCATTCTGTGCATACTTCTCAGGCAATTTTATGTCCTCCTCTCCAAAGTGACTGAGAAATATTTTATCTATAGTTGTCATGTATTTGACTTATTAAAAAATACATAAATTGGTGGCCTATTGGAAGGCATGTTAATGTCTTGATAAAGTTTTAACATACAGCTTCCCAAATGCTATAGTGTATAGATAGTTCTTAATATATTTTCTATTTCCTTTTGCTGTTTGATGATCAGTTTGTGCTGGAATATGTTTTGCAATTACAATAAGAGATTTAATGTTGTTTTGAACTCTGCCAAAGCCTGATTAGATTTTCTGTTTTGGCCTAAGTAATTTCTTTGTGCTTCAATTTTCTCTGTGTAAAATGTCTAGATTGCAGATCCTGGTAATTAACTGCAAGTGTGATTTTTAGTTCAGCACAAGGTTAACCACCTTCCATAAAGCAAAATCCTATTTATTCAGAATGAAGGA
Source organism: Penelope pileata (assembly GCA_013396635.1). Classification (NCBI taxonomy): domain Eukaryota; kingdom Metazoa; phylum Chordata; class Aves; order Galliformes; family Cracidae; genus Penelope; species Penelope pileata. Next base: position 1,548,435 of record WBMW01005986.1, on the reverse strand, counting down.
ATTATAGGAAAGACATAAAGTAAGAGAAAAGCAGTTTACATACAAATCTGGGTTACACGAAGCCACCAGCAGTGACATGGAGCTCCTAATAGAAAAGCATTGTATAGTATCCCTTCAAAGGTTTAAGAGGTTTGGTNGTAATAGTTCTTCCCATAGGTAAATGCATTCACCGTGTACTTTTGTCAGTCTTTGTGTTATTTCCTCTGGAAATAAACTGCAGTTATCTTTCATTGTAGTAAAATAATAGGTATTCATTAGTTAACTCACCTGCACTTGTGACCTGAAGTCCTGCAGGAGACCCCCTTTACCTGAAATCTTTAGCAGGCACGGTGACATCTAAACAAAGATGTTGGTATTGCTGCTACTGGCTTGAAAAGTCTATTAGCAACAAAGCTGTGTTGGGATGGGAACATTTATGGAAATATCCCTGCATACTCACCCTATAGTTTTGCCTCTTCCTGGACACTTTCTTCTGGCAGCAGAGAAGGCCAGCTGAAGCCTGCACTGGGCTTTGGTCTGACTTTGTATGAGCATCCTTAGGTTCTTAGAAACTGAGATACCTCTAATACAGTTCTGTGTTATTTTTCAATGATACTGCAGGTATTCATGTTTTCATGCCAGGCTGCCCAGAAGAACTGATAGAGATTGAGCTTGGTTTATTAAGAAACAAGCCCCAACCAGAAGATATTTACAGGCCAACTAGACAGGACTGACAAAGGCTGGGGGAAATAAAAGCCGAGAGAAATGACGTGATTTGTTCAAAAAGAGGCAGCAGGAGCTGGGAGAAGCCTCAGGGTCTTGCTTGATTGTTTATCCTGTAGGTCAAACAGCTTAGATTTTATTTCTGTTGCAGCTTCTTTTATATTTATTTAAAGTTTTACTCCAAATTTTTAATGCATCTCCTCATGTTGCCATCATTTTTTCACAGATATTTCTTCTCTTTTTATACTAATGAAAATCATAAAGTTCACATTAAATCATCTCAGTCAGGATGGGAGAGGTAGCTAGGCATTTTAAGTGCTTAAAAGCTGGATCCATATTCAGTTCTATCAGCATGTGCTTTAACGCAAATGCTGTAATATTGCTAAAATCCAGTGTGTTTTCCTTGTCTTTTCTAGGCATAAGATTTTTGTTAAATTGGAGTATTCTGGTGTTTGTAGGACTGAGCAATTATCCAGCCTTACTGTGTATGTCAGAGTGCTAAGCTCTAGAGAGGCAGAAAACTTGTCTCTTCATCCAACATGAACATCTAATTCTTCAGGGGTCCATCTTTCACTGCAGAGAGCTACACATATTTTCAGTGATGTTGCCATCAAGAGTTGAATAGATTGAAGCTTTATAAAAAATTGGACAGGTTCTTTTGTCCATTTTTTTTTTAGTGGTGTTTTATTGTTTTTGTTATTCTTGTCTTGATTTGTTTCTGTTCTCCAAACTACTTGACTTTTTCTGCTTATAACTCTTTTTACCTCCTCCTGTGAAAGACTATCTGTCTGTCCCCTGGTAATTGTAGAATGTATGCTGGAAGCTCCTTCTTCAAAGATATATCTATACAAAAATTCTCAGGTGGATATTGCTCTCCCTTGATGTGTGTAGTTCTTTCTGCAAAAATAAGAAAATCACACTCTGTCATTCTCACAGACTAAGTCAGATCTTTCTTTTTTTTTTTATTTTTTTGAAGAATATATTTTAAATCACAGTCACTTTGAATTCCTGTATTCTCTTTTTATCTGCACACTCCCTAATTCTCCTGTTTGACAGAAGCAGGTAAAGATTCTAACCTCTCAAAAATTATACTGCACAGCCATCATGCAGTGGGTATGGTGGGAGTTGTCATTTCTTACGCTTCACAGCAAGGATGGGAGGGGGATGTCCATTACGTGCTAAAATACTGGAGGACAGTATGAACACTGTTAATTCCAAACTTATCACAGAGTTTGTGGAATAAACAATAAATACTCCTAATGTCTGCAGAAAGAAAACCTGCTATTCATCAACTTCATTTCAGCAGTGAAATTAGATGGCAATATACCACATCTGATTTCCCTACTTAGAAAACTTACGTCCAGCGCAAAAGAAAAACTGCTTGCTTGACTCTGAGCTAATCCCATATAGAGATTTGAATGTTACTTATAGAAGTCAAAACAGACATGAGATTTTCTTACAGAGATGAGTACACATTCTTTGTCTCAGGATGAGAATTGAGACTGGTAGGAAATGGGAGAGATGAGAGAGGACAAGATGACTATGTTTTGCTTGGGAGACTATAAAGACATAAAGCAATTACAGTGCAAAAGTTTTGTTTTCAGTCTTAGTTTTGGTGTAGTTCAAAGTCCATCCCAAGCACTGAACAGCACTCAGTATAGCAAAAATGTACCCTCCTTTTGGGTCAGAGTGGCAAAGACCTTTGACTCAGAATGGTGACAGAGTTGTTTGCATCTTCCTGAAAAAATGAAAGTATGCTAAGGCATGAATCAAACCAGCAGAAACACATTTTTTCTTTCCTCCAATGCGCATTTAGAATTCAATTCAAAATAACTGGGAAAAATACTACTTTGTATTACTCATAATGAAAAATTAGTTCTTAGCACTGCACTATGATGACATAGACATGTTCAGTTACTCCAGGCTGGTGGAACACAGGGCAATGTCAGAACAACTTAGAGAATTCAGCAGAGCATACAAGCATGGGGCATCTGCAGTCATAAAATTAGTTTAATTTGATATTTACACAGCTGATTTGGGTCCACAGTAGTCGTAGGCATAAAAATGGTGAAAAGTAGAATCTAGATGCTACTGTGATATTAAGCAGTTTATCAAACAGAAATACTTCTCTTCTGTCTTAAAAAACACCAAAACTCAGCAGACGAGGGGACTGCTTTGTAGTCTTCTCACTAGAGAGGAAAAGAAGAAAGCTTTGCTTCAATTTTTTTTTGTCTTTGAGTCCAAAAATTCAGAAGCTTTCAAAAAGGCTTGGGATCTCCTTGGTTTAAATAATAAATGGTAAGAATGATAACTACTCTTTATGATTAAAATACTTATTATTTCTGTTAGTAATAATATTTCAGATGTACCATTAACTGAATATGTATTCCGGAGATGCTCTCTGGAAGATGAAATTTAAAATCCTGAAGTGAAATTCCACTTCTCCCCTGACAGTGGCCCCACTGCCTCCTTCTCATTGACTTGTGAGTCACATACTGCCTTGGTAGGTAGACTGTGAATATGATGTGTTGCAGTAATCCACTGTAGTGACCTAAAAGCACTGTAACAGGTGATCAGATTACGTGAACGAGAGCCTAAGAAAAAGCATTTGGTAATGTTTGTCACCAAAAAAAAAAAAAGCTACAATGATCTTTGGCTGACGTGTGCAAGATTTTTTGTCTGTGCTGCAGTTACAAATGAAGATGTGTCAGTCTTTACTGTTTGCTTTTCAGTGCAAACATCATCACTTAGATGAAAAATAATAAGTGGGAGAAATAAACCCTTAAGTTTACAATTTTTATTGAATTGAATTTAGTTTTACCAATATCAGCTTTTTTGTTTATGTGTATGTACATTGAACAATGTTTCAAGAGTAGCTTAGCATGTAACGCTATGAAGATGTCACTCACTGGAAAAAAACTAAGAGCATTGTTTTGGTCATTCATGCTCATCTTGAAAAAAAAAAAAAAGGCAATGCATTTACACTTTAATACTGTGTCATATAACTAGACATCTATAGCTCTGCATACATTATTAATATGGCTTTATTGCCAGCTTTATTGGTTTCACTACTGCTTCTCCTCTTGGGAAGCCATGTAAAATACAAAGACTGCACAAACGCCAGCATTACAAGAGCCACTATATACAAAGCAAATAACATTGCACAAGTACAAATATTCACTTGAGTTGCTTCCTGCAATTCACATAACATAATAACAAATAGTCCATAAATGCAATCCGCGTAGCTACTACTATTATTCCAAGTATTTTATATTTTTATCTAGGACACTTGTGCTTCTATTAGAATACTGAACAAAATTTTATTCCTACATTTTCTGACAAGAAAAGAGAATTCCTGAGAAGAAACTGAAAACACGGAAACATTATTCAAAATCTCTGTAACTGTATAGCAGATGCTAAGGAGGTCTAGTGCACCCTTTGATTCTAAAGAACTGGGTTTCTCTGTTTCACTTTAGAAATGAGTTTAATGCTTGAACTGAAGAGACAATAGCAGCATAAAATACGTATGAAAGGGAAATGCTGCCGACAGGATTATTATCAGAAGTTAACCTCAGGAAAATCACTGACATTGTCCTGTGAAAGCTTCCTAACCTATTGAATCTCAGACTGATGTGTACGGGTCACCTGTTCAATAATCCCCACTCCCTCCAAGTAGCTTTTTTGTGTAGTGTATAATATAGTACTTCTCTAGACGCTGAATGTATGAGAGCTGGTGATTCAAAGTGGGAATGTTGTATGGTCTTTTGTGGATGTGTGCGTGAGAATAACTGCGAGGAGATTGGTTCTGCAGCACATGGTGATGCCACTGCAAACACCTTCAGGCAGGCTCCTCCTTGGCAGGCTGCTTCTGGGCTTTTGCGACGGAAGTGCTGCATAACAGCCAGGAAGGAAGGCGGGGTGGATGATTAGGAGCAAGTATTTTTGTATGTCAGCTTAAAATATCATGCTTACGTGCTCGTTTTTCTTTATCTCTTATCCATCTGAAATGATAATCTTTTGAATATTTTGCTTGAAATCTGCATGAAAACAAACTTTGTCAAAGGAATGAATGTGTAACAAGAGGCTGAAAGATGCCTCTTGTATATAGAGAGAACTCTAAGCCAGAAGTGGTGTGGTTTAATCTCAGATAGCACAGCGTGCTGCTTTGGCTGCAGCTAGGTGCATGAGTAGTGCTGGTACGGGCCCTGCACTCAGACAGCGCTCCAGGTAACATCACTGCACACCACTGATTGCTCCTCTGCTGCAGTGTGCTCTAGGTTCCTGTGATGGATCCAGGATGCTCCAGGAGTTGCTTTGTGGCCTCTTCACTATAATTTCTAAAGGCGTGTTCTCCTTAATCTTGTCCCAGCGCTTCTCTTGGACAATATTTAAAAATATATGCGTTTGTTTACTTTCTGTAACATCCAACCTTTTTCATTTTCCTACCTCCTCCTCAGCCAAGCTTCAGACAATTTTCTATCTGTTCATTTTACTCTATTCCAACTGTAACCTTCTAAACATCTTTCTTCTGAGTGTAAACTTCATGCACTAAGCCCAAAAACATTTCTTTTGGGACAATTTACAGTGCTACCAGGACTAATTAGTCATGGCATCTTTTTAAGCCTCTCATATGCCTTAGCTCTTCACCTGCCTGCTGTTTGTTTCTGTTTGTTTCAGCACACCCTCTCTGTGAGGACTTCCTCTGCCTGTTCCTGTGTCTGTGGCCCGTCTTCTTCTGTGGACCCTGGGGCTGCTCCCACCCATTGTGGTGGCCTTGAAGGCCTTGTACAGGCCATGCTGAGCTCCCCGTGGGCTCCGGGAGCTGGGAGAGTGCTTTGTGAAGTGCCCTGGCTTCCAAGGAAAGCTACTAAGTGCCACTCTTTGGTCCCTTGGCTCTGGCAGCTGTCACAGCTGGATCTCCTACCCAAGTCGCCTTGTTTTGAGAAGACAAATATTGCCTTCCTCACGGTTTGGGAGGGCAGCTCCCATCCCTGGCAGATCTGCCAATGTAAAAGGAGCTTTCTGTAGCAAACAGAAACCAAGAAGAGCTTTATAAAGGTCTCCATGAGTCTGACACTTCATGCTCAGGAGCAAGTGCTCTGATTTCTCCATTGCTACCCCTGTCAGCATTGATAAGCCTCTTTTACCTGACATGAGCTGTTATTGCCCTTGACTGCTCTCCATTTACACAAAGGTTAACTCTCCCCCTCTATCTGTGCTTTATAGCAATATACTCTAGAAAACAGTGCTTTCATTGAACACAAAGGCGGGTGAATTTGGCATAGCTGTTGGGGCATTTTGTTTTATATTTTCTCCAGACAATAGGTTGTCAAGTAGGAGCAGCTTAAAACCTTTTTCACGTTTTGACAAATCCCAGAGAAGATCCAATTGCCACCATAACAGGGGACTTGCAGGAGAAGATCATTGCAGAGAGGGAGGGCACAGGGCAAGCCTGTTGTGTCTGGAGTTATGTCCCTCTCAAAAGAAGCGGCACTGGGAAGCTCTTTATTTTAAATATCCCACAGAATGATGTCAGATAGCTCATCTGTGTCTGGATGTGAATGGGGACAGATGCTCATCGCTGCAGGCACCACTCTGGCATTCCTGGAAGGGGAAAAAAGGCTTCTGTACTTCCCCAGCTGTTCCATAGACCTATGGTGTTTCCAGAGATGTAATCTGGAAAGACCCAGATTCAGTTTCTGTTTGTGGAAGGCTCTGTGTTACAATTCCAGAAGTGCTATCAGTGAGCTCAGTTCTTTTCCCAGTTACAGTATCGTATTCCTGTTTGAGTTGCACTGGTTTTGTACCCTATAACAGTTAGGTCTGTGAAAAGTTCAAAGAGAGTTTTTGTTCTTTTTTTTTTTTTTTCCATTTCAAATTACCTCCTAGATACAGAAATTATATTTTGGCATTTGGAACACTCCCACTTCTCTAACAACAGACTGTGTAGGTAACTTTATAGCAGCATTTTTTTTTCCTTTCAGTTCCCCAAAGTCTTATCTGCCCTGCTTCTTTTTCTTCCTGCAGGAAACAGGATCTTCAGAGGGTTTTCTGAAAGCTCTTTGTAATATTAGTGAACATGTACAGGAAAACCCTCAGGTTATGTTCAACTCCTGATATCCTTCACTTTAGATTTAAGAAATTCCCTTAAACTCTCATTAGTGGAGACCTTCTCATTCCTATAAAAGTTTAAAGAAAATCTGTGTCTAATCAGAGATTTAGCACAGCTCCTCTGTGTGGTTGGAGAAAGTAGATTCTTTGCACTTCCCAGCTCATTCTGGAGAGGAGACACTGTTACAAAACTGTGTCTTTATTGATGTGACCCTCTTTTTCCCTCATCACTTTTAGTCTTATTACTTTTTCCTCTCTTCTGCCTTTTGCAAATCTTTTAATTGATGAGGGGAAGAAGTCAGATTTTGATTAAACACTGATGAATCCAGGCAGGATTATTTGTTTTCCCTCTGCTCCTGTGTGAGCTGGCATGGGTACAAAAGCACGCTCCATGATCTTGCCAGTTTCTCACCTAATCTGACCCACTGTACGTTAGGGAAATTTTATTTATGTATTTTTGAGAAGAATGACACACAGAAAAGGAAGTGACATTTCTGGGTGCAGTGGAGTTTGTTCATTTTTTTTTTGTCATGAATTTTGAACCATTTCATGTGTTTTTCAAGTTCTGTCCTACATGGAACCAAGTTACTATTGTAAAAGTATGGAAAATTTCCTACACACTATCAAAGTGGGGACAAGCTGGAAAATATACATTCCTTTTAACCAAAAGAAAGGAAAAGTCAAGGTGGAAAAAAAGCCCTAGCAGTTATTGTTTCAGAAATCTCATAAGTTCAAAGCAAATACGTATCTTTAGGTGGCCTGATACACAATTTTAAAGCTTTTGAGTGAGTGTTGCAGTCCAGATTCTAACAGAAAGTAGAAGTGTGCTGTTCTTCCTGACCTGAGAGCTTCCTTCCTCTTACTCTCCTGGGCTCATAATTAGCTCCTGTTTGTGACTACTTTTTCTGAAATAACTGTGGTCTTAAAACAAGAAAAAAAACTATCTGTCCTCCTCCCCAGGTATGTTTGAATTCACAGAAAAAAGAACAAGCAAAAACCCCTCCTTCTAGCTTTCATAAGGATCTTGGATGCAAAAATGGCTGACAGTTATTTAAAACAAAACAATGGAAAAAATAGTAACCCAACATAAAAATGTCCGTAGCTGACTTGTCTTCTCTAATTTGTTAATGTGAGGTATGGACTTTCTCAGATAACTTTTGTCAATTAGGGCTCTTAAGGAGTTCCTGCAGCTTTATCCACATCAACTGACCCAAATCTCACAGACAATGTGTACGTGACTCTAGCCCTAAGCAACCACTGGACGAAACATGGAAGTTTAAACCCCACTGGAAAGTCAGCTTTAACCTATTTGGTTTTACTACCAAATACTTACTGTCATTAGAAACCTGAAATGCGTAATGCTGGCAAAATGCTGCAAATGTTTTAGCTATGTTGAAGTCAGAATTTTGATCTGTATTGCTTCCAGAGTTAATGCTGAACTTTATTTTGTTTGAAGTTTGGATCAAATCATGACAGTTTAAGGTACAGAAAGAAAAATGTTGTCGTAGAGTTTTGGGAGAGATGAGACTTTTGGAAACTATTCAGAACATGTAATGCTGGAAGAGATTCCACTAACGAGGAGTGCAGGTACACTGTACTCAATGAATAACAAATCAAAAAGAATCCGTGTATTTCACATTGCTTTATAAATAATGGGATGTATCATACGGGGCCCATCCATGGATAAATAAATCAGTACACAGTTAAGTATCTAGTTCAGAGTTCCAGATGGATAGTTTTGTGTTATAAAAATGAACTTTTATTCACTGGAAAAAGTGACCTCTAGATATAGGCAGCAGCAATTTTGATGACAAAAATCCACTAAGCTGCAAAAGGCGCGCAAAAGGTTGCAGTGTCAGTCGCACAATTTCCTACAGATTGCTTTGCTTCTTGTGAATCCTGTTTTTCAGAAATTTTGTTTTTGCGGTTCATTGTTGGTCTTAAAGATGGTAAAACCAAAATGAGGTACAGCTGTGTACCCCTGTATGTTGATTGTTGTTGATTCTTTTCATATGAATACCCGAGTACTTAAATTCTGTTCGTTTTGTTGGGCTGTGCCACTGGAGGTTATCTGCTGATAGCTTTTAGTTAATGCTGCATATATTTAGCACTGCTTTTGCTTATGAAATTCTTCCCCATTCAATCAGATCTTATTTATTTTATTTATGTAGAACCATTATAAAATTATGTAGAACATGTAAGTTTCTAAGGGCCTTGTTCCCTTAATTAAACAATTAACTTGCCATTTTGGATTTGATCAAGAAATGATTGAATGTGACAGACTGTCTCTCCTCTGGAGCACATAACCGTGTCAGGGTCAATTATGCTTCCTTTGGAGTCAGAGAGGAAGGGGCTTGCTCATAAATTAGAACATACTACTGATTTACAGTAGTAAATACCATACATAACTGATTTTGTTAATGCTCCTATAAGATTAATAAAATGATCTGGAGACAGTTTAGGATGACAGTGAGGTGGTTAAGAATTAAATTACAGCAAACTGAAGAGACACATCAGCTGTTTGAAAATTTTTGATTACTTAGGAAAATAAGACAATATCTAATGTGAAGAAGCATAGAAAGCGTTTGGTCTATGAAGCAGTGTTTTGGGAGCTGAGACTCCGTTTCTTGGTAGGGATATATTACTGCATGAATATTATTAATGCAAAAGCCACCGGTGAATGTTATCATCAGTAACTGCATCTGAGATTTTTCGGGACCAAAAGCATAAATACCTCCCTCTAGAAGAGTGATAGAGCTGTGAATCCTTATTCTCTACTCAAGTATCAAAGCTATCTTTGTACCGTGGGGAAGATAGGGTGGTTGCTGGTGTTTTGGAGGCTGCAGAGGGAATTATTTCTAATCTAACTAGCTTTTCTAATGCTGAGGAGTACTCCGTCCAGGGGATGCAATACACTGGAATGTTTTCTCGTACCTTAAGACAAGATTGTCATCAAACTACTTGGTTGCATTTGTCTACTGGCCTATATTAATGTACCTGTCAGTGTCAGGGGATCATAGAAAGCAAAATTAAAACCAACCAATGTAAATTACAGCTGTGCATAGAAATCCAGCAACTATGTGAAATAATCTCATACAATTTACGTGGAAAGCAGTTGCTAAACATCCTAGGATAATTTGTTTTTTTTTTTTCTCCTTCCATTTTTTCAAAGCTGAAGGCATTCTTCATTTTATTCCCAAGTTTATTGTAACTTTATTATGTTTTCAGACTATTTACTAGAAACAAACATGTTCTGTATGCACTATTATAAAATGAATAAAGAAATATTTTAAATAGTGCATTTATCACAGAACAAAGAATCTCTATAACCACTTCTGCTATGTTGTAATGAACACCACTCATTTTGGCACTTGTCCATCAGATGTTTGCAGAAACTGAGTTATTTGCATATTAGAAACTGTTCACAGATACACTGAATAACATTTTAGTATGGACATCTGGTCTGCTAAAAATCTGCCAAAAGTTTGGATCAGATAACTGCGGCAATCCTAATTTATAGAAGGAATCTGTTCTGAAAATATGTTAAAACTACTGTCCCTCTTTCGTTTCCTAGCTTATAGACTTCATTATTTTGCAGAAGCTGATCTTGTTAAGGGCCTGAGTCTCCCCTACAGAATAGCTTCTTATTTCTTTTTTTTATCTTACAGAGAGCAAAGAAATATCTGCAGATGCAGTTATGTTTATCCAATGAAAACAATGTGCTCAAATATGCTAAGGCTAAAAATGATAAATGAAAATTAACTTACCAGATAAGCTGATATGTGGCTATGCATTTCATAAAATGAGTAAACTGAACACATATGCTTTAGACTGCCTACAACATCTGTAGATTATTTAGGAATAATTTAACTTCACTCTCTCTTCATTTCAAATATTCATTAGAGTAGAGCTGTGTATTTTACATTCGAGTAGATTAATGGCTTGTTTCACCAATATATATAATTTTTAGGTGGAATTAAGTGACCTATTCTTTAAATAAAATGAAAATGTGACTCCACGCCCCCCCCCCCCTCTAAAAAAAAAAGGGTTTTTTTCANGGGTTTTTTTGCAGTTTATATTTGATGATCCTTATAGAATGATGGCAGTTTCAGTATGCCTTCTACATCCAAGTTCCATTGTATTTTGACATGTCACTGTCAAAAGGCCTGGGGTTTCTGTCAATTGCGCTATAGAGAGTAGTAATTAATTTTGTTATAAGAGTGTCAGCATCTGAGAATTTCCTGAGATGGGGCTCAGCCTCTGCCCTGTCCTAGGCTGATTGGCACTACTTCTCTTTTAATAACATGGAAAGGATGCTTGCTCCTTGTGGCTTTTGGATAGCACAATGTAAGCTGCACTATTGGCAAAGAACAAAAGGGCGAGTCCTGCTGTGATTTGCACATAATAAATGAGTTAAATTTAACAGCGGATGGTGGGGATGGCATTCTGCAGAAGATGTTTCTGGGAGAGATCTACCCATAACAAGCAGTAATGTAGATTTAGCCTACAGTTCTAGTGCAATTCTTTCAGCAGCAAATCGAGCTCAGGACAGGAGCCTTTTCTCTCTGAACCATTTCAACCCGTCCTCCTCACGGTGGATATGATGATAGTGTGCACATTCAGCCATTTGAATGGCAGCTCAGTGTGGCCAGACACTTGCCCACTCTGTGAAATGATCCCTCTCCCTGAGGAGGTGTGGGAGTACGTTTTAAATAGCACAGCTGGATCACTTAGACTTGTTTTGAAGCATATCCACAGAGACAACTGAATCATCAGAAGCAATCTGGGGACCGAGTTGTAGTGTTAAGGAGATGAAGCAAATGATGAAGATACGGATTTGTTGTGTGCGGTTTACTCTGAAAGGACTGTAATTAATATATTTTTTTTTTAGATCACGTACTGTTAAGCTAATTGGCACCCTCTGCTTTCTGTGTGCTATAACAGCTATAAAAGACAGCACGTGCTTTACGTGTTGTGCTATGCTCACGAGGCAAGTTTTGGATTGCTGCGCTGCAGGCCTTTACCTTGGCTCACATGATCTCCATCTTATTTTCTCCCCTGTCCTGCTGAGGAAGGTGCCTGAGAGAGTGGCCTGGTGACCAACTGAAGTAAACCTCCTGTACATCTGCCTTTCACAAGTGATGCTCCCCTCACCAAACAGAATATAGTTAAAAGATTAAAAATGTTGCTCTGTGTTATGATCTCAATCTGAGGAACCCAGATCATTTTCCAAGAATGGCAGGAGGTGAATCAGGAGAAGAGCAGAAAGGGGTAGTTAAAACACAGTGAATGTGATTGACATATAGAATCATAGAATGGTTCAGGTTGGAAGGGACCTTAGAGATCATCTTGTTCCAACCCCCCTGCCATGGGCAAGGACACTGCTCACTAGACCAGGCTGCTCAGAGCCCCATCCAGCCTGGCCTTGAATACTTCCAGGGAGGGGGCATCCACGACTTCTCTGGTCAAGACACTGTTCCAGTGTCTCACCACCCTCACAGTGAAGAATTTCCTCCTTATATCTAGTCTAAATCTACCGTCTTCCAATTTATAACCATTACCCCTTGTCCTGTCATTATCTATCCTTGTAAAAAGCCCCTCCCCAGCTTTCCTGTAGGCCCCTTCAGGTACCAGAAGGCTGCTATCAGGTCTCCCCGCAGCCTTCTCTTCTCCAGGCTGAAGAGTCCTAACTCTCTCAGCCTGTCCTCGTAGGGGAGGTGCTCCAGCCCTCTGATCATCCTCATGGCCCTCCTCTGGACCCGCTCCAACAGCTCCACATCCTTCTTGTGTTGGGGGCCCCAGAACTGGACACAATACTCCAGGTGAGGTCTCACAAGAGCAGAGTAGAGGGGCAGAATCACCTCCCTTGCCCTGCTGGATCCCGTTGGCCTTCTGGGCTGCAAGCGCATACTGCTGGCTCATGTTGAGTTTCTCATCAACAGACACCCCCAAATCCTTCTCCTCGGGGCTACTCTCAAGCCATTCTCCACCCAGCCTGTATGTGTACTTGGGATTGCTCCGACCCAGGTGCAGGACCTTGCACTTGGCTTTGTTGAACTTCCTGAGGTTGGCATGGGCCCACCTCTCAAGCCTGTCCAGGTCCCTCTGGATGGCATCCCTTCCCTCTGGCTTGTCGACTGCACCACACAGCTTGGCATCATCTGCAAACTCGCTGAGGGTGCATTCGATCCCACTGTCCATGTCACCAACAAAGATGTTAAACAGCACTGGTCCCAGTACCAGTCCCTGAGGAACACCACTCGTCACTGGTCTCCATGGGGACATTGAGCCATTGACCGCAACTCTCTGAGTGCGGCCATCCAGCCAGTTCCTTATCCAGTGAGTATATGCCCCCTCCTCACCAGTTTTGCTAAGATTATGGTTCTCTGCCAGTTTTTCAACTTATCCCTGTGTGCATTATTATATGTAAATATGCGGTGAATAAGCATTACATGTTGGGTAGCTGAAGTACAGTCAGCAGTAGGAATTTCAAACACAATCTGTGCTGGTTTGAAGGAATTTAACGGGATGGCACTAGAAACAGAAAATGGCCAATCCTTCCTCTTTTAAAAACATGTCATTTCCTTATGTGTCACAAAGAAATATGGCTGAAAGGAGTCCTAAGTAGGACTATGCAAACTATTTAAAACACAGTCCAGACAGACAGTGCCAAGTTGTCTGGTTTCAGGCGTTATTTCAGTTTGAACTTTTCAATGTGTTCTTTAGCAAACTGACAGTGGTGTGAAAACTTATGTCCTATTTCAGGCAAACCCAGGCTGATCTCTGTCTATGAAAGCCACAGAAAAGCAAAATATACCTTCTTTATTTGCATGAAGAGAAGCTGAGAGAATTGGGGTTGTTCAGTGTGGAGAAGGCTCTAAGGAGACCTCATTGTGGCCTGCCAGTACCTAAAGGGAGGCTACAGGAATGCTGAGGTGGGACGTGTTATCATGGAGTGTGCTAACAGGACAAGAGATAGTGACTTTAAACTGAAAGAGGGTAGATTTAGATTAGGTATAAGGAAGAAATTCTTCTCTATGATGGTGGTGAGGCCCTGTCACAGGCTGCTCAGAGAAATGTGTGTGCCCCGTTCCCAGGGGTGTTCAAGGCCTGGCTGGATGGGCCCTGGGCAGTCTGATTTGGTGGGACGTGTCCCTGCCCCCAGCAGGGGTTTGAACCGGATAGGTTTTAAGGCCTGATCTGGCACCAACCATTCTGTGATTCTATAGTTCTCTGACTTTTTGTGTGCTGTTTCTACCTTCACCGCATTTACCTTCAAACCTTTTGAGTCAGAGACAATTTTTGTTCTTTGCCAATAGTGTTCTGAGATTAATTCTTTCCTCACTTTTGTTTAAACAATGCACAGTCTGGATTAACAAGCTTTATGAATATCCCATTGGAAAAGGAATCAAGGTGCAATGAAAATAACTGTGGTTTGGGATTTTTGTGTGTGTGTGTTTAGTTTTCTTTTAAATTAAATCATCTGACTTAATTCTTCCCACCCAATTGAGTATGCATAAATGCCCTTTATTGTTCAATAAGGACAAAACATTTTCAATACAGATACATCTTTTTGGTTTTAAGAGTGGATATTCCCCATCTACAGGCAGGAAACTGGTTAGGATTAATTTGGCTGCTTCATCAGAGGTATGTAATAGCATTCTGTTTCACTTGATGCAAAATGATGGAAAATTAATACCTGCAATTGCATTTTCATAGAAGTAGAAATGAGTCTTCTGTTTCAGTGATCACTACCGCTAAACAGATCTAATATTTACTAGCCACTGAGAAAAAAGAGAGAGAGACTATAATTTCATCTTCTGTGCTTCCAAAGACAGAAAAACCATTTTTGTCGAAGTTGCTCAGATAGTTTGAAAACAAGAATTAAAAAATGTGCTTCTTAATATTTCAGTCAGTTTTAAAAATATGTTTAATGAGTTATATACTGCTTGGCATGTGTTGCAAACTGAATTGCAAATGATCATTGGTAGCAAAAATCATGTTGCTTCTTTTGTTTTCCTTTATTAATTGTCATTGATTGGTCTTTTCTCTATCAAATTACTCTGTTTTCTCATCACTGATCAGTCACCATATGACATGTGTCACATACTGTGTACTGGAGAGGAAAATAGCAGTCTGTTTTCAGAGGTAACAATTCACAAACAACTTACAGTTTGAACTTGTGTCATCTCATTTAGATAGCAAATATTTATGAACAGTGTGCACCTTCTAGGAAAATCACAATTAGCTTGTAAATGAGTTGCTAAATGAATACACCAAATATGTTGCAATTCAGTGTTAACTCTTTTTTCCTCATCCTACTTCTAATCTTTGTTGCTCACTTAAATGGATAATGTTCAGCATTGACATGCATGCTATCAGAAGGGTTTGTTGTAAATTATTCACCCTGTAAATTATTCCCGTTGGATGTAACTGCTGGCAGAGTCACCTCCAGTGGTTCCTTTGCCACCTTGGCTCATTTGGCACTCCTGGTATGTCAGGATGAGCCAAGGTGGGGAGTGAATGTGTATTTACATTCATCCTTTAGTGACGATAGGTATGATTCTTGGTTCATAAATGATTACGATCGTCTTTGCCCTTTTGTTTTACCTGTTTGTTATGGGTTGGCTCAGCAGATAGCTGAGTTCCACATAGTTATTCACCCACCCTCCCCCCTCCCCAAATGGGACGGGGGAGAGAAGTAGAGAGATATGCAGTAAAACGCGTGGGTTGAGATAAATGCTATTTACTAAAATAGTAAAGAGATCAAAAGAAATAACAGTACATATATATATATATATATATATATACACAAAGAGGATACGCAGAGCAAGGGCTCACAGCCACTGGTGACCCTTCCTCCCGGCTAGCCCCCCTTCCGTAACGAACGGAACCCGGAAAAAACCACCAACCAATCACATGATGTTATATGGGATGGAATAGCTCCTTGGCCAATTTGGGTCAGCTGCCCTGGTCCTGTCCCCTCCCAGTTCCCAGTTCCTTATGCCCCCCTTAACTATTTCACTGGCAGAGGAATGCGGAAGTGAGTTATGTCCTCGGCTCCGCTCAACACTGCCAGGATGTTATCAGTATCTCGGAGGTACAGGATAAATTCATACTAGACACTACGAGAAGTGTAGCTTCTGTTAGAAACTAGGACACTGTTATTGAAATTGGTTGGCACTCTGTTCTTCATTCTTCATTTTTTGGAATATCCCTGGATTCTGATTATTTCTTTCCTCACCACCGTTCTTCTCTGTTCCTTCATTTGTTCTGTATTTCTGAGAGTGGTCCGACAAACATTTAGGATCTCATGAAAGCTAATATGTTTACTTTGTATGTGTCTATGTTTCTCAGCATGAGTGAAAAGGAGACATATTTTAATAACCTAGCTTTCTTGTGTGGCCAGCTGACTTTCCTGAAATTAGCTCTTTGGCGGAGAAATGACAGGCTCAGAAACTGAAGCAGGAAAATCAGGGGCCTCCAAGAAATTAAGAATATGCTTTCACACATGCTGCAGGAAAATGGAAATTCTTTACTGTATCATTGACTGTGTGCACAGCTAAAATGATTGCAGATTTCTCTTCTTTTTTCCACAGCCTGGGAAGGTGAAACTGTCTCGTTTTAGAAAAAAAGTTGACTACTTAAGCAAGGGTAGCCATGGCATCCCCAAAATGAGAGGGAAGCAGAAAGGCCTAGGCTCGCTTATGAACTTGAATAAGATTTGTAATGTGCAGTAGAAACAGACTAATTGGGGCTTACATTCAGCAGCTTGCAACTGTGCTTTCATCCAAGACTGTGCTGGAGGCAGTTCAGTTGAACTAGCTGCTGAAAATACAGACATCTCCCAAATTACTTGTTTAAAATTTGCCTCCAGTAAAATTTGCTCCCTGCAGCTGCTATCATTTCTTCTACCTGGAGCTGTGTTACGTTCTCCTTGCCTCCAAAGTATCTCACTGGGCAGCACCATTGATGCATCATCAAGAACAACAGAACATTGTCTTGTGTATAAGCTCTGGAGAGCCTGAAACCTCACAAAGACACTGTTTACAGCCTGCTCATGGATTTAGGGCTGCTTCTGTGGTGCTAGGAGCTAAAATCCTCCTTAATTTTAATGAAAAATGAGCATCTGTAGAATGAGGTTAATACTCATAAGTCAGTGTGTTTTCTTATCTAAACTTGATCTGTGGATAAAATCGGGGGGCATCAAAGAGTGAAATTATCACTAATAATGTACTCTTGCCTTGCCCTAGCATCTTGTAGCCTAGGGAGCAGAGCAGTCTGTTAAAAAATTCAGCAGACAGACTTTTGTGCTGAATAACTAACAGCATAGAAACCCTTGCCAGGAACTCCTCTAAGTGTGGAGAGGGAGGAGAAGAATTTTACATGTACCATATGAAAATGGGCTTTTTTTAAAGTTAATTCTGGAAGGTTTCAGCCTCAGTATAAGGCTGCTCTAGAGTTGTGAGATTGTTTATTCTTCACATTAAATTCGACTGCAAGTTATGCAGCAGTGGTCAAAAATTTTCTGACAGCAAGCTTTTCCATCACAAAATAGCAATTCATTGAATCACAATATGTGTTGGGACAAGGTTGAACGGTTAAGACATGGCTTTCTGTACTCCTCTCTTCTCTCAGAGGAAGTAGCCCTTGAGATCCTGATGTCAGGCTGCTGTGAGAGCAGGCTCTGAGCTCAGCAAGCATTTCCAATCTTCCTTCTCCCACTCCCTCTTCCCCCTGCACTGCAATTGTGCTCCCTGTTCACAATATTGCTGAGCTGTCTGTAATGATAAATGATGTGCCTTTCTTTAAATTTGCTTTCTGCTCAGTACTAGATATTGGCCGGCTTGGATGTGTGTTCTGGGTGGATAAATTACTTTGGCAAGTCACAGAGAATTTATGCGCATGGCAACAGATGTACCATGTGTGGTAGAATTTTTCTTTGTTGTTCTAATTATGTAACTTGATTTTACCTGAGGCAATTATATTTTCATGAACAAAGATTCAGTTGCTAGTTTTTTTGTGTGTCAGAAATGCAAACTTCAGTGCTGAAAGAAATGTTGGTCTCAAACATTACAGGCCGAGGCAGAGCTCAGCCGTTACCCAGCTGCACATCACCCTTTGCTAGGCATTGATCTTCTCCCATGCATGGGCTGTGTTGTCAAGTGAATCTGTACAGGTTCAGAGAACAGAAACTATGTTTTGATTCTTAATGAGGATTATTGTTGTTTGGCAAAGGTAGCTGCAGACAACATTTGAGAGAAATCTCAACTGTGTGAAACTGGGCTGCGGTAGAGATGAAAGTGTTTTTGCTCTTAATTAATTTAGAAAGTAGTCTGCCTTTGATAGTCAGAAGCATTTCATGTTTCTTACTATTTTTGTGCTTCTCTTTGTTTTAGCTCCGAAAACAAAGCTTCACATGGAAAAACAAAGTAATTTCAGTTCTTTGTGTCCCCTTCCCCTTTATATTTAAATGACTGGTTCTAAAAAGTGCTGGGCTTATAGGAGCAAATACAGAGGGAAGATGTTAAAGGTTGTCTATATATTCATAAGTCTATATTCAGCCCTTGCCTTCGGTGTGTCCTGAAAAGGATTTCCATGGACAAATTTTGGTTCATTGAGTTACATTTTCAGGCAAAAGTTTTACCCAATGCTAAGGTGGCATGCCATTCTGCTGGTGGTTAAAAAACATACAGTGGTGTTGTACTTTGTCTAAGCAACAGTAAGAAAGGTGTGTAGAAAGCATTGTTTTTCTCAGTACTGGTGCCCATATTCTCTGAATCTCCTACAATCCCCTCCTACAACAGGGTAACATAGTCTCTGTGCCAGAGACAGCACCAGAGAAAAGCTCCTCTTCTCCACACTGAGATGTGGAGAAGGATCAGTTGCCATCTGGCTACTGGAGATACCCCTTAGGAATGAGATTCAACTCTTCAAAAAAATGCAACCAGACTGATAAAGGAGAATTTATAGGGTAAAAAAATGATATCCTCCAGCAGGGTTTTCTGTGGGCTCAGAGGTGGACAACTGAACCGTGACTCTTGGGCTGAGGGGAACTATTGACATTTACTTTATTTGAACTACATCTGTGACATGGTTTGTTTGTAGCATGTTTTCACACAGCTGGCTCCAAGAATCCTTTCGGATAAGGCTTTTGGTCTTTTGGTTAGGATTCTATATTGTCTGATGTTGGTGCTAATCACCTTAGTAAATATTATAAATAACTTAAAAGAATCATAAACTGATGTTTTACTATGAATTGTGATTACTCAATACTTCCAAAAACCATTACATTTCCCTTTAAATCCAGAAAGAATATGGAAGCATGTCTGATGTGGAGGTCCTGAAAATGAGGAAGGGAAAAACACTATTTCTTCAGCCCATTGTGAACATGTTGGTGGGCTAGAATTGTATTTAGTTAATTGTAGTTAAAGGTGACTGGAAGAAAATTACTTATGTCAGGAGATAGATCTGAGCTGAACGCAAGCAGTCAAGTCCATGGGCTGGGGCCAGCATCTCCAGGCAGTTCAAGGGCTGATGGCTGGAGCTCAGTGCAGCTCCCAAGGGAGTGGGGCCGGGTGATGATTTTTGTGGCACTCCTCAGCACCCAGAGGCACCCTGGAGAAGGGCTGCACCCAGGGCCCCTGCACAAGTTCACTGGAAAGGACACTGCCACGCTGTGGGCCCACTCTGACTGTCTTCCAGTACTGGAGACTTCCCAAGGACCCTGTGCCCTTGCTATCCAAGCCCTTGAAGAAATGCTCCACAAAACAAACTGCCAAACTCCCTACGTGTACCCAAAACAGAGAAAATTCAGTCCATGCATTTCAAGTAATAACAGTTTTCTGGCTTTTTTTATTTATTATTTTTCATTTCCCCAGTAAATATTCTATTCAAATAGAAAGCATTATGCAAACACATTTCTGTTTGAATAATCTTTCCGTATACCAGGATAGCATGTGCGTATAGCTCCCCCTCTCCCCAGTTCCACAAGAACTGAGGCAACACAGTTTGTGATTCAAACTGTAAATCCCAACTCCTATAAATCCTTCCATGCAGCTCCCTTCCCCCACAAATAACAGCACTGTAAGTAAAGGGTGAGTCTAAAAAAGAGTAGGTGGTGCGTAATATTAAAAACAGTAGCTTGTTGAGCAAGGCTATTTAACAGGATTCTGAGTACCACATAATAAAGGTACTATCAGCAAATACCAGACTAGCATCTCAGCTAGCTTTACTGGGCTGTGAGTTATTGCTGTGGTCAATAGATCTCTTTTCTGTAGCATTCTGCTTATGTAGGTGATAAATCTTACAGTCTTATGGGAATAGGGTCAGGCTTCTGCTACTCTGCCCCATTATTTTTCTCCTACATCATTTAGAAAACTGCTGGACCGGACCATTTTTGGTGCAGCGACTTTTTGTTCAGCTACATACTAAATTTTATTGTGCATATTAAATTTTAGCTCAAACCATGTTTTAAAGTCCATCTTGATAGAAGATGAAATAAAATCTTAAGCAAAAGAGCAGATAAGCATGAGAAGCAGAAAACAAATGGAAGCATGAGAAATAGAAAGCAAATGCTATTTTCATGAAGTTTTTAGATGCAAAATACAAAAAGATAAAAACAAGTTTTGTTTTGGATGACAACAAGGTTTTGTGAATACTCGTCAAATCAGAAGCATGAATAATCCAGTAGTACTGGCACTTGTTCAGAGAAATTTTCAGTAAATTTTCAGAAATATTCAATAACTCTATGAGTAATTCCATAAACTCCGTAAGCCAAGGGATGGTTTGAAAAACTCTTGCTCTTAAAACAGAAACAACATAAGGTGATGTTAGGTAACAGTGAATAAAGCATTTGAATCTTTCATGGTTTTGGTGTCACCTCAGTGCAGCCACCTTTCAGGAATCACATCTCTCACCCTCCCGTGTGCGCTGGCTCCGATCCTGCTGCTCCTGGTGCTGGGCAGGAGTGCTCTCGCCCTGCAGGAGCAGGCGGTGGGCAGAGGAGGGGAAGGAGGAGTACAGCTTTTTTTTGCCCTTACTCTAAACAGAACAGACCTTTCAGTTTTGTTCTCCACATGCAGGCAAGGGGATGGGACAGAGATACAGTGGTGTCAAGGTGCGAAGGCAGCTAACAGAGCACAGGCTGATATCTCAGACATCTCTAGGGCGCACTGGCATCTGGTGGTTTTAGTGTCTTGTTCTATATCAGCAATAATGAGTTACATGCCTAATGCCACAAT
Source organism: Penelope pileata (assembly GCA_013396635.1). Lineage (NCBI taxonomy): Eukaryota > Metazoa > Chordata > Aves > Galliformes > Cracidae > Penelope > Penelope pileata. Next base: position 1,527,379 of record WBMW01005986.1, on the reverse strand, counting down.
AAAACACCACAGCCCAAAGGGTACGAGGACAGCCGATCTCTGCAGAATCACAGGGTAGACATTGCTGGGCAAATGTCTCTCTTATTTATTTATTCATTAGTTTATATATACTGCAGCAGAATGTTAAATTGCATTTCTTAAAAGAAGAAAGTTTTTTTAATATTATTTCTAACTGTTAAAACTGAAGAGATTGTAAGGATAATGTTCAAATACACAACAAACTGCGAAGAAGAAAAATGGAATAGTCTGTTTTCTACTTGAATGACAAGAAGTAAATTTTTTGCAAGAAAGTTTCAGCCCAGCTGTTAAGGAAAGCCCCCTAATGTTAAGGATAATGAAGCACTGGAATAGGTTGCCAGTCAGGGACTCTCCATCAGTAGAGGTCCTTAAGGCAAAAGAGATGTCAGGAAAAAGTGAATGTTTGCAGCATATCAGCACATCCCATCCAGCCCTATTTCTCTTTGATTTTAATGCAGATTGTCTAAGATTCACATAAATCTTTGTTTCCTGGATGTATAGTCTGTTAACCCTGAGAAATTGATTCAAGCATTTTTGTTGATTCTTCTATTTCCTTCACCAAATAACTATTTTTGCCTTTCTTGCAGGAGTTCTTACATATTCCCTTCACAGATTTTACTCTTCATTAGGCCTTCTGGGAAAGTGCTCTTTAACTTCCCACTCCACAACGCTTTGGTGCTGTCCATCTAGCCTACACAGGACAAATTTTTCTGTTACAGTTCTTTTTTCAATATCTGGAAAAGTTTCATACCCATATAGGTTGTTCCTCCCATTAAATTGACTGAATCTGTGATCTTGCAGTCACTGTGGGACAGAACCAGGGAAATTCAAGTCAGCGTGAAAATTAGAGTCTAATTAGAAAAAATAACCGTTAACAACAAGGCTTATTAACTAATCAGACGCTACCAGTACTTAATATAGCTACTCTTTTTTCTCTCTTTATATCTTCTAGACATGTTTTAATCAAATAAAAGTTAATAACTCCAGTGCATGAGTAACTGGGAAAAAGTGACCTGGCTTATGAAAAGTCAGTCTAGATGGCCTGATGATCCTTTCTGTCCTTAACAACTAAGACTCTTGTCCTAGAGTTTGCTGTCACTGATGCTGTGAGGGAGTCAGGAAAACAAGAGATGTATTGTCTTGTACTTCTGTGGTCTGCTTCTGCAAAATCACCTGATGAATTGGAAAACATGGAGAAATTCTTTTGACTCTAACTTCCATGTAGCATAATCACTTCTTAAGCATGGACTAAGATGGGCATGAAGCTTACATCTTTACTGGAGTGTCTTTATGACCTAGAAATCTGTACGTATGCCATACGCAGTTGCAAAACCGTCAGAACTGACAGAACTTAGAGATTGCCTTGTACAGGGCACTGTGAAGATTAAGCATATCACAAGCCCCACTCTTAATGGACCTGGCATATAACTGAAAGATTTCTCTTTTAAATGCCTCTTACCTTGATTGGCAGATAATTTCATCATTTTGACTGGCAGTCTCCAGTAAATCGTGCATCATAATGTAAGGCAGATTTCCCTTCATTCCCTGAAGGGTATGCAAGACTCCAAGAGTCCCTTCCTAGAGGCTTTTCATACGACTATACTTTTCAGTGCTGGGTGATGTACCACAACTTACTTGGATTCTCACAGCTTTGAGAAATGACTCCAGGTTTTGTGGTTCTCTCAACAGCCAGGAGAAATTTGAAGACACAAAAACAGCTCCTTAAAGTTGTTCAAAAATTTTGACAATTGGCTCTCAAGTTAGAAGATCTTGCAGTTAATTGTAGGCAGCAATGGGCAAACTATTGAAGAAGACACTTCAAAGTAATGAGCATTTCAGGTAGAATATATTGTAAATTGTCTGAATCTTTCTGCCCGAGAATATGATCTCATAATCTAAAGAGTTTGAGGTGCTTTGCGCTATGAAGTTGAATCCTAAATGACATACCTGACAGATTTCCTTCTTTTTTCTTCATCCCAATAATTGTCTTTTTTGATTCATGGAAAGACACAGTCCTGTATGTATGAAAACTAAAATTAGTACAAAACGGCAAGAAATAAAAACGCTTGCTTATATTAACTGGATCAGTTTTGCCTATTTCAGATGTTTCTTTAGCCCAGACTGATGTCCTGATATTACCCAGGAGCAGGAACGCTCTCAAATAGCTTCAAACAGTTATTGGACAATGAAGGGAAGGAGAGAGCCTGTCTTCATAGATGACAATGGGTTAGCAATTCCTTGTTGAATTGTAATGGACATATTACGAACAATAGGCTGGTTTACTTTCCTAAAGTCTGATCACCTTTCTAATAAAATGGTATAAATGATGGAACAATTATTTTTTCTAGTGTCTTCCTTTAAAAAAAAATTCAGTGCATTGCTTTATATATACATCCTAATGAACAAACCAGGCACATTTAAAGTAGGTCTGAGAAAACAAGTTTCCAGAGTGTCATGAAATCCTATCAAGGAAGTGATTTAACTGAAAATAAAACTAATAACACTGGTCCTTGGTCTGCTTATAACCCCGAGACTTCAATTTAGTTATATGTTAAAGCTAGCTCCTGAAAGACTCTTCAGTTTGAAATCTAGTGGCACGAGGAATCAGAGTGGAAAGATATAAAAAAGATTATTTTTTTTCTTCTTTATTCAGATGACAAATAAATATTCAGTAGTAATGAAGCTCTGGCTATTGGTTTTACATACTTGCATTTAACTGCCTGCTCGGCCTTTGAAGAATAAAAAATAGTTAGAGTACTCCTGTTTATCTTTAATGTACATTAATTTCTCCAGAGAATAACCAGGAGAATGCATTGGAATAATGGTCAAATACTGTCGGGCCATTTTTTTCCCTATCACTACCTAAGTATGGAAATACTCTGAACTGTTTAAATAGTTTAGACCAAGAAAGTGATGAAAATTATTCTGGTGATTTGAGTCAAATTGTATCAAGTCTTTAGTACCAAATTTTACATTTTTTAGTCATCTTTTATAGTTCATGATCTCATGTACTATCTCTCTTTTCCATTGTAATCACTCCTAATGGATCACTTGCCTTGCTCATCCTCATTTATGTGTAAATCCTCCGTACGGGTGTGAGATGCCTCACAAAGTAGCATTAGGGAAATACTCAGAATGGATGTTATTGGTTTTATTAACAGAACAGGTGAAAACATGGAACATGAATCTGAGATAGTTTGAATTAGCTAGACCAATGCTTACAGAGTTAGCAAATGCACCGTAGGCTAATTAACATTTTATGTTTTTCACGGTTATAAGTACTCAACTCATTGATTTCCTTGTTAGGAGAGGCTTTGATAAGCTTTCCCAGTTCAAGAACATTGAGGACAGAAGTTTCTTGATATTGTGCTTCAATTCGCTAACTAATAGGTCTTATTTGGTTAAAAATGTGCAGTTAAAATGTCCCTTCTGAAAGTCTGTGCAAAAATAATGAGGCATTTATGGGTGCATTAATTATAGATTGAAACTATATCTCAGATTGGAAAGTGTCTTTCTTCTCATAATGTAGCCTGTGGGCTGCTGAGCTCATCTCAGTTACAGTAAGGCAGAAAAATACTTTACATTACTATATGGATAATGTATTCTGTCAGTTATTAATGGCAACCTTCTGCTTGTGGTAAGTGTATGGTGATATAACAAACACTGTATTGGTATGAAGGTTATCAGCTCACTGGTAAGGCAAAAAGATCACAAATGAAACACCCAAACAAATAGCGTAGCTCCTGCGAAAATGGAAGGGGGCTTTGTTGCTGTTTCAGGCTGCTGTTTTCCTTACAGACATAGTGCAGTTGCAGTAGTGTGGTGGTGTTATGATTAAAGTTGTATAATCTAACCATTAGAAAAAAATTCTTAAAGCATTTTCATATTCCTGATTCTTTCCTTCATGTATATGTTTAATATTTTATCAAAAAGAGTAACAAAAAGTTCTTACTGTACATGAAAAAAGTAAGAAATTGAGTTAGCCCTTTTCAACTATCTAGAGTAAAAACTACGTGTTTCAAGACCTTTTGAAGTTGGATCTTTCAAAATCTAATCTTATGAGTGTTAGTCTCTATTAATTGGGCAGATACATAGCTACCTGTGCAATGACATGCAATGTATGAGAGAATTTTAGGAAGAAGCAAATTGTGGATAAGTCAACGAATCTTTTGGACTTTAAATATCACAAATTAAAATTGTTGGGTTACCTCTCATTGCCTGCTTTTAATGTTGTGTTTCTTTCTCTGCAAGCTGTTTGTTTGTGAAGGAAATCATAAGTATACTATCATATATTACCCATGAATATTTATATAAATTAAGCCAGATTGTTCCTAATCTCACAGAATTTGTTTCTATTGAATTGTTTATACAGTGAAGCAGTGTGAAAGCCCAAGCTGTGCTAGCGAAGTCCAAACTGCAATCCCTGAAGCCTTAAATTCTAGGGAAACTGGTTTGTAAAAACGGAGCCCTATATTTATATGTTCTACCTGATTGCATGATTTCTGAATTAGTGGATGAGTTTAGTTTTCATCATTCAAATATGAGAACAGCTAGAAGATTTGCACAAAGAATGCCATGACCTGTTCATTTTGCAAATTCATACAAATCTAGACAACATCTCACTTTTTAGCATGGAGGTTTTATGAGGGGAGATAATATAATACTCTGTAATAGTGTGTCACTGCGTGTATTGCAGAGGATATTCTGTTTGTTTGGGGTTGTTTTCAAACCATTAAAGTTATTTTTCAAATGGCATAAGCAAAATACAGATCATTTCTGTGCAGAAGATAATACAACCTTATGGACTTACAATTAGAGCCTGGAGGTGCAAAACTTCATTTCTTGTAAATGTCAAACTGGTCTTACTCTCCCTGCACCAGGCTCTTCTGATGCTCTGTGTTTGTGATGGCTGATACAGAGTGCTTGCAAGAAAATGTCCTCTTCCCTTAAGCTAGACTGTGTAAGCACAAAGAATCTGCATGTTAAATTGGGGGAAAATTGGGTTGCACCTTTAAGAAGCAGTGTTAATACTGTGTTAGACTCCAGATGCTCTTTATCATATAATCGTTATCATAAAAAGTCTTAATGTAAAAGATCCTAATAGAGTCCCACAGTGTCTCAGGAACAACCTGGATTGGCCTTTGCATTTAAATTAGAGAATAATTAGATCCAGGAGGAGAAAAAAAATGGTGAAGTGCATTCTGCTTTTCTCCTCTAAGGGAAACACGCACACAGTCCCAAAACTATTAAATAGGCATTGTGAGAACATGGAATAGGTTTAACATTTTGGAACGAGAGCTTTTTTTTATTATTATTATCTATACCTGTAGAAAAGTGTTGCATTGTCCTTCATCTGTCCATAAGCTCTCTTCGAATATTGAGTCAGAGCTCATCTCAGAACAAACTGATATGAAGGGTGAAAACACCAGAGAACTCCTTCCACTGCCTGTCTCATCAGGGAGCAGCACAAAAACATGTACGCAGATTGTGTAAGTTCTTGACTTTGCTAAGAAAAAATAGTAATGCTGCCTACTAAGTAAAACAATGCTACAGTGAAAGCCTTCATGAACAGAAGTTCTCAGATTAAGTTAAGTAAAAACGTATGAAGAGTTGACTATTCACAGCTAATCAAGGCAAGGACGTCATGTGCCATAAAACCTCATTTTAGGTTACAGACTGTATTTGTTAATGGTTCTGTGTTGGTGTCGTTTTTAATGTTTCATAATAACTTTGAGACCTTAAGAATGAAATCCTGAATTTCTTGAAGCCAACAGAAAAAATCACCAAACAATCATCAGGTATAAGGGCTGATCCGAAAGTAATGCCTCCTATTTTATTATGTTGGCCTATGATGTCAGAGGCAGATGGTGATGGTATGACAGTAGAGGTTGAGCCTTCCCACCAACATCCCATTCCATTTTGTTGCTGTGTGACAGATGGCAGCTGAAGGGCACTCTGATACAATGGCATCGGACATGGAAATCAGTATGAAGCACAGGGGTGGAATTGAATTCCTCCATGGGGAAAAAATGGCACCCAGAGACATTCATTGATGCTGCTGAATGTTTATGGAGACCAAACAGTGGCTGTGAGCACGGTGAGGGGTGGTGTTGCATTTCAGCAGTGGTGACAGGGACAGTGGTCACCTCCACTGGTGCAGATTTTTACGAGCACAGCATGCAGACTCTTGTTCATCACTGGTGAAAATGCAGAGCTATTGGTGGGGACTATGTTGAAAGAGAGTGTTTTGTAGCTAAGAATGTGCTCTATCAAACAGTGTTATTGTGCTCTTTGTACTTGTTACTTGCATGGAAATTAATAGGCATTCCTTTCAGAGCAGCCTACCTATTTTTCTCTATGATGCTTTACAAATTATTGTTCATTAATCTTGGAGTATGGCATCTGTTACTTATGCCCTTCTATTACCTACTGCCTTATCATTCCGTTCTGGTATATCTGCTGCACATTGCCTCATGTGGAAAGTACAGAAGTAGAGTTCAGGCCTCTTCTCTCTTTGCATTGATTCCCGTGGGCAGGTGCCTGACTTACTGAAGGTGAATCACTTCCAACACAAGGCTCTGTCTCAGCAGAGTGTGTGACAATCAGAAGCACAGTTATCCTGGTTTTCCTCAAAAGGTGGGAAAATGTGCTGTACTTGAATGAGGGCTGGTGCTTAAAGAGCTTGATGGGGCATAAAGTACGCTCTTTTCAACAGTTTTTCAAAGAGTTTTTGCTAGGCCCCATGTGTATAGATCCAGACTATTTCTAGTGACCACAGCTGTATGGAAAACAAAATGTAACTCATACATCTCTAAGCATGGCTTGCAGTTCAATATCTGTGTCAGTATTAGTCCTTGGAGAATCTGCTCAGCCTTTCCTAAGATTGGGAGTTACAGAAGAGAAGCTTAAATATTTATGTTGCCTTAAAGCATGGGGAAATTACTGCCTATATCACCATCTGTACCCTGTTTTGAGAAATCAGAATGCAGAATCACAATACAGTGTAGCACTTTTTGTGTGGTAGCAACTAATAGAAGATTTTGCATGTCATGAAGTTGGAAATGAGTGCTAATGCAGAGATCATTACCACTGTGTTTTGTCTCTGTTTTGTTCTTTTTAGAAGCACTAATGCTTTTGGATATTCACTGGTTTTCCTGAAGGTTGGGAAATAGTTGTGTGTAGTCATCTGGAGCTGAAATATTTCCTATTACTTGCCAGTAAGAGATTTATTTAGACATCCTCACTGTAGTGAGAAAATAGCTTGTGTATATGCCCTTAAAAAAAGCAGTCCACAGAGAATATACCTATCTTTGTGTGGCAGATAAATAGCTCCATCAGGATGAAGTTAAGGCTAACCTTGTATGATAATGATTTTGTTATTCAAGCCATGGTTTAAGCCAAGGAAACTCCTGAAAACCTCTTGAAGATGGGAAAGTTTTTATCCAGATGCAATTTCCTTTTTGAGAGATCATTGCTTACCTAAGGAGACTGCCAACTATCTCCTGGTTGACACAGGGCATCCAGCATAAGCATGTGAGAGCAGAACACGCGTGGTCACACCGTGAGTAGCTGTTCTGTTTGGTACAGCGGGATTTGGGAAGAAAGTGAAATGGGTCATCAGAGTGCCTCCTGGACAGTGCTGACACTCCTTGCATACCCGCTGTGCTGCTCGGGCTGTGTTTTAAGTGCTGATGTTAAGCCTTCTCCCTCTATTTAATCTTATTACATTTTACAGTGGTTTACATTAACACAGAGTATTGTAACAAGTGAGTAAGCCTCCTGAGTTTAGGAACACTTTATTGGGGTTGACAGAAGCTTTCATTTTAAACACATTTCTATAAAGTGAACAAAGTCTTGAACACCATATTTGGCAGTTTCCTCTCACACTACCATTTTGTTCCAAATGAAATATGACAACACAATAGCTTGCAGTAATTACAGTAATTGACTTCAGAGAGTTCAAGATGATCATGTAATTAGCTGCTTTATGGGAGAGAGATCACCACCATCTCCCTATTTCCACGCTTCTGTGGTCTTCAAAGGCGTTTTACACAGGGCTGTAATCCTCTTCTACCTGAATTCTGAGTACAGTTCACAAGGCTGACTTGTGAATTTAAAAACAAAATCTAACTGCCTTAAGAAAAATGAACTACCTTTCCTCCTAACTAGGAAACGTTGTCATGTTGGTGCTCTTGCAGAGCCAGCACTTGATGAGAGAGGTTGTAGTTGGCAGAGAGATAATTCATTTTAAAATGTCTCTTTTACTAAGGAATTGCAGGTAATTTCAAGAGAATAAATTAGATGCCATAAAGGATCTTTACTGATGTCTTTTCAAACTTTCTATGGGAGAAGGAGAGGGCAAATAGAGTCTATTGAGAATTTTTATATAAGCTGTGAATGAAACACATAAAGCTCTAATTGTTAGGAAGACACTGTGCTCTAAATGGTTCACATATAATAGGATCATTTCTATGCAGCTTCAATAGAACATTCTTCCATTTTCTGGTAAACAGGCTTGTGTGCGTGGCAGACGATTTGTGTTTCTTTGCCTGCAAAACCATTTTAGAAAGAAAGATCACCACTGGAAGAGATCACAATAGAAGCTAACTCCTATGAGTTCCCAACTGACAGTTGTAAAAGAAAAATGGATCTCTGTGATACATGCAATAGTAGTAAATCTTTAGTTTTTGAAAAAGCTAAATAGATACAATCTGTAAAAGTAAATAAGATTATTAAAGATGTACACAGCTTTGGAACCTCAAGACAGACAATCAAATCTTCCTTTTCACTTTTTATATACTGTTTCTAAACAGTAGACATCAAAGCTGAAAAACTTTAAGACGTAAAATAAATCACTTAAACAGCAATATAGTCACCTAAAGCACAGTAAGGATTAGATTCAGGTCTTCTAGTCAATGTTGATGCATAGAAAAGACATTCTAAGCTATGTATTCTAATTAAAATCCCTCTTCTGTTTATACCCAATTGTACTTCATTAGGATTTGCAGTAAATGCTCAGAAGAAATTTGAGCAACTTGATCCAACAGTGAAGCAGGAGATTGGACCATATGGGCTCCTCCAAATGCCCTCCAATCTAAATTATATTATGATTCAATGATTAACTTCTGTTATCCTCTTAATTCAAGATGATATCATCTGGATTCAGACTTGAGCATAATTGGCATTAATCACTTCTGTGATCCATGGTAATTAATTGTGTGATCCTCATCCAGCCCACTTGTCAAGTAAAACACGTAACCACTGGAAGCTCTAGCTTGTAACTGTCCATGTGACTTTGCCACCTACAGAGAGACATTCCCTGCACTAGGCGGCACTTGAAGTGCTTCTTTATCTCTTGCTGTTGCCATGGGGAAAAAATGAGGAGTAGAAAGATGGAAATTTGCCAGCTACTAGGTAGGATGCACTTGGTGATGGACACGACTGTTTTAGCACACGGAGTAGCTCGTAACATAGCTGTTATTTGTTGTGCATGCCCACGCAGTGACTGGCTTGTTCTTTCCACAAATGAGAAAAACAGTGTGCATCAGTTAGTAGACATCATAAAAATCCAGATTCTGATGGATCTACCTCACCATCTGTGAACCAGTTGTTCTTTCAGATCATACAGTGTGAATTAGTACTTGAGTCTCATAGGATTTTTAAAGGATTTGAAGCTGTAGCAAAGTCAAAATTTCTATATGAAATATGTAGTAGAGCAGATAGCTAAGCAAGAACATCCATAGCTTTTAAAAAAAGCTTCACCTCTAGAGTCAGAAAATTAAAAGTGAAATCCTCTTCAAAGTGTTAAATGCACTGAAGCCTGTATTAAACAACCTCTCAAGGGACTTCAAAAAATAGAAAGTCTCTTCAGAGAGGGAGGCTGATCTTCTACTGCATGTTATTTTATGTTGCAGTTGTCTTCCCTGGTGCTTTAAGTTTAACGTTTCAGTGATGTCTTGATCTGCTGATTAGGATTTTGATGATGTGTTAGCTGTGAACAACTACAAGTGAACATCTTTCAGATGTAGTGCAGTCAAAAAATAAGAAAGTAACAGTATTTGGTCATTTTAACTCTTTTAATAAGCTTTCTTTCAACCAAGCTATTGCCCAAATGAGCCATTTTTATTAGTGTTGCAAATGATCTGCAATACAATCATATTATTGTTTCTCAACCATCTGGGACTCCGTTACTTTTTATTCTTGTTTTTCCTGTGGGTATATAACATTAATTTTTTCCTTGGCTGTTTTTCTGACTTCATTCTTCCTGTGTGTAAAGAAATTATTTTTATCAGACAGGGCTTATCATTATTGGGAAAGCAAGGGGCTGTTATGCCCATCGTTCACGTTTCAAGATCTAACCACTTCTTTATAATTTTATAATAAGTCATGGGACCATGTAAATAAACTCAAATCATGATTTCTTTAACTTCTTAACTTCTTTTGGAAAGGTTATTTTCCTGCACAATGGTTCTGTTTCTGGGCTTCTCCAGTGGAAGTCACTGGAAAACATCAGGGGTGTCTCTGGGGAGAGTGGCTGTTTCTTTGGTTTTGGTATGCTAATCAGTCACAGTAAGAGGTATCTAAATATTTAAACACCTCAAATGTCTCTGTATTTTGTTATATAGCAAAAACAGGAACGGTAATTTGTGAAACTTTCTTTTGATTTTAGTTACCTGATTTCCATGTTTTGCAGACTAATCTTAAGACTTGGCTCAGAAAGCTGGATAACTTTCAGTATTTCTTGTGCAGTCCCCTTGGTAGCCCCTCTGACTCAATGAAACTAATTGTGGGAATGCAAATACTATTCAGAGTGACTTTTTCTCAAAACCTGTGTCTTCAAACACTGTGATGTGATTACACGTGATTCTGGCATGGAAGGAGCTGTGGGTAGTTTTGTTATTGCTCCACATCCATTTAGTCAGAACTAAAAGTAAACCGTATTCATATGTCGTAACTCCCTTAAAATATTTACCTGTATTGTCAGTTGCTTAAAAACTTGACAACATGCATTTGTTTTTCATACACTTTTCCTTTTCTTACTGTTTATCTGTGTTACACATCTGCTTGAATCTCTCTGCATTCCTGGGATTACTTTTCAGGACGAACAGGGGAGCCTAATCAGCTTTAACTAAACCATCCATTACTTTACATACCTCTGGTGCCCCTTTCCAAGAAACCACAAGTGGTTCTCACGTCAGAGACAAACTGTTTTCAACCATCTGAAAGCCGAATGCAGCGCAGTGAGTGTGGCAGGCATGTGCCTGAAGGGCATTTTTCGTTTGTAAGTGTGCACGGTCTCCATGGGTCTGAATTAAAGCCAGCTGTCAAGGAGGTGGTTTGGCAGCCTCGCAGCTGTGGTACGGTACAGGGCCACTGTAACAGGAGGTAGTCTGGGCAAGTCCAAAAAGGATTAGCTTGAGTGCCTTCCATTTTCTCCTTTTGAAATGGATGAACATGGTAAAATAGTTATTTCCTGCGGTTATGTATTATATGCTATTATGCTAGTGTGAATTATTCTTTTTTCTTCCAGGAAAACCTACACAGCTTGCTGGTTGGTTGATGTGCGCGCATGTGGTGGTGGTTTCCGTTTTTTGTTTGTCCATTTGATTTTTTTTTATTTTTAACACCTCATAATGATGTATGTCAGGAACTCTTCTGTCGTGGAAGAGATTACAGGTTCCCAAGCACTGAATTCCTTCCACCCTGAAGAAATGTGTGAACTATGACAGAAAAAAGCTGGCCAACATTTTGGTTGTATACTTTGATAGTCTTGGGTCTGCCATGATGTAGTTACTATTTCAGTGCACATAAGAACCATTTTGAAACTGGACGGTCTTCAGGGATAAAATTATTTACAGGTATTTGAAAAACAAATACATCCATTCTAGGATACCCTCCCTTTTTCTTTTCTTTTCTTTTCTTTTCTTTTCTTTTCTTTTCTTTTCTTTTCTTTTCTTTTCTTTTCTTTTCTTTTCTTTTCTTTTCTTTTCTTTTCTTATTAAATTGTACCCCCTTTAATTTATTTCTGGGTTAAAAGAGTTTGGATTTTCCACAAATATTTATATTGTTTCAGTTGAATTACATGTGAGTTTTTGCTCTGCAACAACAGTTCTCTTGGATAGTTTAGGCCAGCTTTCCTCTGATGCATGTTTTGGAAACCCAAACTAAAATTGTAAAGACACTTTTGAAAAATTATTCCAGGACACAGCTGATTTTTTTTAGACAGCTATATGACTCAAAGAAAGGTGGCATCTCTAAGGCATTTGTAGCCATATCTACAAGACTTTAATTGTTCTCTCCACAAAGTCTAAAAGAAGATATAACAAATCCATCGACACTGGCTAGGTCTAGCAGCCTTAGTCCCTGCAGCTTAACAAACGCAGGGGACTACATCAAAGACACAACACCTTTTCCCTTTGATTTTAATTTAGCTGTTTCCATTCGAAACAAACATTCAACACATAGCACGTTTCTGATTGCTGAAACATGTTGACCTAGAGGAACCAAAGAATCATGCAAGTTGTGGGTGAGTAGCAGCAATGGAAGAGAATAGTTTTTCTCTGATTTGTTTCATTATGCAACTGTGAACAACATGGTCTCCAACTGTCTTTGGAACAATTGTATTTTTTATATATAACATATAATAATCTATATAATAATTATAATAATATTATTTTATTGTTTAATATATAATATATAATTATAATTTATTAAATTATTATATATTATATAATAATATATAATTATTTATATATAATATATATGATATATAATAATGTATAATTGTATTTTGGAACAATATTACTAGAGAAAAACGTGTCAACAGGAAACACATAATAGGATTTAGTTGTGGGGTTTTTTTTGCTGCTTTGTTGTTGTTGTTTGCTTGTTTTCTTTGCTTCATCATCAGGTGAAATGTTCCTACCTTTTAGTTTCATAGATATTCCACTGCTGGCCTTGATACTCACTGTGTGAATTGTGGCTCTGGTGGCAGTGCATTTCCAGAAGGAGACAAGGTGATAACTCTTCTGACTGGTTATCTTTTTTTCCAAGAATAAATCTGGCAGGATGGATGTGGAAAAAATATCATTGGATCAATGGCTTTACAGGCAGAAAAGATGGCCACTGCAGAGAAGGATGCTTGTTTGTTTTTCTTTATTTTGGCAAGCACAGTCTTTCATATTAGTTGTAGATTGTGTAGTGCACGTGAAGAAGATGCAAAGGAGAAAGAAGAAGGAAAATGCAGCAATCTAGGGAAGTTGAGTTTTGAATTATAGCATCTCATAAAAGCTGCAATAAAGACTGGGGCTCTGGTATAAAAACACAGGAAGAAACTGTCTCTTTCCTGAAGAGATTTTAATATTGGGTCCCAATCCTGCAAAGAAATATACCACTCCTAAACTTAATACATAAGTTATTGAAGTCATCAGAGCTCCAGGACTCTGAATTGCAATCTTTATTGCCAGAATATTACATCTGTAGGGATGAACGTCCTGTTGAAGTTAATGTGAGATTATAGTGTAAAGAATTAATGTCAACAGAGCCTGCATATACAATCAAGGCTACAAACACCAGTGTATGGACTAAAGGGCTAGAATCATATGTGAGGCAGAAGATAGCTGATATAATCTCAAGTTAATTCTTTTTGAATATCACTATTTGTTTTATCAAACTTTTCACGCTTGAATTGACCCATTTTGTTGTTGTTTCACTCTGGCTCCTCATTTTCTTTCCATTAGTCCTCTTAACTAGATGTTGTGTTTTTTCAGGCTGCTCAATTCTGGGGAAAAATTGTAATGGAGTCAAATCTTTTGATTGCAGAAAAATAATTTACAAAGCACAAATCAAACACTGCTCCCCTAAAGTTCATCATGCAACACTTGACTGAGGACTCTTGGTCTTTCTGATTTACTTGTTTGTCCATTGGAAAACAGTTCATCTCTTGGTGTATCTTGATTTCTTCTGTTTTCTTATAATTTGTTTTATAATGTGCTTAAATTTCTTTGTCTTATTTAAAAATATAACCAAAAGAAATCTTCCTCTCTTGTTTCAACTCCCAACATTCTTTTGAATTTGGATGTTTAGCTTGAGGCCCATATTTCATTAAATTTTACTTCAACAATACTGTGTTTACTGGCATTGAGGTTTGATCCAGTCTGTGTCTTTTGGCTGCACAGTTGTGGTGTTCCTCTTGGCAAAGGTGGAATCGAGGTATTATGGGTATCACACCATCTGAAAACTGTTAAATCTCCTGAATTCCTTTGCTGATATGTCTTAACAATGAAGGCTGCATGCTTCGTAGCTGGTTTTGAGTTGTTGGCTTCTTCAAAAGCTTGGCTACTGTATTCTGGTGTCAGTGCCAGGGTGCAGTAAAGGTTACTGTAAGTGGCCACTGACAGAATCCCTGAGACTGCAATTGTTTGGCTTGGGAAAATATTTGCCTTTGCTTGCTGTTTTCTTGCAGTGGTGTCGATCCCACAGTGTCATCAAAGTGCATAGCACACTTGCAAGCAGAATGTCACTACATAAAGGCAAAAATGAAATAACTGAGTGTAGCTGAGAACAGGAAATATATTTGATCTAAAAATCAGCCATCTCAGATGTGTTGAGATTGGAGTCTTTTAGTACAAATATCTGGGGAGATTGTGGAAGGAGAGTTACAGGAGAGGGGGGAAGTCATCAAGTGAAGCCTGTAGGAGTTGCACCTGCTCTTGCCGTTGATCAGTCTTTGAGGACTGCAGGAGAGGAGCTCCAGCCTCGTGATGCTGGGCTGGAATTTGGCAATGTAGGCAGATGTTGTCCTACACCTAACAAAGAGAGGAATATAAATGTGACAAGACTAGGCATATGGGATAAAGTAATCTTTTGAAAGACTAGCCTAGAAATGTTTATCTGCTCTCATAGCAAAGATGTAATTGTTACATTTTTTCACTGCTTTCTTTCTTTTTAAAAACTCATTTTAAGCAGCTGTTGAATTTTTGATGTGAGACTCGATGTACACTGTAATATAACAACTCTGAACAAGCTAAAGTCAAAACTGAAGGTACTGCAAGTAACACTTGAACTATTTGTGTGCTGTGCATCACGACTTTTCTTTTTGCCCATGGATTTGCCTTTTTCCTCTGCACAGTTCTACTTTTGATGCCTACTTTTGATTCTGTAAAAGTACCATGCAGAATAGTTCTCCATGCGCTGTGAATTGCTGCTCACCACTGACAGGAGTAACTGATCTGTGGGAGTGTGGATGTGCTCTTAGAAAACAAGTCTGATCTCATACCTGGAGGTCTGGTTCTTTTGGTGTAGAATAAGATAGAATCTTATAAACACTAAGAGAGAAGTTGTCAAGGAGCAGGCTGATACTTCAAGGCAATGAAAGTTGGGAGATTTCAGGCTATTATCGTGCACCTATTTTTTATTTTGTGAGGAAAAGGGATAAACTTCAGATTGTAAAATTCAATATAAGACCAACAAAGCATACCAAATTACTTGTCTTAGATTTAGTTGCTTTAAAGTCTATCTATTTCTTCTTAGATCCCTTTCCTAGCATAGCATAAAATGCAGCTTTATTATTAGCATAGTTGTTTTCTGTTAATAGTACTTTCATGGTAATTTTATTCCATATGTAAATGCCCTGAGTTAGTCACCTCTTACATAATAGATGAGCAATACACCTATTGCTTAGCTGGCTTTTCTGGTTATGATTAACAGATCTGTGGACTAAAACCCACGTCTTTTGAGTCATGGTTTAATAGTGCGATGTTTAGTCTTGCAATCTGTTCAGATTCTGCCAAAACAATTCCGGATTGAAAGAGATATGTTCAAGTTTAAAATCCTTTGCCCGTGATAAAACAATGAACCAAACTGAATGCACAAAGCTTCTTTTAGCAGTAGCTCTCATCCTAGGAGGTGAATTTGTCTTAAAAAACCCTCCAATGCGAATCAGATCAGAGGAGCCAGGCCCTTGAGGACACTGCTGGGCTGGATTGCTCTGAGCAACATTGACTGTTACTCTGAGCTATGGTCTGCAGCTGCAGTCAGGCTCAGGCCTTGGGTAGAGCTACACGATGGGGTACCTGTTTCCAGCCTCATCTCCTCTTGGGTTGCTTTCAGGTTTCCTGAAACAGCCTGAGACCTAGCTTGTTCACTTGCCACATTGCTGAGTGCTGGGCTGTCACTGATGCATGGGTGCTGCAGCCGTGAGGCCATAGGGAGCAGTCCTGCTCCCGCTGCTCCCCAGCGCATATCTGCTCCTTTCTAATACCGGTCCCCAAAAGGCACTTTTCATATTTTCCCATTTGTACCTCTCTCTGCATATTTAAGGTAGGAGAAGGCATTCCTTTCTCAGCATTTCACTTGACCTGGGGTTTCCTGCAGGAGCTCTCCTGTTCCCTCCACCCAGTTTCTTCTCCTTTTTTGAGCAAGCTGATGATCTTTCTGTATTAACTGATTCCTGGCCTGAAATTCATCATGTGGAAGCCAGCTGCTTGTCACCAGTGAGGCTAAACCCAATTCCTGTAGTGACAGCTTGTGTTTTTGCCATAATTGCAAAGTAAGGTTGGCAGTGTCAGCATATATTTTACATTTGTGTTATGACAGTTTCTTCTACTAAGAACATTTTGTGAGGTTAACTTTGGTCTTATGTCAGTGCCATTAATAGCAGAGACAAAACTTCTTGCTTAGCAGGTTGGCCTAGTTCTATGTAGATAAGTCCTTTAAATGCTGTCTTGCTCTGTGGCAGACCTGCTTATTCGGTTATCAGGTTTACCTCTACATAAAAGGAGAACTCTCTCTAAGTATGTGGTGACAATTAGATTTATAGGAGTCCAACTGGTGTATGAATTGTACAGCTGTGAAGTGAAGTCTATGATTATTTGGGAAGGAGACTAACCCCTTTAACGTGCATGGTTTCTTTTTATTTTATTACAATGATCAAAGATTTGTACTGGTAGGCATAACTACCTATGTGATCTTCTATAGCTTACCATCTCCAGCTGTTTTTTGTTTGTTTGTTTTGTTTTTGTTTTTGTTTTTTTTCTGGAGGGAGAGAAAATTACCAAGTAAGAACAGGAAAAATAGGAAAGAGAAGGGAAAAAATAAAGAGAGAAAATGTGACAGACACATTTCAACATGAAGGTGAAAGGGTTAGTTCAGCATTTTTTTTCAGCAGTTAAATTCTTATTTTCGTTGGGCAGAGAGAGAAGGATACTATCGCACTTCTTAATACCTGTTTGGATGGCACTTGTTATCCAGCTTTGTGCTCTGGACTGTGCCTTAGAGCATGCTATGTCCCAAACAATACGCATACTTGAATAGTAAACCAGGAGAACTGAGAGTTAAAAATGAGAACTAAACTGAATCCTTGGAGGGTTTAGAAAAATGCCAAGGTCCATGCTGCTACCAGGATATCTCTATACCGATTCTTGTTTGGCAGAGAATAGATATAAAGGCATGGCTAAAGAGCAACTGCTGTTCAACATTTATATCAAGAACACAGTGTTCACTGAGAGGTCTGAGCATAGCCAACACTGAGATCATAAGAATGGTTTCTGCTTTTGCTGATGCATTTTTTTTCACAGTCATTTTTATACATTGTGTGGAAGTATATTTTTTTGCTTGTAGAAATGATATTTTTCTGGCTCAGCAAAGAAAACTTTACTTTAATCTTGGTGCCATAATACAATAACATAGTCTACCTGCCTCTCGCTATAGAATAGCCATATATGCTACATCCACTGTGTGTGACGTGCTTACTCAGCAGGATAGTGGTGCTTACAAAATCCTAATATCATTGCATCTAAATCGGTTAAACTCTGCCTATTACAATAATTGGCTTTGGTGTGGGAAATAACTTTATTACAGCGGTACAAATATTTGCAAACATCAGTAGCGTAGCTATGGTTGGCCAAAGTAGTGTAACCGTTTTACTGCCGTAATAATTGGGTATCCAAGTACGACTAAAGTGATCTTATGGTTGATGTTGCTGTAGGCAGCTCAGCAATTAAATCCCAGGCAGCAGATTCCAGACAACTCAGATTATCATTCTTCTAGATGTAAGGACTAGAAATAAATGGCAATGGTGTAATGTGTGTAACAAGATCTTCAAAAGCATTTGAACTGAGACACTGGAAGGAGAATCTCAGTAATGTGATCTGCCTGTTCTTCAGATGGGAGTGGAAGCATGGTCCAAGGATTAGAGAAAACTGACATCTTTTGTCCTAGGCTTTGGGCACCGTAACTACTTGGTATGACCCTGAGAAATTCATTTTCTTTTTGTATGTCTGTTTGACATTCCTCAAGCTTGCCCGTGTCGTCAATTCTTCTGAAGGACTATCCTGTGTGTGTGCAAAATGCAGAGAGAAACAAGTTCAAATCATAAGCAGCAGTTTTTTGCATAGCAATGGGCAAATCTTCCTTTTGAAAGGAAAAGTCAAAATATTCTATTTGAAATTTAGTGTTTGATTCTTCTACTTCCGCAAAATAACTGTTGGGGTTTTTTAACTGTTGATAAAACACTTGAAAATAATTGTCATAAGAATGTGCAAACTTTCATAACATAGGTAGAATGTTCACCTCAGCCCCTTAGGAATGCAGGGTGTTAGAAGGGCAATGGCAGCAGTGAATAGTGCTCTCTGGCATCCTGCTAGCTGATGGGAAAGGAGAAGTTTCATGGGGAGTTTCATTTCCCTATACTCTGTGCACACTTGTCTCCCTCCTACTTGTTGGGCAATGCTGGCATTTCTATTAATTGAAACAAAGCTGCTTGTACTTGAACTGGCTATCTGTGCTATTTGCTTAGAGGAGTGGTCAGATTTGTAATCTTGGCTCTATGGCACGCTGTGGCAGGATTTTTTAATATATTTAACATAGCTTAAGTTCACACAGCAATCCTGCTTGTTGATCTTAAAATTCCAGTGAAATACAAAAGAATTGTTAATTTTCATGAGACATAATGCCTGACTAAACATCAAGGCCTTAAATCCCACAAATCCTTGTTTTACACTGGATAGGCTTCCTGTAGGTACCAAGTAAGGCTTGGCACTAGATTGAAATGGAGAGATCAGTCCCATCTTTATCCAAACAGAGTACAGAGACACAAAGCCTCATTTGTACTCCCTTGCCTTCTTTTGTGGAAGGTACTTCTAATAGATGTTCATCAGGTCTAAATGTGATCCTTACTATGCTAGTAAGGGTAGAACTCACTTTTCATTAAGTAATGTGATGGCCTTGAATCAGCACTGTTATTTATGCTCAGATACGTTTGCCAACTTTATCCATTTTCTCCGCTTCTTCCCTGTAAGTGTTAGCACTTGGCATCCACGCTGCAAAGAACAGCGCACCTGTTTTAGTCATGCAGTTATGAAGGAAACAAATCAAATGGTTTTTTGATACCAACTGTTTCCAGATGTCCTTATTAGTCCAATATTATTTGATTTAGCAAATGGAGCCCTGCTACTTTATTTAAATGCCACTGAATCTGTTTTTAAATCCATTGGGTGCCAGAAATACCCTGCTGTTATTCCCTCTGCACATTTTGCCAATCATACCTAAAATTGTTTTTGCACATAAAATTGACAAGATTAGGTTACAATTAGCTGTGTTGTTGGATTTAGATTGCATCTCTGTGAGAGTAAAACAATCTTTCTGCTTATGAGAAATTTGGCCAGTTGTACTTGCTGTGCAACAGTTTTTAGGGGGTGATGGCTTAGAGTGTGATTTCAATGATTCAAAAAGCTTTGATATGTTCAGACTAAACACAACAATGCAGCGCACACAAATATATTGGCATTAAAAGAAAGAAATTCAAGTAATCTCTTCTACCCTACTCTCAGTTCCACAAAGAATTCCACAATAGATTTTGTGGACCAGGTAATGAGAAAATGTATTTTCCCTTTCCCTCCACTCACCACCAAACAATCTCACTAAATTGACTTAATCATAACATTTTCTATTCTGTAAATAATTTTGATTTTTTGACCTATGAGTTTCTCAAAAACTTTTATTTGACCTTGCATTTTCTAAACTCCACTGCTCAAGAATTTTTCTCCAGTTTTACTGTGAATTTAGAAGAAATCCACTCTGAGTGAGGATTATCTGTTACCTGCTTAAGGCAGATTTTGCTCCTTCTCCCGAAGTATTTAGTGCTGAGGGCTGTAGGAGCCATCGTATTGAAATAGATGGGCCTCAAGTCCAGTCCAACAGAAGCATCTCTATTCTTATTTGTTGCTGTCTGATAAACAGCACTGTTCTCCCTGAATTTACTGAATGACAGATCAGATAGAGGAGCAGATCCCACGTATGTCATTGGAACTGCATCCAGTTTGTTGACTCAAACTGAAAACCACCCAGCTCTCTGCTGTGGGAAATGTATTGTGGATGCATTTCCAGGGGAATTGGAGCCTACGTGCAAAGAAGATTTAATCTGAACAGTTGCACAAATTGAGACCTTTTTGTGTGAAGATTAATGAAGGTTTAAACTTGGGTAAACAATTGCACTTCTCCTTTCTCTTTTTGAAAAAGCAACACTTCAGAGATACCATGAGTGGTACATGACGGCTGAGACTGTGCTAAAAATGAAATTTATGGTTGTGTAAGAGTTTGGCTTTTCCTATTTATTCTACTTTGATTCTTTGCATTTCTGGACTTTACAGTGTTTTTTTTTGTTTTTTTTTTTTCTTTTTTTAATTCAAAGTTAAGCTTATGTTCATGTCTCAAACTTACTGGTCCAAATTTCTTCTATGTACAATAAAACCTTCCTTTTATTCCATCAAATTTTAAATCCTTTGAATGTTTGAATCCTTCTTAAGTGACTTCTAATACTAACATTATAGACATATGCATCTATATTTCAGTATAGACATATGCATCTATATTTTCTATATTCTGAGGTAATAATCTCAAAAGGGATCAATAATAGTTGAATTAGAAGTTATGGGAGTTTTATTTGTGTTGTCAGTGCTTTAAGTGTTAAATTGCTGCTGGGACCTTTAGGGGAAAGAAAATCACAATAGAATATCATGGCTTATGTTATTTTGGGTATTCTCTTGAGTTACTGCTTCCTCTAGCTGAAATGATGTGATTCCTTTTTTACTATGTTATTTTGATGTATGAAGGGAGGTTTGATCATTCTTGCCATACGAGAATGTTATCTTTTCTGAGGTGACATTCATATCAGAACGCAGTGATGCAACTCAATTTAAAGGAGAAATTAAAGGGGAAGAAGCACGAGGTGCTGCTCATCAGATGGTATGTGACCACAGAAATGTACTACTGCTTGTCATTGACACCTATATAAATTGTATTCCCTTTAATATTTAGCCAGATACAGTTATAGTTCCTGAAGAGCTTCCTCGAAGTTTGTGGTTTAGTCAGGACCAACACGTGTCAGCAGCTGAGAGATTTGACACTGTTATAGAGGTATTTGGTATCCACAGATACCTGTTTTTATTCTGTGCCACCAACTGAAAGGGGCAGATGAATTTCAAACCTAGAAGGAAATTACATCCGTTAGTACAATTATTCATCACATCAAGTATAGGTATTTTTTCCTACCAGCTTATTCAGTTATCTGTTTTCCTGTGTATGGAGTGGCTTAGTGCAGTTTGGACTGTGTAAAAAAGGTGTGAAGAAGAGGAAGAAGAACAATGCCAGCTGTTTCCTCCTCTGAGAAAAACAAACAACAAACACAATCGATAGGACTGTGGCAATGCAGCTGCTGAAAGGCTTTTGCTTGTCTAATCTTTCTGATGTCAAACTGCTGAGTCCAAGATGCAATAGTGCTTCAACAAATCTGTTCAAGAACACGTAAATAGATAAGATTTAATTCAACTAAATAACAAATAAAGTGAGGACAGTGGTTTCAGTAGACATTGCCGGCTCTGTTTTTTTTTTTTTAATTTTTATTTTTAACAAATACTACTTCTGTAAGAGGCATAGCTGATAGATTTACTTTCTTTGCTGTTGCAGCTTAGAAAAGTTCAAGAAGTCAGCTGTCAGAGTCTGAGACCCTTACAGGCTAAGGAATTTCAATTTCAAACTACAAGAGATTGAAGTCTTGAAACAAAAGATCATCAAACACTAATAATTCCTGACTGTTGCTGGAGCTGTGAAGTGTGTAGGAAACAGCCCTTTTTTAAGGGGCAGTGAGTGTAACAGTGAATCTTGCACTCAATTAATTCTGTGGGGCAACGTAAGGATGATTTGAGGGAACTCAGATGTGAATGAACAGACCATTTAAAGCCACAGGAGAAAAAAGTGAATGCCCACAAAATTGCTTTCAAAGTAACTGAAGAAGTTCTATGAGAACTGCTCAATCTCATTTCCAAAGCAACTCAGAAAGCAGACTTTCTTAGTAAGTCTCGCTTTAGAAGAAAGTGTAGTGTCCTTCACCCTCAGCCCTATGGTAGCATGTGATGTGCTGGCAGCTAACAGTAAAATATATTCAGTTTAGCATAGGTATTAAGTGTGAGTATAATGCAATACGTATGACATTCATGCGTTTTATGATTAAACTATATAAATTTAATGTTAGGCAGACCAAAAATCTGTATTTTCATCTTTGAATGATATCTAAAATTCAGCTTGAATTAGTTAACAAATTTTGTTATCCCTAAACGAGACTTCGCTAAGTGTATTTTCAAGCAAAGAAACTATTTGTCACAAAAACTGCAAAACTTTCTATATGGTGACTTTTAAATCTTCTTTGTTGCTGCTTTCTAAGACAGGCTTTTTCAGCCTTTAGATTTAGTTTGCAGATTTGTTTGTAGATTTAGCAGATTTACTCTGTTCCCAGATGTATTATGTTGCATTTGGCTGTATTAAAATGCATTTTTTTAGGATGCAAGTGAATCAAATTTCTTTGTAACATTAACTTCCTTTCTCCTTTCTGCTGCACAGAGATTTGTGGCAACAAGAAACTTTACCAGCAAAAAACTCATGATATCATCCGTCATCAGCTGACAGAAATTTGAAATGATGTGGGGCCAAGCTCTTTCTTTGAAGTCTGGAAAAGGATCAGCTCTCTGATTACTACTTATTAAAAACTACATCTTAAAGCCAGTCATTCAGCCAGTTTGTTGGTATGCCTTGTTTAGGTTGAATTTTAGCACATGGTCCCCACTAGCTTTCTTTTGAGAAAATATAATCTTTATGTTCTATACATCACAATAAAAGACCCCTGCTTTATTCTTGTTGTAATTTGATAGTCATGCAGAAAAGCAGATACTTTCATCCAAACTTGAGCTTGTTGAGAATCAATTATTTACTCAGATTCCTAAAAGCTTTTCACCGTTTATTTCCTGAGTTCTACTCCTGCACTTCATGGTTCTGTCCTCAACATGCTTTGGAAGGATCAAAAACATCACAGGAAACATAGTTCTTTAATCACTTCTTCAGGCAGTCAGATAATCTTACAGTTAATATCAGAATTTTGGTCAAAAAATGTGTGGCTGGAGAACAAGGAGAGGGATGTTGGTCTGAAGCTGAGTTCTGTTACCGGCTGTGGAAGGAGGTAGAAATGGCATGTCCCAAAGTGATGGGGCTTGCTTGGCTGGCTGGGGAGGGTGGATTTCTGCTGGGGTGGCTGGGGCAGAGAAGGCGGGGCACAGCTAGCAAGTGGGGTGGCTTTTGAACAGAGCAGAAAATAAGCCTGTGTCTTATCCTTGAAGGTGGAAATAAATGGATATTTCCGTAAGTGTGGGAAAGAACCTTGCAGCATTTGTTTTAACTTGAGAGACTGCTGGAAGTTGCCGCACTGAAAGCAAGACATAAGAAAAGGACAGGCCCTGTAGGGATGTCGTGGATGCTTGGTAGCTTTGATGCAATTTCTTTTAATCTATTTCCCCTAGTACATCTGAGCTCTCTCTATTTTAAGTTATCTTATTCTAAGTCAGTAGTTTGTGGTGTTGCAAAACCTACCCAGAGATATTACAAGTCTATGGTGTTTCTTCATGTGCTTGCTTTAAAAAGAGGTTAGGAAAAAAAATATATACATATATATAGACAGTTTCACCTCCAGACCTGAAGTGATTTGGGATCCTCTTTTGTGATACGTTCATATGATAACATGTGAACATCTTCAGGATACACTTAGAATTGATGCCACCTTGCATTGAACGATTGCTTGGAAGAATTTATTGCATTTTCTCTTATGGGTTGAGTGGTTTTGAATGGCAAATGTACCAATCAGTAGGAGTTGCTTTGAGTTTGGGGGAGGTGAATATGGTCCAAGATTCTGGGGACAGAAAATGCAAAGGCCATGTGGCTTTAACAAAGACCAGTGGATGGAATGGTCATCTTCAGCTTGAATTGTCTGTGGTTTATGGGAAATGCTACCTAATCATGTAGATGTACAGATCAGTAGCTTATGTGTTGTATGTACATTGACACAAGGTGCATTTTGCTTCTCACCTTGAGCTCGAGGTTGAAGTACTAGCTGCTTTGACTAGTGAGGAAAATGTGCCAGAATGCTGGTAAAACTTCTCCCAGCACATTTAGTAGCAGGCTGCTGTGGAGCTAGCAAAAATAGCTTGGACAGAGTATTGTGCTAATCTGGTTGTATTGCTCCGCAAATGAAGTCAGCTTGAGTACAGCCTGCAGGGCTACAGGGAGCTTGGATATATTTCCACTGTATTGCAAGTAGAGAGAGAGATGGTACCCAAAAGAAAAGAGAATTTATATGCTGTATATCAGTAGATTTTCCCAAAACATCACAAAGGGCAAATTACTCAAGAACTTTAATCAAGTGACTGAGTTTGTTTGGGTAAAAAACGTTTCAGCTCTATTTTTACTCAGCACCCATGTTTGTGTGATTGCTTCAATTTGCATTTATGGGCCTAACATACTGAAGCATCAGCACTCACATCTAAAATCAGCAATGTTAAGACTATGCACTAGGAATTTTTATTTAATCAAAATACTAATTTAAGAAAAAATTGACAGGGGATTAATGAGAGAATACCAAGGAGCAAGCAGACCGCTTATTTTTTAAATCTTCCCCTGCCACTGATGTCTATGGGAGACATTGCATTCATTTCTTTTTTTATCAATTTATTGCATTTGCCTTTAGACTGGAGGCAAAAATAAACCTCAAATCTTGCATGGCTGTACTCAAGACAGCAGCATTCGTTGCTAAAATGGCTTTTGGGTTGTTTTTTGAATTTGTTCAAACAACTGATGAAATAGAGTTGAAATAAGCCACATTTAAAGTCTCTTCAAGTCAGAAGGGAATAGTTCGAGTGATTGTCTATGCAGTGTATCATTGCCCTCTTCCATTTTACTGCAGTGAGGACTGGTCATGCAAGTCCATGTAGTTGTGATTCAGCTGGTATATGAAACTAGAGAAGAGGAGTTCCTATTTTTATTTTGACCAAACAATATGTACAGAAAATGGGGCAAACAGCTGCTGGGATGTAGTCCAAGTATGAAAGTAGAGGCAACCAAAGCAAGGAGAAGCACTGACTGGGCAAGGCCATCTCTGAAGTCCTTACCATTGAGTGCCAGAGATACAAGGGCAGACCACAGAGAGAAACCTGCAGAACTGTTCCCCACACTCAGAAATGGTGAGTCACCATAAAAAAAAGTATCAGCAGTAGCAGTAGTGCCAAGATTTACGAAGAGCTGTTTTGTCTGTCTTTTGTGCCAGGAACAGTCTTGCTTTTCTCAGTTGTCGCAGAGCCTATTCAATAGCTTTTGAGGTGATCAAATCTATAATACTCAATTTACTTTACCTTTCCCCCATTATTTTTTCTTAACTGACTGTAGGTAATAATAGCCATCTTGTATACCGTGAAAGCATGTATTTGGAGGAATGCTCCTGGCCCCTGAGGTGGAACTTCACTGTTCTCAGTAACGCATCTTTGAGGCCAGTTAGACTGAACATGGAATATATGAGAGTTTCCCCTCATCTGAAATGCACGCAGAATATTTGTAGTTGATCTGTATGTTTTGCATCGCTTGCAGTGAGTTTACATGCAATGGTTATATTTTATACTACAGCAGTGCTTAAATGATAAGTTTGTGAACAGCCATAGCTCTTTCCTTTGTGCATCAGCCATCCTGCTCTCCATCGCACAGACAAGCCCTCTATGATATGTAGGATTTCTAGCAGAGAGATTTTCTAGCCCTTGAAGTGCATCAAGTGCTTTCTATCCCTCTAAAACACTGTATATGAGAGTAGTCCAAAAGAAACACAAAGTATGGCATTTTTGAACACTTTCATTACATTAAATTCAATATCCTCTTCTTTGAGTGTTTTGTGGAAAAAAAAAAGAACAGTGAATTTTAGATGGATTGCATGAGAATCCAGAATCATGTCTTTATCCCAACAGAAGCCCTGTGTATTATTCCTTACTTTGTGCGTACTACAATTAGCACAGCTAAACTGAAGCAGCTGTAGAGTTGAAAAGAATTGTCTCCTTGCTGTAAAATCTCCTACAAAATGCATATAATGGGAGGAAGATCCATGCAGGACTCAGCTTTGTTCCTCTTTTTGTCATAGAGATAGAGCAAATCTGATTCCCTTGCTTCAGAAACTCGAAAGGTTCTGTGTCTTTCTCGGCTATAGTCGACAGCAAGTTGAAGATGGGTGAGCAGTGTGCCCTGGCAGCCAGAAAAGTGCACCCTGTGGTGCACCAGGCCCAGCACTGCTGGGCGAGGGAAGGAATTGTCCCATTCTGCTCTGCCTGGTGCGTCCTTGCCTCAAGCACTGTGTTTGGTTTGAGACACCACAATGTGTCTCAATATAAATATAATATAATATTATATAATATATTATGTAAATATAATATAAAACTATTAGAGAGCATCCAAATGAGGGCTATGGAGATGATGAAGGCTCTGGAGGGCAGAGTGAGGAGCAGCTGAGGTCCCNTGATTGCTTCAATTTGCATTTATGGGCCTAACATACTGAAGCATCAGCACTCACATCTAAAATCAGCAATGTTAAGACTATGCACTAGGAATTTTTATTTAATCAAAATACTAATTTAAGAAAAAATTGACAGGGGATTAATGAGAGAATACCAAGGAGCAAGCAGACCGCTTATTTTTTAAATCTTCCCCTGCCACTGATGTCTATGGGAGACATTGCATTCATTTCTTTTTTTATCAATTTATTGCATTTGCCTTTAGACTGGAGGCAAAAATAAACCTCAAATCTTGCATGGCTGTACTCAAGACAGCAGCATTCGTTGCTAAAATGGCTTTTGGGTTGTTTTTTGAATTTGTTCAAACAACTGATGAAATAGAGTTGAAATAAGCCACATTTAAAGTCTCTTCAAGTCAGAAGGGAATAGTTCGAGTGATTGTCTATGCAGTGTATCATTGCCCTCTTCCATTTTACTGCAGTGAGGACTGGTCATGCAAGTCCATGTAGTTGTGATTCAGCTGGTATATGAAACTAGAGAAGAGGAGTTCCTATTTTTATTTTGACCAAACAATATGTACAGAAAATGGGGCAAACAGCTGCTGGGATGTAGTCCAAGTATGAAAGTAGAGGCAACCAAAGCAAGGAGAAGCACTGACTGGGCAAGGCCATCTCTGAAGTCCTTACCATTGAGTGCCAGAGATACAAGGGCAGACCACAGAGAGAAACCTGCAGAACTGTTCCCCACACTCAGAAATGGTGAGTCACCATAAAAAAAAGTATCAGCAGTAGCAGTAGTGCCAAGATTTACGAAGAGCTGTTTTGTCTGTCTTTTGTGCCAAGAACAGTCTTGCTTTTCTCAGTTGTCGCAGAGCCTATTCAATAGCTTTTGAGGTGATCAAATCTATAATACTCAATTTACTTTACCTTTCCCCCATTATTTTTTCTTAACTGACTGTAGGTAATAATAGCCATCTTGTATACCGTGAAAGCATGTATTTGGAGGAATGCTCCTGGCCCCTGAGGTGGAACTTCACTGTTCTCAGTAACGCATCTTTGAGGCCAGTTAGACTGAACATGGAATATATGAGAGTTTCCCCTCATCTGAAATGCACGCAGAATATTTGTAGTTGATCTGTATGTTTTGCATCGCTTGCAGTGAGTTTACATGCAATGGTTATATTTTATACTACAGCAGTGCTTAAATGATAAGTTTGTGAACAGCCATAGCTCTTTCCTTTGTGCATCAGCCATCCTGCTCTCCATCGCACAGACAAGCCCTCTATGATATGTAGGATTTCTAGCAGAGAGATTTTCTAGCCCTTGAAGTGCATCAAGTGCTTTCTATCCCTCTAAAACACTGTGTATGAGAGTAGTCCAAAAGAAACACAAAGTATGGCATTTTTGAACACTTTCATTACATTAAATTCAATATCCTCTTCTTTGAGTGTTTTGTGGAAAAAAAAAAGAACAGTGAATTTTAGATGGATTGCATGAGAATCCAGAATCATGTCTTTATCCCAACAGAAGCCCTGTGTATTATTCCTTACTTTGTGCGTACTACAATTAGCACAGCTAAACTGAAGCAGCTGTAGAGTTGAAAAGAATTGTCTCCTTGCTGTAAAATCTCCTACAAAATGCATATAATGGGAGGAAGATCCATGCAGGACTCAGCTTTGTTCCTCTTTTTGTCATAGAGATAGAGCAAATCTGATTCCCTTGCTTCAGAAACTCGAAAGGTTCTGTGTCTTTCTCGGCTATAGTCGACAGCAAGTTGAAGATGGGTGAGCAGTGTGCCCTGGCAGCCAGAAAAGTGCACCCTGTGGTGCACCAGGCCCAGCACTGCTGGGCGAGGGAAGGAATTGTCCCATTCTGCTCTGCCTGGTGCGTCCTTGCCTCAAGCACTGTGTTTGGTTTGAGACACCACAATGTGTCTCAATATAAATATAATATAATATTATATAATATATTATGTAAATATAATATAAAACTATTAGAGAGCATCCAAATGAGGGCTGTGGAGATGATGAAGGCTCTGGAGGGCAGAGTGAGGAGCAGCTGAGGTCCCTTGGTTTGTTCAGCCCAGAGCAGAGGAGGCTGAGGGGAGGCCTCATGGCAGCCTACAGCTCCTCACAGGGAGCCGAGGGCAGCACTGAGCTCTGCTCTCTGGGGACTGCGACAGGGCCCAAGCGAACGGCATGGAGCTGTGTCAGGGGAGGGGTAGGTGGGGATTGGGAAAAGGCTCTGCCCCAGAGGATGGTGGGCATGGCACAGGCTGCCCAGGGCAGTGGTTATCGCCCCACGCTGCAGGACTTCATGGACAACACTCTCAGACAT
Source organism: Penelope pileata (assembly GCA_013396635.1). Taxonomy (NCBI): domain Eukaryota; kingdom Metazoa; phylum Chordata; class Aves; order Galliformes; family Cracidae; genus Penelope; species Penelope pileata. The sequence goes on along the minus strand of WBMW01005986.1, from coordinate 1,498,164 downwards.
AGGGTTTGGATTTTGGGTGGTCTTGTGTGGAGCCAGGAGCTGGACTTGATGATTGTTGTGGGTTTCTTTCAACATGAGATAATTTATGTTTCTGTGCTTCTATGATCTTTAAATTGCTGTCAGTACCTAACCTCAGATATGCTGAAGCAGGGAGTACAAAATGCTAGTGCATGTTTCATGTAAAGAAAAGAGGAATTAAGATGCCCTTTGAAATAGGTGGTGCCCAAAGCTTTGGACTGAAATAATAATAATAAAAAATCCATTCTGTGTTGGAAAGGCCTTTGGATTTGTTGCTGATTGTTGCATGGAGGGGTTTCCTACTTAGATCTGCAATGGTACGGGTTTTTTCCAGGCACTCAGAGAGCTGAACATACATTTATTGAGGTAATGGAGAAGATACACTATGAAAAGATGAGGTAAATTTTCTTCTCAGTAAAGACATTTTGCTTTTGTGAATGACATGCATTTCATAGTTTTGTGATACGTATATCATGGTCTTGAGAGTATGTTGGTAACTACTGCTACATTTTACTACTTATTACTTTGCTTTTGTTCCAAAAACTGTCAAAAATCTTCAAAAATTCCTATTCTATCTTTGGTTCTCTGTCAACAATGAATCTGTGTGATTTGAGCTAAGGCATAAGTATTATAAAACTGTATATTCAGCACAAAATACAAGGGAAAAGGTGAGGATGGTCACAAAGAATTCCTAACACTGAAGACAAGGATCTCCCATCTACCTCCATGAAATAGAAAGTATCTCACTAAGTTAAAATAACAGAAAAGGTTATTCATTTTGGGTTTATAGAGTTGAAATAGAGTTACTTTATGGCCAAGACTTAGTAATAAAAGTACATATATAAGGCAGTTGGTAGCATTGGTAATGTGAAGTAATATTTGCAATAGGAATCAGGGGATTTTGACATTTAGTCAGTTCTGCTATTGATCAACTGTGTCAGACTTTGCCAGCGCTGTGCTTCTGTATCTGCTGTGATAGAAGATGTGTGATAAATTTGCTGCTAAAGATCTAGTAGCTTTTCAATTAATTGAGACTGTAAAGTTTGCGTTTAATCACAGGATTATGATTATTTATAGCACTATTTTACAAGAAAATATTTTAAATTCCATCCTTTATTATGAATTTTACTTTTTACTGAAAAGATAATTTACGTTGGAGGTGAATATTTCCTGTGCCCCCAAAGGAAATACTAATTTAATTTTCAAGGTTTCATTAAACCACCTCACGTTCTCTGCGGTGATAATACAGTTTGTGTCATTTGTGGTCAGCCATTAAATCATTTGTGTCACCCCATATATTGACATAACATCACTGCGTGTAAAGTCAGAGTCTTAAAGCAGTTATACTGTAAATTTTGTATTGATTACTTCTGGGATTTTTCACAAGTCTGTCTCTCTGGCATAAACTATCAGTAGGATTAAGTAACAGCAGAGAGCAGGGACTTAACCACGCTCTCCCAGTGGCTGTTACATAGATTGCAGTCAGAGCAGCCTGGGGAAATCTGATGTAAACCAGTTACCAGCACTTGCCATGCTGTTGCCAACTTGCCTGTGTAATGGAAATAAACATGCAGATGTCAAAGGTACAGGGGCCTTTCTCCTTGTCTGTTGTCCTGAAAAGGTTTCAAACGTTTGATTAAATAATAACAGAACAAAACAAAACTAGAAACTGTTTCAAGGATACAGGGATGAGGAGAAATAAAGGTTCTACACGCGTGCTCAGGCAGCCTGCACTTGCAGTCAAGGGTCAACAGAATGAGAGAAGAACGATCTGTGCGCAAAATGTTAAACTGGAATTAAGACACACAGGTTCATCTTTTGGCAAAGGCCTCAGGAGTGCAGTCAGCTCATATGCTCTGTGCTCGGGGTGCCTCTGCAAATTCAAGATAATAAAGTTCCTCTGCTCACCCTTGGCTGGTACTGTCGGCAAGGAGACCAAGCTTCCCGAAAAGCAAACTTTTTCCTGTACATTGTATGATGCCATGCACAGTGTTATCCAGCTTCCACTTAAGCTTCAACTTAAATCACTGTTACCACCTTACATGCTCAATGCTAGATACATTTTGGTTCAGTAATTTATCATAATTTTGTGGCATGGAAGGGAGTATCACTAGACTTCTTGAATGGAGAGATTTGATTAATTTTTTCCCCTTTTCTTCAGGGTTAGCACTTCATATTATATACATTTCAAGGCAGAGGAATTGCTCACTTGACAGCTGTGGATTAAACATGAAATTTTAGATAATGGTTTAAATTCACCAGGGACAAACCTGCTTCAAGGTAATTTATAAATTAAACTAAATTCAAATATTGTCTCCTGGCATGTAACTGTAATTAGAAAACTCTCTTGAAGAGGAAAGCGATGGCTGGTATACAAATTATTTTGCAGCCAAAAATAGGATGTCTAGAGGTTGGGTGATACCAGGCAAATCATGTGTTGAACAAGCTTTCTTCATTTTGCATTTAAAAGTTTTTCCGAGCTCACCAGCTTGAGTAGCTTCAGTCTTGCTATGTAAAAGTAAATGAGAAATGAGAAGGGAGTCACCTTATGAAATATTGAATTATTTGTGACTGCACTGTTTCTTCACTGCAAATTTGATTTCAGACTTTCCTCTATTCCACCTCCCATGTTTCTCTGTTATCTGTCTTTCTGATACCTGAAGCAAGGCGAGGGGGGAGTGTACTCCTTAGAGAAAAGCTCTTCATAATTTGGCAGTTGTTACTTGAGAGCTTTTCTCTGTTTCTTTTCTTGGACTTGCTCCTTGTGATAGCAGCAGCCTACAAACACTTTCATGCAAGATCTTGCAAATGCTACGGGAGTCCATGCAGTGGCCTTGCTTGGAATCAAGGGCTGAGAGCCTCTGGACTGCCCTGCACTGCTGAGCATCTGAATTTTGGATTGCTGTGCTCTCCTTTCTCCTCCATTCTTTCCTATCCAATTTATTTTATTCAGTGCAAGGCAATCCTATTTACATTCTTGCCTTTCACCTGCTCTGCTAGTTCATCTCATTTGAGTAGCTGCTTACCCGTCACTGGCTGTGGCTGCAACATTTTAGGCATGGAGGAAAGGGAGCTGGGAGATATTCGTGTACTTTTCCTCACCAGCCTCGTAGCTCCATTTGGGCTCATGAATGAGGGCTACACTGCCAAGTAAATGCCACAGGCTTTCCCAGTTTTACAGTTCTGATAAAAATTCTCAGCAGTGAGAGAATCATTCATTCAAGCACATGAATCAGAAAAGAAAAGAAACAGAAATATCCTTTGCAAGTAGGAGTGTGTGGTAACATATCTCCAGCAGATTACACTTTTATTCAATTTCTTTGTAAGGGGCCATATGTCAAAAGGTTTTTTTACCTAGATCTGCTAAAATGGTATATGGAAGGACAACATATTTTCTTCACCTTTTACCTCAGAGCAGTAAACATTGTTGCTGGAGACCATTAAAACCTAGTTGTGTCAGCTCCATTTCTAACTCTGGCACTCTTTCAGGGTTAAGTAGCACTGATATTAATGTGAGGTGACACCAGTCAAAAACTGTGCCAAATTCAGGTACAGCAGGCTCCAGGGCAACCTGTATTCAGTAGGTTTCTAATTCTGACCTGTAATTTCAGTCATTTTCAGAGGCTTAATGCTTTCCAACTGAGTTTTCCTTATTCCACTGTAACAGAAGTAAAAATACAGCTGTGTTGTAGGTAAAGATGAGAAAAACGTGTAGAAAAATATCTGTCTTCTATAAGTAAGAATTTGTAAAATGTGGATAGTTTTCAACAAGGGAGAGGCAGTGCTCATTGGTATTTTAGATGTTCCCTATTTGGCCCTTGGAAGGATGCACACCAACTCACACGTCCTGTGCTTGTTAAGCAACTGAGTTCAGGCAAATCCGTGTAACACAGAAATCCACTAGCAACTACACCTATAAGTGGGCAAACAATAAGTAAGTTGCCCAAAAAAAAAAGTTGTCTTCTCACTAAAACTGTTTTGCAGGGTTGTGGTAGTTTTGAAGGAGGGCAGAAATGCTGTTGAAAGCACATAGTAGGATTTTCTATTTTAAAAGCAAGGTTTACCTGTTTCAAAAGTAAAAATAACTAGATGGAATAGGACATTAAAATATGCAAAAGCATGACAAAAAAAAAACTACTTTTTTTTTTTCTTTACACTATTCTATTTGTATTGGAAGATGTTTCAAGCTTCTAATTCAGGAATTTCATCTAAAATCTGTTTTTGAGATCATGACAATTATTGGGACACAGGCAGTCCATTTATGTAAGACCAATGGGAGCAGACTGCAACTGTGATATGGTGGAAAAATAGGCGAAATAAACACTTTGGCACAGGTAATTAGAAAAAAGAGGTTGAAACAAAGACAGTACGGTCATTTCTGTTCACTGTAGGGGTTCAAATCACAAGAATGTATACTATAAATATAAGTTACCTTTAGACCTGTTGGTAGATTTGCTAACTGTGAAATATAACTGTTTGCTTGAACATCAAACCTGCCAAATGTTTCACCATCACTTTAATGAGTCCTCAGTCACCAAGCATGGCTGGTGCTGTGCTGTAAAACATTCCTGACCAATTATGTTAGTCTCACTTTATTAAGCTTTTTGCTTCCCTTACCAATATGCAGGAGCTACCTTGCACATTTCTTTTTTGTTGTTTTTGTTTCAAAATATTTGTAAAGTACATTCTTTTCTCTGAATGTTGTCAAGTGGATTTTTTTTTTGTTTTGTTATACAGTCATGGATAGGCCTTTTAATATTTTAGCAGAAATTACTCCAATAAACTAACTACTAATGCATGTTATCCGAACTAAGATTGTGGGCAAAAGAGCTATCTGATGAAACACCTGAGTTGGAACTTTTTCTATTTTTGCAACATAGCGCTCAGCTGATAACGTTTTCTTCTGCATCTTGCCTTAAGAAAAAGTCTTTATTTCATCATCTGATCTGCCTTGTCTTTAGAAAATAGATCTTTCCCTACTGTGTTGAAGGGAGAACCTGGAGGACAAATGATTTTCCTTGATTTAATATACAGCAATCGATACCACCATGAGTTACTGGCAGACTTTCTTCGACCATGGAAAACCTGTTGAGGTAAATGGGAAAACAAACCCTCAAGTGTGATTAAGTCCTCGTCATTTTTGTGTAATGTAGTAAGAGAGCAGTAATGAGTATGTAAGTACCTGTGGATTAAGTGCAGAGGTTACAACTGAACCCATGCAGCTCTTTTCCAGACTTCAGCTGATGAATTCATTTCCAGGATCATTGCTTTGTGCAGTGAAAAGTGAGGACTTGAAGCTGGGCTGGTGACATGATCAAGGCCTGTGTGAGGCTGAACCCTGGGGTGCTTCTTCCACCTGGGTGGTGCAGCTGTGGGACATGGCTTTGCTGAGGCAGGGAGGAGCCGTCCCTACCAGGTACTGCTGGGGTTGGGCTCCCAGCCACAGGTTGCACTGCGTGCATTTGGCTGCCTAGCAGTGCAGGCAGGTCTAGAATAATGCTGTAAAATACTTTTCTTTATGTTTCTTGGTTTCTTATCGTCTCTGTTGTGAAGGTATGTAGCTTAAAGAGGGGAAAAGAGATTGCAGACATGAAAGTGAGTGAGAAGGTGATAACACCCAATACCCTGCTGGATTGTTCTATTTTCCAGTTTTATATTTCTTCCTTGGATTAAGAGGCTCTGAGGCATAAGAAAAGTTGATGTATTTGCTGCTATATGAAGGTATTGATATGTTTATGCCATGTTGGATAAAGGAGCAATTGAAGGGTGAGTAGACATAATACAACTTGTCTTACTTTAGATGATAAAGGTTAAAAAGCATAGAAAACACAACAGCATGCTCATCAGCTGCCTAAATACTTATGGCTTGCAGTCATCTTGGAGAATTTCTAAAAGCCTTTGTTGTGCAAGTTTTAAAGGTTGTTCAGAGGTATCTTACAATGTTGTCATCACATTCTTGAAAATGTTATCTAGAGTCAGTCGTGGGCAATAGGCAATGTGCAAATGTTCTGTGTGGAGTCAAGGAGTGATCATGACTTCTCAGACCAGATCTTGCAAGTAGGCATGTGTCATCCCCTTGGACAACTCCCCTCAGCAGCTCTTCTTTTGAAGAAAAAGCCAGAAAGCAGAGCTGACTTTGCAAGGAAGATGCTGTTAAGGGTTCATCTAGATTAGGGGCTCTGATTGCTGCCCTCAACTCACAACATTTAACCAGTGTGTTAAGAAGTGTGGAGATGTTTGCAGCTGATGTGACAAGAGTGCTGTTGGCCAACACGCTGTCTTATCTACGTAACCTTGTTCTGTAGGAGTCCATATTTCATGGTGTAGCCAGGGCGGAGGTCCAGCACTCAGATGTCTTAAATTACTGTGCTATTTCTCTTGGGCTGAATACACTTTTTTTTCTGTCCAAGTTTTCTTACACCAACATTTTTAGAATTTGTTATATTGTCAGGCTCTATAGAAACTTCCAGGGCATGGTTCTGCTGGCCAATTTTGCAAATGTTTTCGTTTAGCAGTTTACTGCTGAAAGCTAAAATAGTGTGTAAAAAATGTGAACCTACATCTGCAAACAGCTTACATTTTAGGGAATTTTTTAAAGGTGACATAAGTGACTGCTTCCTTCAAGTATGCCCTGTGTGACTCCAGTACAGTCCAGACTTAATTTTTTTATTGCAAGGGATGGTTTAGGCTATTTGATTATCTCATCCATCTGTGCTAGAGATAGGACTGTCTGTGCAGTATACAAACAGCAGAAAATGGGACCTATTTCACTTACAGATGATATTTGTCTGAATATTGAGCATTCTGTCAGGTTCCCATGCCTTTCAATGATTTTAAATTCATATAGGAGCAAGTTTCCTGTATCTTCAAAGATGCTGCATTTTTTGATTCATTGCACAGGAAATTGCTGCAAACTTCTTTTTTCAGTTTTCCTTCTAATACTTGCAAAAAGCTCAATTAAAACTAATACCAATTAGTTCTGAATGACTTTTGAGAATCATATTACACAAAAAATATGAGCAGACTACAGCTATTTAAAATATGCCAGTTTTAATATCTGTAACATTGCTGTATTTCCAATTGATGAGAATGGGATGCACCGTGTAAAAGAAATTTTCTATGATCACTTTAAAAATTTGTTTTTGAAAGTCGGATAGGATTAGTAAATATTCTTTAATAAATAGTATGGATTTTCATGAACTGACATTTCATACTGCAGAACTTAAAATATTTGTTCCTGTTAATAAGTGTTCTGCTACTGCTTGTGACGTGCCTGAGATATTTTTAACTGTTGTATAGGCTTGTGAGACGTACGTAGCTATATCTACCTTATTCTGTGGAAAGGTACAGATTGTGCACATACATAGTGTTTGGTTGCATTGAGAACCTTTACCAAATGAATGAAGGGGGAGTGGATTGCTCAGGCAATAATATTAAGCCAGTCCAAAGGTTGATCTAATTAGCTCTGGTCAGTAAAAAGTGCCCAGGGAAGTGAACAAGGAAAAAGTCAAACATAAACAAACAAAAAAACTCTCAGGGTATTTATTTCCTCAATAATCTATGACTTATAAAACTTTGGATATTTGTAGTATTCTCATAAGAGGGTTTTTTTTTTCCCCTCTGAATCATAGAATCATGATGGTTTGGGTTGGAAGGGACCTAGCTCCAAAGGAGCATCCAGCTCCAGTGCCCCTCCCGTGGCCAGGGGCACCTCCCATTGATATATGAATACGCTTGTGTCTTGTATCATATGAAATTACAGCACCAACAGAATCCCGTGGGAATAAACTTAAGTACTTCTTTATAATGAAATGCATGTTATTAACACGGTCTGATCATGGGATAAATAGCTTTGTTCTTCTGAATTTCGAATTTGTCTGTGGCCATGGTTTCTTATTAACCAACTCCAGTTGCTTAGGTCTTACACAAAATGTCAGAAGGATGATCCTGGTTTTTAAATGCAAGTATATCTTTTTTCTTTTCCTTTTTTTTCATTGTTTTTGCTGGTTAGTAGTCAGCTTAAAATGGAAGAAACCTCAATTACAGTTTCTGGACTTGCTTAATAGAAACCAGAAGGGTTGAGAAGCACCTTCGGAGCAGATTGTACCCTGCAACAGCCAGTGCAGTAATGCATAAAAAAGAGATAATAGATGAACTGCAGAGCAAACTGAATTAGATACAGTAACAGCAGTGTAATGAACTAGTGCCTTTAGTAATTAGCCAGGACTGAAGTGATCTACTGTGGATTATATTCTTTGAGTCTCTAATAATCTAAGGCACATTTCCCCTCGTTGACATTTACCAAAGGCCTCAAGTTAAATGTATTTTTCTGGTGTTTCATAGCTCACTTTTGAATGCTCAAAACCTGGATGTTAATGTTGAGAGCTTCTGTTTAAATTGTCCTTTGTGCAATTTTGTATGCTTCTAACTTTATTACAATTCTGTCCTTTAAGTCAGATATATCAGACATTACAGCAGTTAAATTACAGTATAAAACTTGTCTGCATTCAAAATCGGTAATAAAATTTAGGTCTTTTTCCCTGGAACTGGCTTTTTATAGAGCTGTCTTCCCAAGGCAAGATTCACCAACTTCTTCAGGGTTTCACCAGTGCCCAGGCCTGTATTGAGCACGTCCGGTACCAAAAACCCTGGTTCTGGTTGTGGGCCCCATCTGCAATGTACAGCAGAAGCATACCCGGAGGTGTGATAGAAAGCGCTGCTGTGACATCTTGCTCAGCCTTCCCCAAATCACTTCTCCTCCCATGCTGTCTCCTCTGTTCCTTTATCTCCATAGATTTTACATTCTTTTTGAATTCAAAAAATACTGCTCACTGTGCATTTTTATACTTACTGCACTCTTCAAAAGTTCAAAATAATGAAGTTTTATATCATAACATAAAAGTGACATTTTGAGTTTTGAGCATATGTTGCTTACTTGTTAAAATTTGATGGTCCCTGAACTTGTGATATTTTCAAGTTGTTTTTTTTTTTCCTTTCCATTTTTATTTCATAACTTTGAGGCCCATCGTCTAACCTCAGCATAGGAGCTGATATTTTTGTTAATCTGTTGCCTTTGAGAATGGGAGCTTCAGGTGAAAAGATATGTGGTATCATAACAGCCATGTCAACCTGTTCATGTTTCACGCTAAGGGATCCTGACTCTGAAAATACCAGCACTACTCTAGTATAAGTAGCAGGCGATGATACATGCTCGGTTAAATACTTATACTGTCTTCTTCTTCTCTCTTTTAAGACAAGTTTGGAATTGTCATCTCATATGTAAACCTCAGGCTGATGTATGTCAGGTGTTGGCATAAGGATTATGAAGTTGAAAAACAGACTTGAGCAGTCAACAAATTTTGTATTTTCATCTTGCTCAAAACATGTATATGTTGATAGTATTTACTAGCGCTTATTTGCATAGGGAAAAAGCCTTTAAATGCTACTGCTTATCTGGTCTTTAGCCCCGTAGCATTTATAGCAAAGATGCTATTAGCTGAGTTGTGTTATTTAATCTGGTGTTCAAAAGAAAATGTCAACCAGACCAACTATGAAAATTAAACTATTCCAATGCCTTTAGGACTTCTTTCTTCCATTAGCTTCAAACTAAAATAAACAGAGGTTTTTTTTCTATTCTTTACTGAAATCCTTCTTCTGTCCGTTTCTTTTTGTGTGACTGAACTTCTGCATCTACTTTTCCTCACTTCTTTCCAATATCATTCATTGCTCCTTTCTTTGTGTTGCATTTCATTTCCTCCTCTGTTTTTAAACTTAAATCTTTCTACCCGCCTGCATTTTTAATGATCTAGTTTACAAAATCAGCCAAATACCCAACGCTGCTGGGATTTCCTGTCACTCTGCCTGCCAGCATCGCCCTTCTTGGCTCTCGTTGGGTGACTCGTGCTGTGCCCACAGGACCGTCCTCGGAAACGCAGGTCGTGGTGCCCTCCCCAGCCTCTCTGCTTAGTCTTTGGCAACCTGAGAGAATTCACAATCAGCAGTTAATACATTGCTCTTTGTGAATGTATATTCTTTTAAAATTTAGCTTCTGGAATGTCAGCCAGAGGATTGTTTTACATTTCAATTTACCAACTATTAGGAATGCAAAAACCGTTATAGCTAGACTGTTTCTTTTCTTCTATTTGTGCAGTTGATTGACTGTTTCACACTGAGTTCCCTTACAAATCCAGCTGAGACAATTCTCGATTGTCTGTTAGCTGAGGGTAGGGAGCGTTCTGTATAAAGCAAATAGCACTGCTAATCTGAACCCTGCCTGTGCCAGTGGAAAAGAGCGTGCCATGACGGAGGGGCTGAGCAGAGGAAGGCAAGTGCCAAAACTGACTGGAGAGGAGTGAGGTTACACTGCTTCTAGCTCAGGTGGCTTTGCTGGCATCTTCACACCTACAGCAGCGTTGGCTGCAGGTGCTGGGCTGGGCCTGAGGGGCTGTGAGTGCAGAGGGGACGACAGTGCCGTGGCCCCATCACCTGCCCCAGCCTCTCACTGGCTGCCCTCTCTGGTCAGGTGTTCCTGAACACGTTTAAATCCCACAGGCCTTTCTCAAACACTGCCCTTACAGAAGTAAGGTAGTGCCTCTCCCTAGCAAGGAGCATTCTGGACGGCTGCTGCATCGCGGCCCTGCTGCCAAGGCCTGGGGCTGTCCGGCATGGGAGGGCTAGCGGCTGGAGGGATGGTTACAGGCCGGTGCTGGAGCGTGTTCCCTGGCTGCCTGGTGACCTGGCATAAGCATAACCTGAGGCAAATGGAAGCAAACTGCCTCAGTATAATCCACCAGGACCCTGTGCAGAGTGCTCAGCCACAGCACAGCTGCACAGGGTGGAGGCAGATGCAGGACTGACTTGCTCAGAAGCATCTTGCCGGAGCTTTCATGCCCTTCACTCCGTTCTGTGATTTTTGGACTGTGAATGAGGTGCATAAGATGAATCTGCTGATTTGTAGTACCGTATAGGACTATTCAAATTTTGCCTGAGTTGCTACCTCTTGAAAAGGATGCAGTGGAACCTATACTTGGCTTGCTTTAATTTCTCCAAGAGAAGGAAGTTATTAAAAGAGGCTTTCTAGTCCCAGTAGGTCCCGTAGCAGAGTATTTGATTCCATCCCCATCACAAGTGCTTGAACAGGTGTCCCGGGGAGCCAGGCCTCCCCTGCTTTTGAGCACTGTTGTAGAGGTATGTAAATGGAGAGTGGGGATGTTATTAGCCTCTTGCACAGCAGTAGATAATCTAAAAGGCTGAAACATGACCATTCTAATATTTTGTAAAAGAAAAGCCTGAAAGATGTACAAGAATGAACTGAATTTATATTAAGTATGAATGAACATTAACAATGAGTGAATACTCCTGGAAGCCTGTTCTCTTCTGCTGTTCAGATTTTTAAATGTAAGTAATCACAATGCGAAGACTTCTGTTTTTTGAAAAATGGGACATGCCTACTAACCTAAACAGAAATCTAGATAAAGCCATTTTAAGACAATAAGGGGGGAATTTAATTCTAAAACAAGCTCATAGGTTTTTCTTCACATTTGAAGAATGATTGATATTGGACTGATCGATTGTGATCATGATAGACTGCTCTGCTTGCCAGCTTGCTGCTGACTCACGTGACATTTGCGTTGCACTCACACACATATTGGAAATAGGGATGGCCAGGTCACCACTGAACAACCTCGGTGACAGGTGCCCTGTGAGGGAAAAATGAAAAGTCTGGTTTAGAACACCAGTGATTAAGGTACTGTATTTCTTATAAAAGGTATGCTTGAATTATTATTTATTGCTTAAATTTTACAGTATCTAAAACCAAACTTAAGGTGAAAAACTATCTATTTGATGCGAGACTTCTCCCATCTGTTATGAAGCTAAGACTTAAGGTTGTTTTTTAAGAGCTAAAATAAGCCAGAATCAACAAAAACAAGCCATTCATTCATGCGGACTTTCCAAAGGAGTAAATTAATAAGTCTTATTTTAAAGAGTGAGTTGATAGTGCTGGTTCTATGTTGTCTTTCAGTGCAAAAATAAGAATACTTTGCATATACTTCCACTTCATTTAAACATAGCTTTCACACATCATCATAATTAGATTTCTAATTGGAAAAATCAGAACGTTGGTTACGTATATACTGCTGGAAGAACTGTTGCAATAAGGCAAAAGTTAAGGTGGTCATTCATCCAGAACTCCAGCCAAGCTCTAAATGAGCCCTTCTTTCTCTCTGGGTAAGTTCAGACCGCTTTTCTCCGTGTCTCCTTGTTTAGCTTTGTGTGCTTTCATCTGAGACTAAAATAAAAAGACCTAAATTCTGAAAAGATACAATATAGGTCCTTTTCAGAGACTCTATAGATCTGGAATAGTTGGAGGTATGTTTTGGGCATTTATCCAAGCCTAAACAAATCTCTGCGTAGTCTGAGGAACAAGAACTGAATTGCTATTACACAAACTGCTTCCAGAATTGAAAATAAAACAGCCAGCGAGATAGGCAGAGTAAAACAATTCTGCCTTTCCCAGCTGAATAAGAAATAAGTAGATTCAGCCTCTAGTCTTTTTCCTTTCCACTTCACCTGGAAAAGCTATATTTTCAGGGCAGAATATATTAACTCAACTTAGAAAAAACAGCTAAAAATATGGGATCACCCCAGTCCGCACAACAGTGGGGCAGAGAATGGAGCTTAATTTGTTGTTCAAAGCAATTCACGAAGTGATTTGAACAAATCAGTTATAGCCTGTAAACTTGGTTCATTTTGTTCTACACAGAAGCAACCTGTCTTGCTTTTCCCTGAGCCTGTATATGCTGTTTTCATGTACTCTTGGAATGAATTAATGATTTTCTGTGTGCACACATTTTCCATTACTCATTTTAAATCCTCTGTTCTCATTAATATTCTAGCTTAATTGCATCAGTATGAGCACAGTCAAAGCAAGTTGTTTCAAGTATTTAACAAGTTTATAGAAAATACTGGCAGTTCTTCCCACCCCTCCCCCTGTGTAGTTGATGGATGCATTAAACTCATCTAGAGTATTCAGGGAGCATTTCATCATACTGGTAGAAAGTCTCTGGCTTCTACTCCACTTAAGTAGGCAGTTTTGGAGTGCATGTCTGTCTAGAAAATCACATATTCTGTCTGTATTTGTGTGAAATACAAAACCGTGTGTATAAAACCTAGTGTTTGCTGATGTGATGGAGAGACCTGCATCTGTATGTAGGGAACTGGTGTGTTTGCTCCTTGTTAGTGTGATGGTCTTTGCTTGAAAGTTGAGCCCTTCTTTTTTTAGGGGAAGTTGTTACCTATGGGCTAGCGCCTGACCAGAGGGGAAAGAAGGATCCCTTTTTTGTTGTTCTCTGGTTTGCATGCTTTTGCATAAGTGAAAAGTACCGCACCTTTAGCTGGTAGCTTTGAAGGTGCACTGTTAATTCTAAAGGCATAATCATGATGTTTTCACTGTGTAAGAGGGGAGAATTGTTTCTGATGTATCTTTCTCCTTGAAGTGGCGGATGTATCTAGACACAGAGAATATGCAAGAGGAAATCTCACACTAGTCAGTCTGCTGCTGATGGTTGGAAAAGGCTTAGAAATAGCATAAAGGTCAAAAATATTGTAGCTGTAAATGGAAATGTTTAAAGTTGGAGGGAGATTTATGGACGAGGACAGCACAAATTGGCACTGGAGCCATTCTCTCCCATTATTTCTCTAAATGACTCTTTTAGTAGTATCGAAATTAAGATAGTCGAGCTTGAAAATTAGTGAGAAGGAACAGCAAATAATCAGGAACGGTGCCATGAAGTAAGTAAGTACTCTACTTCAAGTACTGAAATACCTGATCACATAACTGCACTGGATATGAATATAGAATGAAATCATGAGCGGATTACATTACTTCAACAGAGGCAAAAGTAGTCTGAGTGCAGGTAGCTTTTGGCATGGCATTCTTAGAGGGAGGTGAAATTGAGAGAAGAGTGCTCTCCTGGAGCACCTGTGAGGAGGGAGAGCCCACTCCTGATCAGTGAATAAGAGCTGATGGGAACTGTGTTCCTTCTGCTGCCTTACATGACTGAGTACTTCTGGACTGGGGAGACATGCCTGAGTAGAAACAGGTGAGGGAGAAGCAATTTTCTGAAAAAAAATAAATCCAGTTTGAAGATGATAGAATAAGCTTGAGGAAACTTCCATCAAGTTTACTTAAAATCTAGCTGTGATCTGAACCTTCATGTCTGCACAGAACCTAACTTTCCTGAGTATGCAAGTCTAGAAACTTACCTGGCAGTACTTAGCAAATATTTTGTGTCGCACAATGGTCAGAATGGAAACATTTCACTTTGCTATTTAGCAAGCTGCAGTAAAAGTGCTAGAGGATTTGAAAAGCCCTCTGCTACCACTGTGGGTGTCGAAGGATGGAAATTCTTCCAACGCATTACTCTCTGGTAAAGGGCACTTCTCAGTTACTGACCTGCTAAACCTCCAGACAATCTTTACCCGGCTATTCCTGTTGTCACTTTGTGATGAATGAGTGACATTACATTATTGTAGATTTTGTCTCTTATTTTAATTGCTTAAAGTGAGCTGTTGGATGAAAATTATCTCAAAATTCTTCCTCTGGAGAGTCTTGAAAAATATTTTGATTGACTGATATCCTCTGAAATTCATTGAATAGCTCTGAAATAGATATATTCTCTGAATATTCTCTGAAAGTCACTGAATATCTTGATCTTTTCCACTCTTTATTGAGAGAGAAGAAGGAGCCTTAATACCAATGCCTAACTCTGCTAGATGAGCTTTCATGATTTTTTTATTATGAGGGAGTGACTTTTGCTTAAAGAATACAAAGACTTGTAGAAACTTTTCTCTGAAACTGATGTTTAGTTTTCCTTTGTGGGCTAGAGATGAACAGCTATAGTGCTTTTTTGCTGTTTCAGAGAATCCTGAGAGTCCAATGCCCATTTTTTAATGGACTGTTGTATAAGATGACTTTTTTTGCTTCGTGTTTTTCTTTCTTGCTGCTGTTAAGATTTTTTCACTTTGAAAATAATTTTCACAGATCTGAGAAGTTTTGGGAAGTCACAAAGATTGTACTGCTTTGCAGACTTGATTGCACATTCCACACTGCGCCAAGTGTATGTTACCTGTGTGCCATGATGCAAAATTTTTTCACAGATTTTAACATTTTTTTGAAATGCTGAGTTGCTGTCTTGAGACATTATCTTAAGTTGTGCTGCTGTTTTTTAACTTAGAAAGACTTACTCCAGTTGGATCAGTAGTGTAAATGGCAACCAGCTGAGAAATCATTTCAACCTTTTGAGTGCTCTGAAAGGAAATCTTTCAGACCTCTTTGCATCCCACATGGCACATAAATGGTAGAGTAGTCTGCTGCAAGTTGTATGTTATAATGGCCTCTGATCTAAATTGGCTTAAGAATACAGTTAGGATTCACTAACGGTGTAAAGGAGTTCAGGAGAAAAACATTCTCACTGCGTGATGCTGTTGTTGTGGTGCAAGTGTCTCCAACAGGTTTTACCATACCCGCTGGGGACGCAGATATCCGTAAATCCCAGTCACGCTGTTACTTTGACAGGACAAACCAGGGCAAGAATGCAACAGAAGAAGCTGAACTTGCAGTAAATTATGGACCTGCTCCTTCGCATGTTAACTTTAGTTCTTCAAATAACTTCGTATTTTTTATGCTGATGACAGTGTTTTCTTCATCATCATAAATCATTGCTTTATGCTGATGACACTGTGTTTATCTATCACCATTAATCATCTGTAATGCTTGAGAAGGAAATGTTAATGAAGAATACAATTTATTAAGCATCACCCAATAGGTGGGCTGAAAATGTAGATTACCTGCAGACCAAACAGGACTGTAATAAAGTGATGGCTGGACTAGACGATCTTAGGGGTCCTTTCCAACCTTAATGATTCTGTGATTCTAAAGTAATGACCCAGGGAGCACCAAGCTTGTGGGTGTGGGACGGAGTTGCCTGCTGGGAAGGCCGCAGCACATCCTCAGAGCAGTGCGGAGTTCTGGTCAGTGCTGCTCTGGGACCCTTTGGGAAGCCATGGCCAAAATGGATGGTAATTGAAATTTAACTTTTCTTCCCCTAAGGTTCCCCTGCTCTTTGGAAGCACGGAATGCGCTCTGATATTTCCCTTGTCTGATCGGAGAATAATCAGCTCTTGCAAATGAGGGAAAGGGACTGGAGTTGAATGGCAGCAAAGACTGACAAAACAAATGCCTCAAGCCATAGCTATTACTGAGAGAGTGTTCCAAACCTTAATTCAGATAAATCTTTGATTGGGTAATCTGTCTGTGCTATAAACTTTAAAGACCATGTTACTTACCTGTCGTCAGCAGAGGTTATTTCTATGCCCTGTCCACTTGAAGTCTGTGCGTTCTTCATAAGGCACAGATTTCTTCTTTGTTTTTAATTTTTAATTTTTACCACACTTTGATTATGGTGATATTATATGGGGTCAGTGCTCAGTCAACTGTTAAATAAATTGCAAATTCTACAAAACACAGCCAGCAGAGTCATTACTAACTGTAATGCTGAAACTTCAAGCAAAATTACATCTGGCTACAATGCTATTTGGATGCATAAATTATACAGCCTCTGATTATCTTAAAGAAAATTCAGCCATTAAACTTATTTTATGGGCACAAAACAAGGGGAACTGCCAAAAGGAATCTGTGCATCCTAAAAGTCACAAGAAGAAAAATAATTGGCAAACCTTTTCCGCCTGCAGTTTTATAGAATGTTCTCTCTCCCTCCTGATGTTCAATCAGCCTCCACCAGTGGCACAGATAAAATCATACAATGGCAGAGCTGGTAGGGGAACGCAGCCTGTGTAGCTTTGGAACAGCAGGTGGGTCGAACGTTTCAAATCTGACCCCAAACAGCACATATCTTTACACGGGGAGCTAGGAAGGAGACTCTCCAGGGAAGAATATTGTAATTCAGCACAGAGCAAAAATAAGACAGCTTGGCTGTGGGCAGTTCAGTGTGCTACAGAATTCCTTTGGAAAGCATTCTGACTGCCATGGTGCATGCAAGGAGACTGTTTTCTTCACGAGCAAATAGGTCACCGATGCATCGTGTGTGTGTTAAGGCTAGAGAGGGATGACGAGTGCAACCTGCAGTGGCTGTTTGCACAACAGCTGAAATGCATATAGATTACAGATCAAACCTATGTCATTAACCTCTTGAACTCGGGGAGGCATATTGCTTCTTCCCTTGTCCTCCCACCCCCTACTTGATATCAGTATTAGCAGTGTTAAATCCAGAGTTACCTTTTGAAGAGTAAGTGAGCTGGTTGTTTAAAACAGTGCTGTCATTACATTTGCGGAGTTGCTTAAATGTATTTTAAACCATTCATATATTTGACAAGTAATTGCCAAAATAGGTTATATGTCACTGACCTTTATCAAAGTCTGATTTTCCCAAGTCTTGTCTCAGTTCTCTCCTGTAAAGACATTCAGGGAAGATAATTGCTCTCTAAACTAATTGCCTTCTCTGGTGTTCTTTTCTGGGCTTCTGCAAGACAGAAACTTAAACTGTTCGTTCCTAGAATGGATCTAGGCTCCCCAGTCTGGAACTGAGGTACACAAGTTTCATTTTGTTTCATTTAATTTCCTCCCTTCCTTCCTTCGTGCACTGTTTCTTTCATTATGAAGTATTTCTATGCAGATCTTACAGATGAAATCTTTGTTCTGTAATCTAGTGTGTGTTATTGTATGAGGTATAAATATGAGTGAAAGGAGTCCCAGATAGTGCCCCTGTGTTCATTCAGAAGTGTACTGAATTACTGTGGAAAACACTATGGAATGTAGATGAGATTTTTGCTCACTGGTAAGTGACAGGTATTCGGTATTTCCGTCCAAGTTCACCTTTGAATCACAGAGAAGCAAAGCTCTTCTTTTTAACTCAACTGTACAATAGATTGTGACCGATATAGTCAGTGGCTAGCATATTTTTCTCCAAACAAGGAGATACTCGTGGGCTGAAGCATTTTGATAGCTCTTAAATATGAACAAAAATATTAATGGTACTGAATCATAGCAGGGTATTCATATAAATTGTTGTTAGAAGACAGAATTCCCGTGTTGTTACAAAAGGGGTTGTTTCTTTTAGTCTAATTTGGCTTTGGAGGCAATTCTCTCTCCAGGAAAAGTCTGAAAATGCCTCTTTTGGCTCCATTTGGTAGCATTTGTAAACATTTACAGTAAATTCTATTGGTAGTAGTGAATGACTTCATTAATAATATTATCACCTTAATTTATCAGAAGTATATGTAAATGTCTTTTCATTTTCAACTGCAAGGAAGACAAGAACATATCTTAAGAATCTGCTGCAAAGCTTAAGACAATATCTGCCTTTCTCTTTAATTGTATTCATTTAATTTTGGAGTATCTGAGGAAGTATAATTTGCCAGTTCTTAATTTGCTGAAATGGCTTCTGTTGGCTATTAAGGAATAAAAATATTCAAAAATAGAATATATTTTAAATGAAAATAACATCTTTCAGGTTACCAATACATAGAACACTTTGAAATCTGACTTACATTGGTAATGGCAAGTTAAAATTAAGAGAAGAGAACAAAAGTTGCTAATCCTGTGCAACTGCAAAGCAAGATAGTATTGGTGGTTAGTTGTGAGGCAGTGATGGGTGAAGGCTCAACTTCTGTCTCTGCTATAGGTTTCCTTTGCTACTGTGTGTGAAGATATCTTTCTTTTTTAATTCTCATTTCATTCCTTGTTTTTTTTTTTTTCTTTTCCAATCTCTTTACTTCCATTAGCAGCTTCTCTGAGAAAAGGGCAGTGTCTCTGGTGTTCAGTCCCCCTAATAGGTAATTTGCTCTGCTTATTGGCTGCAGCACTGCACTCTTGTGTGCTCCAGGTTCCAAGAGGTGACTCCTGTCAGCGCTGCCCGTCTGTAACATACTGCAGAAGACCTTGTCAGTAGTAGCACTGGCTAAAATTACATTTTCTTCTTCTTGTCTTCTTTTTCTCTTCTTCTTCCTTCCTTCCTTCTCAGAAATACCAACCAGTTGGGAATACCTCATTTCTGAATACATTTCCAAAACCTGCAGTTTCCAGCATGTCAAAACTCTTTTATGTTCCTGTTTTATTTGCTTCCTGCTGGTATTCTGCCGTATGGAACAGGCTCCCTGGCCAGGTTGTATCCTCATGATGCTTCCGAGTCTCTAGGGGACAAATAGATCTGTGTCATGGGAGCAATTCAGGGTAGTGCATCGCAGCAGAGAGGCTCCACTTTGTGAGTTCTAAATTTATAGAAGAAAAAGTTTAGACAGATATCTGCAGGAGCTATAAAATGATTACAATTCTCAAGAGACACCACTACTGTTTTTCATATCTAAATATTTGAGATTTATTTTTGACAGTTCTTTCTAAATTCGAGGAAAGTGCACTTTTTTTAATGAAAAAATATTACATTGTTGAAAACCCTGCTGTCAACTAAACAAATAAGCCAGCAGCCCTGGATGTTTGGCCATATTCCTTATGCTCCTTATTGTAAAATACTCCTTTTCTGAAAAAAGGAGCTTTCAGGTTCGTCACCAATCCAGGGAGGTTACAAAGACTGCATATTCATGGTTTACGGCAAAAAATCCTTGCTTTGAGCCGAACTCTAGTGACAATACAAAATGCTTAAGAGTACAAACTTGGGTAGAGAAGTTTCCATTCTTGGGAGAGGGAGAAACATGTCCCACTTACTTATGAATGATGAACAATTGGATGTCCATTGCTGAGGAGCAGTTGAGAGCTGTGTAAATACTCTTAGTGTCAATTTCCTAGTTTCAGTTCTAGATTTTCGTAGTTCAGACTGCAGTAAACTCAGAGACAGCTGTTACCACATCTGATTTGTATCTGTCACAGGGGAGGCCCGGTGGAGTTTTGGGCCACTAAATCACAATGAATGAGAAGTTTTTTGATTGCAGGTGTCCACAGCCTCTTCACCCCAATGTTTGAGAGATTTCTCCTGTGTTTCTTCTAAACTTTATTCATTCCTTTTTCATTAATCTACGGTTGAAATAATTCCACAGATAACTGCTGCCCTGGTGTTTTCTGTTGCTGTGTCTGAATTTCTACTTTGGAGATTTTAAAGTTTCTACATTTATACTACAGGCACACATTCCTGTTTGTAAACGTGGACAGCAATGTTTCAGGCAAAAAAATAAAAGGTAATTTACAAACTGGGAAGCTATTTAGAATCACAAATACGTTTTCTAAATTGCAGTTAAAATGAATAAATGTCTTCTGTGCATTTGTTGTTGTTCCCTATCTTTTTTTTCATGACTTCTAGTTGAAATTTGAAAGGAAATTTGAAAAAAAAATTCTGTTTAAAAAAAAAAAAAAGTAAAAAAGTAAAGAAAAAAAAGTGTTAAAAAAAATAATGTATTGCAAATTCTGTTAGCACTGGGTGAAACTGGCACTGGCAAGTGAAATTTTGTACTCTTGGTTGTGCTTTTAAGGAGTGTGCACACATGGAAGGCAAAGGTAAGACTACATTTTTTTTTAGTTGAAAACAGATTTAAAATCTATTTCTAACTGTGAAATGTTAGCTAGGGAGCATATAATTTCTTCTGTTAAGATGCTGTGTGTACGTAATTTAAAATAACAATTCAAGGAAATATGCTGGTGTTGTGGTTGTTTTCATTTCAAGGAACTTGAAACATGAAGAATTTCTGTTTGCTTGGGATTATAATCTGATAGTCCTTGTTTTATGAAGCAATACTTTATTTTTTAAGCGCTCCTACAAAGATCCATAAGTTTACTGAAGACTCTGTCAAATGAGCAAAGTTTGATTGTGCAATGTGGTGCAGTGAAGGCTTATTAGCAGCGTAAGGTCACTAAGCCATCGAGAGGTTTGTCCTGTCCACTAAGTGGATTTTGGGGGCTGCAGACTGGCACACTCGTGCTGTAGGTACCCGTTTGCTAAAGAGCCATTTTGCTGTGGTGTGAGTGTTGGCAGAAGCGTGTGTCCCTGCAGGTGTGGTAATGACTTTGTTACAGCTGTGCCAGCTGTGGATTGGGCCCACTGAAGCCTCGTTTATCCAAGAGTTACATTATTAAAAGTGTGCTGTTTAATTCATCAGGGAAGCTGCCTTCAGTTTAGAAATGCCTGCAATTCCGAGTACTTTATATGTTCTGGGAGCCCAATAAACATCATCGACTCCAGTTACACAGCGTAGCTCTTCTAGATGCCTGCTTGCTTTCCTGGATTGTGCTGCCTTCCTCATTTAATCAAACCTGGGGATTTGAAGTAGAATTGGTGTGAAATGCAAAATAAGAGGCTGTAGTTTAAGGCTGGCAAGTCCTGGACTTCAGTACCATGAAAAGCCGGAGACTGAATTTGCATTCCTGTCCTGTGGCCATTTCCCACCACAAAACTATCTGCAAACAGTTCTAATGATGTTTTCCGTCCCCTTTTATTCTGTAAATAACTTCTGTTCTTAAATGAAATATGATATTTCTCACTGCAGTGCTGCTTTAAGTGAGAGGACTCACCCCCAGATTTGACGACCATTATCAGCATTGATAGACTGAATGACCATAAAAGGATCCTAAAGCAGCTGAGACAGGACTAGAGATGACAGAAAGTAACCACTCTCCTGAGGAATATTGTTCAGAAATAGGAACAAGAAGTATTTTTACAAGTAGCACTACTATGTATTTATTTAAAATGGACTGTAAATGGAAACTGCAGATCAAATCTACAAGCTCTATTCAGATAGTGGCCGTGTGTTAAATGTAACCAAGACATGCCTTCCAGCTTTTCCTGTCAGAATAACTGAGAAAGTAAATTATATGATAACAATATCACTTAGGAAAGGAAAAAGATGAACACCTCTGATCACAGTGTAAGGGAGATGACATAGTGAAAGTGGCAGCTATAAACCAAAGAGGTCTGAGGAGGGCAAGTAGTGCTCCAGATAGAGGTGTGAAACAAGGATCCCTTACAGTGTAAGAGAAAGAGAAGCACGTACTGTTAAAAGCTACAGCCTTGGGCAGCATCGCTTCTGAACAAATGATTGGAGGAAAACCACAATTTTTTAGAAAAATTTCTCTAAGTTTTGAGAGTTAAAATTACCTCTTTGAAAGCTTCTCGAAGCTTTTTAAGGATGTGCAGGAGCCCATTGCTTTGAAAATCTTCCACAATGCAGCAATTCATATGGAGCATTTTAAATGTTACTATTTTGTAATGCCTTATTTCAAGGCCATAAAGCTTCAAAATGAGTAGACAAGCCATTGCTGTGATACATGACAAAGCTGGCATCCACAAACAGCATAATTTGGTATGCATTTAATTAAAGCACATAGACTGCTTGCACATTCAGCTGAAATCAAAAGTGGTACCCACATATTCATCTGAAGCACAGCAACTGTTATTGCACAAGAAGGTAGGTTGTGGTTCTGATAGCATAGTCTGCGTTGGTGTAATGCAAAGGTTAATGCAGCATAGTTTTAAAGACAGCTAAGATATCAAATTTGGACCACCTTCCTATCTTTTCCAAAGTGTTTCCTTATTTCATACTGTTGTAATCCTTTTAAATATGTATAAATTGTGCTCAATTTACAAGGTAGAATGATTTTTACATGTATAAAAATATGTTGACTAGTACCTAAATGCTAGACTCCATGGCTGTCACTGCCTATTGTATATAATTTTCCTAGACACACAGCTAGCCTTAGGCTGTGAAGGTAGGAGCTCCATGTCAGAAAGACTTTGACAAAAGATATATAGCTTTTAATTTGCCCAAGGAACAGAGGGAGCAGATTTATGACCTAAAATACAAGGCTGAGAATTGGCTGTATACTTTCAGCTAATGGGTAGAGAAATCAGGAAATTCACAATGGCTACTTCATGCATAGAGTGCCTTTTTTGCATGTTGTATAAACAGTCCAGAAAAATTTACAGGGCTATAATTTTAAAAAATAAAGTGAATAGTAACCCTGTGAGTGTATTCTGTGTCTTCTAGCTTTTCTTGAGGTGACTGTTTCATGTAAAAATTCTCTCTCTAGCCTGGTTTAATTGATGGCTTTGTTTGCATGTGTGTCGGGCTAGATTATTAGCATTTTTTAAAGAAAGATTTATGAGGAGGTGCATTTTCTTTGTTAAAGGCTATTTTTCATTAAGGGCCTTTGCAGACACTGAAGTCTCACAACACTGAGGAGCTCACATCAGCAGCAGGTCGGTAGGGCAAGTGCCACGTGTTGTATAAACCCTGTCACCCCTATCAGAATGAAGTCGCACAGATTTATGTTGGCTGAGGATTTGGCCCACGGAATTGATCTCAGAATGGAAGAGAAACTCTGATGGTGTCCTCTGTTCTTCGCTCCTTTGACAAAGATAGCTTTAGAAAACCATTTTGATTTTGTGGATTTATCCTTTGTCTTGGCTGTCAGCAGACATAGCACTTCAAGATCAAAGCAGAAGAGATTTGAAGATTGAGCATCTTTGAACTGGAGATGTCCTGCAGCCCCATAAATTCCAGCAGAGATCACTAAATCGAGTGTGCAATCATCAGCTGATTTGTTTTAATGATGCAGAGATCGAAAGCTGCCTCAGAGGTGCTGTGAGCTCTGTGCTCACACGGAGCAGTGGTGCTGCCAGGATCCCGTGCAGGGGCTCTCTTTGATCGGGTGCCGGCAAGTCGCTGCGACCTGCTGCCAGTGGCCGAGCTGGGGCTCAGCCCGTGCCTCCTCTCTCATTCTGTACATACGCGCTGACCCGATGGATGGCTTGGGCCTCCTGAGAGCTCCAAGGTGATACAGATCTGTCCTAGAGGCAGAGGACTTGGGGTGGCACTGATCTCACCGCTGTGAAGTTAGAGAGGAGGGGTGCGCGGAGCTGGGGTTGGGTTTGTGACTGCAGTCGGGGCTGTGGGTGAGCGGTGTCACCTGCAGGGTGCAGGCCAAAGGGCTGCATCTCCTTATCTCTGCTAAGGCCACATTCTCTGCCCTTTTAGTTTCACTTGTTTAAAGACACTAAGGGATAGAGAGTCTACACCATCTTAGAATGTTTCTAGAAGTTAATTATGCTAAACAAATTGCTTACTTCTTCCTCATCTGCTTCCAACAGCTGATTCCCATTCTGATGTATCCTGTTAAAGTGCCTTCAACCAAAGCTGTACCTGCTAGGCTGCAGGATCTGCTGGCTGATGGATGTTTCTTTGCAAGCAGTTGGAAGAAATAGCTACTGTGAGTGAACACAGAGAAACAATGAGTTACCTCATTTTTAACTCTTCAAACATTTAGGAACATGAAAACGGTATATCAGAAGAAATTCTGGCAGGATTATTCTGCTATAATCCCTGTTTATTCTTTGTTTCTCCGTGTAATATTAGTATTTGCATGCTAATTAATGATTAGAACTGAGTTTCCTAGGAAGAAATATTTTTTTCTAACAAAATTTATTTTGAGAGGTAAACTTCCTACTAGGTTCATTTTTCATGAATAAACAATCCACTTAAGCCTACATGCCAAAGGATAACATAAAAATTTTATTTGAAAAATAAATTACTGCCTTAAGTAGCTTCTGTAGTGTACTTGCAAAGTGCCAGTTTTAGAAGGGCCATGGGACTATTGATTTAAGTTAAATGGCTAGAGATGATACAATTATGAATTCTATGAGAAGCCTTTGTCAAAAGATATAGATTGAAGTTGTGCTTTTTGTTGTTGTTGTTGTTAGCATAATCCATATTTAAAAAAAAAAAAAAAGGAAGAAGAATAGAGAGATCAGGATGACAATGATTCATAATTACTATTTTTTTTCTGGCTTTTTTGTTTGTTTGTTCATTTTTGGGGACAGGGGCACTGACCAAGGGAGGCTTGGATGCTGTCTGCAGCTCAGTAGTTTGTACAAATGCAGCATTCCGTGAACTGCAAAGGTGACCTGCAATAACATTAAACATTGTTTTCTATATTTAAAAGCAAGACAACAACTGGAGCAAGTAGCAACTTCTCAGTGAAATCATCTTGGGATTTTGCTGGAAAGAAGAGTAAAAATGAAATTTCTAATACATAGTACCTGGCATAATCATGCACAACTGTGTAAAATGTGCTTTAAGGATCAGTAGATCAGGTTTGGTGGCTTTGCCCACTTTGTGCAACATGGGAGGAACTTTCACATGACTTTGAAATTACTCAAAAAATCCTCCTAACTTCACCTTATCTGTAATAATGGTTTCCAAATATTGATTTCCATATTCAGGTGGATTTTTTTTAGTACGTGTTAATGGTGGAATTTACTTTTTCTGTTGTCCTGGTATTCTGGCATTTTCTAAATGCTCAGCTCATGAATCTGGTCCCACGATGGCAGGTTCCCACGTGAAAAGGAGAAAGGAGAAATAAGTTCATTTCCATTGCAAAAATTTTATAGACTAAGTACTACAAAATAAATTTATTTCAAACTCATCTCAGATTTATTTCTTTCTAGCTAATTCCATGCCCTGAATGTCATACGTTGAATGATTGCAATGAATTATAACTTCGTATATCTATTTAAAAAAAAAAAAAAGAAAAGGAAAAAAGACAAAAAGCTCTTATTCTTGCTTTTGGATTATTATTGTGCATTTGGAAATGTCTCGTTGATACTAATTTAATTAGTAGGCACTAAAGTGTTCAGGGCCCAAAAAACATTTTCTGCGTTTCTGTGAAATTTGTAGCTGCTGTTCTCAGGAGGTGGATAAATGTCTCTATCAATCAGTGATTAAAAAAGGCAAGAGATCTCTTGTAGGTTGCTAGAAACTTGATGTTACAATTAATCAAAAAGAGGAAATCTTTTAGATGGAACAGAATGAAGCAATATATATGTAGCAAGATGAACTCAACTATAGAATTTCTGGTATCGTGTCAGACTCAAATGAAAAATATGTGTAAAATAAGCATGAGTCCAAGTAGAGTTTAAGTATGGAGTAAACCTGATATCCCACTCCTGTGAAGATGTGTGGATCTGTTAGCCCTGCACACTGGCATCGCAAACTCATTACTGGCTTTTTTGTTCACTTGTTTGCCATCCATGTCTCCCCTGTACATTCTGCCTTTGCTTTGGCTGTGAGCAGGAGGACAAGCCCTTGGCAGCTGGGACCTTGGTTTGTACAGAGGCTGAAGCTTGGCAGATGAGAGCTGGGGTGGCTTCCAGTGCACATGGGGAGCAGCCCCTCGGCAGCAGCTGGCACAGGGCATAGAGGGCTGCAGCCTGTGAGCAGCTCAGTCAGTGCCCCTGGGCTCCTTCCTGGTGCCCTGAGCCAGTGCCGGAGCATGGCTACCTGTGGGGCGTGGGCAGCACCCTCCTGCGGGCCCTTGAGCAGCCCTGGGCATGCAGCCACCAGAGAGAACGGCTCCCTGGCAAGTGGCATGCTGATCCCAGGGTCTGTGGCTGTGCAGTGTTTCTGCTCCTTGGTGACCCATAGGGTTCATAACTAAGAGCTAGGGGAAAAGAAATCAGAGTGAGTTTCCCAGGCAGAAAGCACAGAACAGACCCTTAATAGGTTTCCTTTAGGGTAGATTTGCTTTTACTGCGACTCAGCTCTCAAGCTAACATAGCTAACATCAGTATAGATATGTCAGATCTATAAGTATGTTTATCCTCTCCCTCACAGAAGGGAAAACTTTTCTAGGATTTATTTAAGAACCCTTGAAAATCCCTAGGAAAATGAACGGAGAATTTCCCTCCCAGTGCTCCCAGCAGGATGGGAGGTTCCATGGGAATTGGCAGCTTCTAAATACAAAATTTCTCTCTCCTCCTCACCTCCCCTCCACCCCAAGTATGTCAGGAGAGTAGAGGGGGGAATAAAGATTTGCTTGCTATTATTTCCGTATACATATCCTTCCCATTCACGAAAGGCTCGCGCGGCCCCTTTGTGCCATTATATCTAGAAGCGAGAAGACATTTTTAATAGCGCTGTCGCTTTTCAACCAATCCGGTGACAGATACGAGTGAATAATATAAATTCTCTAGCCATTCCTTGGCATTTATTTCAATGTAAGTGTATTTTTTTTTCAAGTAGAAAGCCCAATAGTAATTTATCAAGGGACAAATCATTTTTTCTTGGCAGTGGAGTCTGCAAAATCCCCATTTTTAAAGCACTAAATCTCCCTCCTTTGACAGGAGTAAGAAAGCATTAAAAGCTTTGATTTAGCTGGATCATACAAAATAGTTTCTCATAATTATCCTTTTGGATGATATATGCTTGTCTTTTTTCCCCTTCTTATTAAACCTGAGGTCTCCATTTTTCATCCAGCTGTATTACTAAATTAAATTGCCTTTTGTTGTATTCAAGTTAAGCACTTTGCCGAAAGCTTTCCTTGTTCAGGGAAATAACATTTACCCAACGTGCTCCCTGTTTTACTGTTCAAATTTACTGTTTGCAATTGTTTGGTTTGCTAAGCAATTTGAGGTTATTGTTTGTTTTAATAGGAATAATGAATCAGTGTAATTTAGTGTTGTATCTCAGAGTACAGTATCTGCAGGAAAAAAAATCACAAAGATTACCCACAGCTTACCAGGAATTCTTATTTCAAATTGAAATACAGATTGCAAAAGTGACAGAATGCTTCTCGCGTGTCCAGCTTTATGAACTTTCTGGTTTTATTGCTGCATGAAAAGGCAGGCAAGCTGGCCATGAGAGAATTCCGTAGGGAATATGGTCACGCTCGCTGACAAAATAATAGAGAATAGTTCAACATGTCATCTTTCTCGGAAAGTTTGCATCTGCATGTTAGAAAATTGCTTCAGAAGCCAGAGGCCGCTTCAGCCAGAGTTTTCATTCAGTTCTCGCAAGGGGAAAGCCAGTGTTTTATTGGACTAAATTACATCAAAATCCATACCAAAATTTAATCAAAAACCACCCATGATCAGCATAGCAAAATAAATTGCTGATTTATGGAATTAAGGATTTATGAAATGCTGTCCGAGATATCGCACAAGGAAGTTAATTCAGAGGCCACTGTTTTTCATGCAGTTCCTTCCAGTGAGCTTTGCCTGGATGAACGCTCACAGAACACGGTGCCAGTGATTCAGCCTCCCTGACCACGGCCCCTTCATGCCCTGGGGTTGCTACTGGGCATGTCACTGTGTGCCCTTTGCTCAGCTGCAATCAATGTCACTGTGTTGGAATCGGTCTTTCCTGGGCTTTGCCAGCATGAGTTTACAGCCAGGTTACGGTCTGTGAAGGCATGCTGGGTTCCTTTTTACGTTGATTGCATAGTTAATAGTAGTGTGAGTTAGGGAAAGCCTGATAAACGTGGAAGCAAAGTTGGTAACACAGGACCATGCAGCTTTCTAAAAAATAGATCATGTCAACCTCGTGTGACTTGTGAGCTTTTGAACAAACTATAAATGTCGTGGATGTAATTTTATCTATGGTTTGGATTTTGGTGGCATGGTATCTTGATTAATAATGTACAAAGATAAAAGATCAATATAATGCACCCGTGGGTCTAGTGTTAAACAGAGTTTATGCACACTCTGAACTTCACTAGGCTTTTCTGGCACGATCAAGTTAAGGGAAGAACTGACTTTCTGTAGAAAGGTTAGAGCAGAGCAATGAGAAGGATCAGAGAGCTGGGAAAGCATCTCCAGGAATGCCAAAAGATTTGTGGGATGTGTGAATGTGGAGAGTGAAATTCAGCTTGTACAGGAAGTTATGGACAGGGAGGCCTCTGTCAGCCCCAAAATCTATGAATGTGGCATTTCCAAGATAGCTTTGGAAATCGCTCCTAAAAGGCTCCCTTTGCCCTTTATATCTTTCATAATAAATTGGAAAGGCATTCCTTTAGAGAGAAGCTTTTTCTTCTCAGTCATATTCTCCCATTATTTTCCTGTTTTTCCACTAAACCCTCCTGCCGTAACAGATGCTGATATGACTTCTTGTGTTGATAGTTTCAGGCACAGCATTAATTTGGTGCCAATTTGAACTACTTTTTTTTTTCTTGTCACTGTTGTTCTTCTTTTTTTTAATTAATAGTCTGTGCTATTTTTGTTTTTAATCTTTTCCCTGCCCTGCAGTGCCTTCTCTAAAATGCCTTGAAAGGACATGCAAGCCTTCATAATAAAATACCGTAGTAAATATTCAGCCTACTGTGTAAGTTTGGCATTAGGCTTTCTGTGGGGTTTCTAAAATACTCATGATGTTACTGTTATTGATTTGCAAGTCCCAGGAAGGTTTCTAGAGCCTTGCCTCCAGGCAGCTAAATATCTCCAGTGCGGTACTTCTCTAAGGCTTATGAGGAAGGCCTGAACCTGTTAAACTTTGTTGCAAATCCTGAGAAATTATGAAAAAAATAATAATATTACATACTATGTTTTGAGTAGTCTGAAGTCGCAAACTATCCTTTCTTTTGATATTTCAGTTTTTGCATTTCATTTATATTACAACACTGGCAATAATTAGATGAGTGAGGACTGAGTCTTTTAAAAAGTCAAAAATCAGTCCTAGAATTGCTGCCCAAATTGCATAGAAATTTGATGTGATAAGGGTACCCACATTGTCACATGCTAGTGAATCCTAAAATCTGGTATCTCGCAGATTCTCGGAGTTTAGTTAGAATTTTATTCTGCTCAGTGATTGGCATATATAAGCTGTCTGTCATAAATTAGAAATTTTCTGTTTTTCTGTGAAAACCAGCTCAAACGTTAGAGAAATGGAATTTGTCTGCACTGCTCTAGACATTTGCTCCTGCACTCATCATTTTCTGTATGAGATTAATCAAATATTAATAAACCATTAATGAATGCCAGATCTACAGAACTGTCAAGCTTTCTTCTGGGTTAACAGCACTTTTCATCAAATTATCTGTGAATCTACCTTATGGTCCAAAGCTGATTATTGGTTTCTGAATATTCTGAATTATCAGCAAAAAGGCAGGCATGAAAGAACTAGTTTTCATTATTGCGGTATGTTTTCCTCATTAAAGTATGCTGTATGAAACATTTGCCTGGTTTCCAGGCTCTTAAAAGATAATTTTAAACTCAATGTTGTAAGCACTGCTTGGTGTTTTATGTCGATTCTGGCTGAAATTTGCATCAAGCTTTCAGATAGGAAGCTCTAGTCTGCTTCTAAAAGTCTTATTCTCTCTCACCACTCTGTGCTACTCTCGCTACTCCAGGTCTTTATGATCCTGCTAATTATCCAGTCTAGTGTATATTTTACTATTTTGTTAACAGCACTTAATTGTCAGTTACATAAAGAGGGGAAAAAAATCTCTACCAGCATGGAAGTTGAAAAGCTCCACTGGAGTGTTTTGCCATGCTTCACAAATTGTCATTTGGGCAATAAGAAATTGGGTGAAGGCAGGGGAACCTGGGAACATTTGTTCATTGTATACATTGACAACCTGAAGTTCTCAGCATGACCATGTGTTGTCAGTCATGTTACAAAATTATACAGAAAGGATCAACTGTTACTTTGTGTGACTAAAATGTCATGAAAGCAACCAGAAGTCATATTGTAGAGGAATAGGTGTGCTAGGACGGTAATGACAAAACGCTCCTGTTATGCTTGCTGCAGGTGATGCCTGCTCTTCCTCACCAAAGTACCTGCCAGTGTCAGCCTTCAGACCTCAGCTTTGTCACTGCACAGAGCCGTGTTTAGCTTTGTTTACTGGAGACTCATCTGCTCCACCAGGCTCTCTTGAGGGACGTAGAAGCCTACCAAAGAAACTTGAGAGCTCTTGAAAAAGATAGAGACAAAGCAAAACTGAAGAACCAAATGATTCCAGGAGTGAAAAGCAAACTGGTGTATATGGATTTTCATGTGGATGTCTCAAGACTTGGGGACTTGGCTGCTCTGCGTTCCACAAATGAATTTGAATTCTGTTTGCTGAGTCTAGGAGACAAAAGTGTGCCTGCCAGAAAACCTCACACATGCTCTTTGACTTGATGTGCAGCTCTGTGAGGTTTGCACAAAGACCCTGTGAGGAGAGATGAAAAATTCACTTGGACAGCCTGACCAGCTAAGTCTACTCCAGTGATCAATAGGCAGATGGCCAGATGACTTTCACTCCACTGCTCCGAATTTGTCATTACTATGTTAATGGGGATCTGATAGCCTCAAGCTATTGATAAGTGGTGTCCTGGGATTTGTTTCAGGTATCTTCTAATCACCCAGATGAATTGTTGTCTATCTAACTCAACAGTTAGGAAACCTGTAGGGAGTGGCAGGAGCTGCACTCTCAAATGCAACAGCGATGGTTCCTAATTACATATTATGAGAAGGTATTGACAGACCCTCAGAAGCTCTTAATGTAAGTCTCTGCCTTTGCTATGGATGATCGTGATGTTCCCTTCCTAAGGAGGTAGCAGTTGTGATGAGGGTAGGGTGGCACTTTATGCATTCCCAGCACTTGACTCTTGTGGTCTATAATTTGGTATTTAATTTATGGTCTATAATAGTGGTATTTAAACCATTTTTTAATGTCTTTGCAAACAATTACTATGTGAGTAAAGTCAAGTCATATT
Source organism: Penelope pileata (assembly GCA_013396635.1). NCBI lineage: Eukaryota > Metazoa > Chordata > Aves > Galliformes > Cracidae > Penelope > Penelope pileata. Next base: position 1,466,659 of record WBMW01005986.1, on the reverse strand, counting down.
TGGCACTGATTCCGGTCTCTTTTTTGCAGACCCATTGGCCTAGAGACACCCGCTGGATTAGGATTTAAAAATTAGAACGGGACAGAAACAGAAAGGATGGTTTTGCATGGTGGTGATGTTATTTGTTTGAGTTGAACTGACAATCTAATTTTATTGAGGAACGTACAATTCTGGAATATCTTCTGAGCCTGGAAAAGCATCTTCTTATCACAACTTAAACTTTCAGTATTTTTATTGCTTGAAAAACCTAGTCTTCTCCACAATTATTACTCATCTTAGTATATTCCTATTGAAAACAAACCAAAAAAAAAAAAGAAAAAAGAAAAAAAAAGTCCAAACAGAAACCCTTCAGAGTCTACTGAACAAACCTCTGCAATTTTAACAAAATTTAGATTACACATTGTGCTTGTGTAGAATAGGATAGTTGTGGAATACGTGAGAATGGCAGAGAAAGATGGAGGATTGTCATTCTTTCTTACATTTTTCATGAGTTTATGCATATGTGTAATGTATTAGGGAGTAAATTGACTCAAATTCTGACTGTTTTATGTACAGGTAAGATCTGACCAAAAATACCGAACTCCGTAGAATGACAAAGCAATTTGGGTGTTTATTTTAATGAAAGCAATTTCTGCCTCCTTTGAATCTTGTAGATGTACGCTGAGGGCTTCATTCATTGCCTTCTGGGATTTAAAGAGAAGCCACAATTTTTTCCCCTATTTACTGGCCCTGTAATTTAAATAGTGAGTAACTCAGAATTAAATGTTCTACTTTAAAGTTATACTGTTATTCAGAGGCACTGTGGAAACTAAAAATTCAGATTTCACAAAAACCTTGCCACAACTGCTGCATTCTTCCAAGCTGGCATGTGAGAAGACATTAAAGATGTAATTGGTAGGTTTTTCTGGATGTTGGAATGGCAACTTAAGTATGAAAGGAAAGGAATTCAGAAGTGTATTAAAAAATTAGTTGTGTGACAAAGTAAGTCAAATGCAAAAGTAATAACCTGTCTTTAAATGTCAAGACTTCCATTTATGGAAATTTGTAAGCAAATGTTCAAGTCTGTTTCTCAACGTAAAGCACATGGGAATAACTCTAAGTCTTCCTTACATAAAAGTTAACACTTTTCATGGTGGAACTTGAGCCCCCCACTTGAGCGGCAGCATCTTCCCTATGGAACACCATCCAGGATGAGGCTGGTGCTGGAAATCTGAGTGAACGAACGGCTATGGGGAAGTCTGAGACATTGGAGTTTCAGCCTAAGCAAATGCTGTCACAGTCAAACTTTATTCAATTAACATTTTAATAGAAAGTTGCTTCTAACATCTGCAGTTGAGGTAGACAGAACCTTTCTAATCCTCTTTGAGCTGCATTGCTATTCATTTCAAAACAATTTAAGAATGCAGAAATCAAGAGCAAGAACTGAAAATTAACAGTTGTCAGTTCGGTTCCTTGGCACCTGCTTTTATTGTTGAATTAAAAAGGCTCCAGTAGCTACAACTGGCTCCTCCAGATATTTAAAGGATTTTTTTAAGATGAATGGAAACGAGTGTGCCAGATGATGTAAGGAACATTAATTTAAAAAATGAAATATTGAGATCACATTCTTGTCAGAATGTATATAGAATGTGATGAAATAGCAAAGACAAGACTGAACAGATGTTTTTAAAATACAAATTCATATAGAATAGGCTCATTTAAAAGAGACTTTCATGAAAATCAGCTTACTAGACCTTAGAAATACGGCACGGGTTTCAAGCAACCAATTCTTTTCGTGCACATTGACTCAATTTCTCAATTCTGTGGGTGATGTGAAAAAATATTGTTAATACAATTTTTAGGAAATTTCATCTAGTTGAAAATAATATTATCACTACCTGATAGACAATTAAAAAGAAAATCAACGTATATTGATCGCTGTCTTTACACCTACAATGAAATTCTGATTGTGCGTGCATTTTATCTATACAAGCGTGCGTGCATCCTTTGAAGGTGATTAGTGGATATTTGCATAATCAGAGACTCACATTAAAACTAATGGAATTTTGATCATGAAAATAATTATATCTGGAATTTTCATTAATAGAAAACAGGCTGTTTTATTTTCATTATGTATGCTTTCGGTGACACATGGCGCACCCATGAAGGAATTTCTTTTCCCTTATCCGTTGTTGGCTAGGCATATGATGGATGTTATCAACTGCTGTCGTGTATCTTATTTCCACTTCCTTTTCGGTCTGAAGCAGAAGGGTTAGGTTTATCTCTGCAGCATCATTCCTAAAAAGATGTGCTAGGCTAGCGGTCGGTGCAGGAATTGTTTCCTCATTACAGTTAGTAATGCAATGTATATGAGGCAGAATCCCCTATTTAACTTTCTTCTCCCATAAATTTCACATTGTCTGCGATCTTTTTACATTCCTGAAGAGATACACGCACAGCAACTCAATTAGGCTGTGGCTTCAGATATCCAGCAAGGTGCCACTCACGGCTAGTGAGCGTGGAATAAGGTCCATCTATTTCAAAGTAAAATTTGGCAATCAAGAACAGTTTTGCCATCTATCTGTGAAATTAATTTCTACTTTACTATTTCTCACCAGACAGTAACTGAAATCAGTGGCTGGCTCTTACTGTTCCTCTTCTGAGTCAGTTTGTTTGGGCATCTTTAAGCAGAAACAAAATAAAAATAAAAATGAGTAAAAACCAATTAAAAAACAATTTCTTGAAATCAAGTCAGTATATTCCCTTGAATAATAGCCTGAAAATAGAAATCTTTTCATGGAGATGAATCACTTCCGAGCATATAATTTCTCATCGTTTATCTCTCTTAGTGTAATATGAAGTTCATATGAGAAGGAGCGGAGTTGGTATTTGATGGAAATATCTCTCCTTAGAATTTTATAAGTTATAGTGAATTTTGATATAAAAAAAGAGCGTGCTTACTCTTATGTTGCTATGCTTCACAAATTCAAGAACATTTGTTTGTATACATATCTAGAAAATTCCTGGACATGCTTTATTCCATTAACACCAACTCTGCAAATAGACTATTATTGTAAAAAATAAAATAAAATAAAAGTACTTTCCATCTATGATGCTATATAAAAATTAAAATGACAACAAATCTATACCATTTTGTTGTAAGTCCAGTCATGGTGCAAATCCAGTGCAAGGGTATTTTGATAAGGTCCTAGTGAAGTTTGATCAGGACTTCACCCAAATAGCTTTATGAAACAGCACTGAAGTGCAGATGTATAAAAGACAGTAGGTGTTGATCCCAGTGTTTCAGAGCATAGTTTCTGCATAATTTGTCTCTCCGTTATTTAGATGTTCTTGTTTGTATAAGAGCTAGCTAAGGTTTACACTAGAAACAGATTCAAATAATTTCAAGATATCTTGAATCCTCACAGTTTTGAGTGGTTATCTCGCTTCTGGTTTGACAGATGTCTATACCTGCAATACACGTCCATAAACCCAATTTTTGTTTATATATATATGATTTTACAAGCACTCTACTTTACTTTTCAATGTGGATAAAGTCTCAAATTTCTTTTAGAGCAAAAAAAAAAAAAAACTGTTCAGGCTGTCTTCTGTGCCTTTATTATCTCTGAAGACTTGATCCCTTAAGGTGGGAGTCTTTTTTTCTGATTTAACAGTACCTAATACAGGGAGATGACAAATAATTAATGACCCCCAACTAACGCAAAGTCACAGTGGCCTTGGGATTTTGTGCATCCCATAAAAGTCTGTTCACAGCTGTGTGTTCAGAGATTTGGATAGATACCTCTTTGACAGTTACATGATACAGTAAAATGGAGAATGTGTATTTGGCCGATAGAACTTTCTTCAGATTATATATCTCAGCAGCCAGTGTTGCAACAGCTATGTAAAGGTAATTGATAGTTTAAGACCTTAACAAAATTCATCCTGTTGGGTTTTTTACAGAAGTCTGGGGAATCTGACTGCTGTGCACTTCAGCTACTCCTATACCATCCTGTCACCCTTCTTGCCTACAGCAAAGGCAAGTTGAAAGGAAGGTAGATCATCCATCCAGCCCACTGATGGGAAGAAAAATGGCAAAGTGAATTTTACCCCTCCAGTTGATTTGTCTCACTTCTGAAACTACTTTTCTGTTGTTGTTTTTCTATATTTTTGCCCTTAATCTGAGTAAAGATAATGAAACAAAAGGGAAAAAACTTTCATAATGCTCCCTACTTCATCAAATTAAAACTAGTGAGCAATCAGTGTAGTGTGCATCTAGAAATGATATGGAGTATGCTTTTTCCTTTTTCTTTGTCTTTTTTTTTTTTTTTTACAGTTCTATTTACAAGAAGTAAAACCTAGAATGAGTTATGGAAGTCATTTCCTCATGTATGGAAGTGAATTTTATCACACCTCTCACCAACTTTATGTCTTCTACTTTATCACTGGAGTTTCTGCTGGCTTATAGCCACTGCCCCATTTTAATAAAAGAAAGGAGAGAGGGCCTAATCTAGAAAATGCTTTAAGCCCATTTTTAATTTTAAGGCTGCTGAAGAATTGATGACATTGGTGGAGACATTCTTGCTCACATAGAATTTACTATGCATATGTTTAAAGGCTTAGTTTGATTTGTCCCAAAGGCAACTGTGGAAGTGCTGTGCATTTCAAGTAATGCTCTTCCTTCTCACAGAAGTCAGAAACTTTGGTAAAACACAGCATGATTTTTATTTGTGATTTGGATTTCATATGTCTAGAAATGCTAGTTTTCCATATTTGGAAGCAGTTCTGCAACTGATAATACTGTTACATATTTTGTTGCAAAAATCATGCCATTTTGTAAAAAGTGGTGGAGGAAAGACATGATCGGTTTGATACATCATGAGTTTGTGATACCTGATGAGTTTGCTCGAAACACTAAATGAGGTGTGTATTGTGAAACAAAGCAAATCTTCCTTTAAAATCAGAAGGATGACAATGTTCTCTCTTACTTTTCTGATTTGATAAAACAACATTTGGGACCGTAAACTGTTTTCTTTGCTGTTAACAATAGTGCTTTTATGTGAAAATGCACACATAAGAACATGCCCAGTATTTTTAGCAGCTTCTAGGTTTTTTTGTTTGTTTGCTCCCTTTTGTCTTGCTAACTGCACCATAGTTCAGGCAGACTATGAGAAAATCCCAGACTAAGCCTTCTTTTACTCTTTTTTATATGCTTCATCTATTGTATTTTGTATGTCAAATAATTTCTCATCCTGCTTTGCAGTAGCATTCATGCATGAATGATACTTGGATTTATCATTCTTTTGGACTCATTCATGGATTCATTGTAATAAAACATAATACAATTTTGATGCCTTCGGATGCAGAAAACATAGCTGCTGAAGTCTCAGAAATACTGAGCTGATCTAGTTGTTCATTCCTGCACACACCCAATATTCTGCTACAAATAATATGGATTTCCATTTAGCCTATGGAAGGTATTGCATTAGGATGCTGTTCTTAAGGTGACATGAAAACATTCCAGAAATGGAACAAATGTAATGTGACATGATTATTCTGAATTAAATTATGATTAAATCTGACCAATATTGTAGCATACAGTTTTGTGAAATAGAATGCTTTTCTAATTCCTATCTTGTTTTTAACATAGGTAAGTGAATTGCTCTGCAAAATAGGGTCTATATTTTAATTCTTTATTGCTAGAACTCTGAGTTCCAGTTAGAACACATGCTTCAGTGTTGTAAAATGTGGTCATTCCATAAACTGGATTGAATTTCATGGCAATTTGCATACATTGAGAATACTGCTGCAATAATTTAATGATCACAATATTCTTTTTTCTCAATACAAATTGTCAGATCAATTTTTATTATCGTAAAGACTAAATAATTATTTGTAAATAGTTTAAGTTGATTGTGAGTACTAGATAATCCAAAGTTGAGGACTTTAATGAATGTATTTCACCTTTCTCTCCTTTTCCTTCAATATTCTAAAGAATTAACTTAGCCCAGGAAGGTCTGATACCAGAATTTCTTTAAATAAAATCCCTGAGTAAATTATGCATCTAATGTTTAAATATTCACACTGGAAAATGAATTCCAAGAATAATGATTTTGATGTAAATGTAACCTAAAGGCTTGTTGATATGGTGAAGACGAATAGATTTAAATTTGACTTGATGCTTTTTGTGCCTCTTTACAATATTGAAATCTGATTCATTTGGCTCTTTGTCATTTGGAAGGCTAGATCTTTTCCCTTTATTTATATCTAAGATCTTTACATTTGCAGCATTTTTCCAACAAATTTTCTCACAGATCTGTGTGAAAATATATGAAATTGTGTAAAGAGCAGTGATTATGATCAGTGCCATCGTAGGTTTCTGAGCTGCTGCCGAAGTGCAGCTCTCGCTGCTCACCATTGAAAGTGTGAATAAGTGATAAGTTGTTGAGGCTTTTTGTTTGTTACTTGGATTTTTCTGCTTTGTTTGAAAGTAGAAGAAACATATGACAGGCATCCTTGGCACCTTGCTGGGAGGCAATGAGCTTTGTAAGGAAGGTTTAATCATCACAGCTACTGCCTTAACATGGACAGAACCGTTCTACTTCACCTGTCAAGCATGGAAGGAATTGCTCGGGGTGAAATCCCATCTTAGTGCAGGCAAGACCAGCTTTCCAGCACTGTGTCAGTGCTCTTCTCTGATACCAGTGGAAGAATATATATTCCAAAAATGGTCCTGTTATGAAAAAGAAATAGATGATATTTGCAATTGCCTCTTTGTTATGCCCTCACCTACTATCTCTTGTGTCTTGTACAAAACGGTGCCTTGGAGGTTAAAAAGATTGGAGGAAAAAGGGTGGGATGGATTGTTTTTTTAAGGCAAAAACAAGGGGCAAAACAGAAGACACAGCAGTCTGTGAAAGTAGTCCTCTTGGCATGGGACTGCTGTTGGACCGCTTGTTGGAGTTGTCACTGGTGAGGTCCATAATGCTTGCAGTGCATTTCAGAGGCCAGATGGGCACTCAGTGCTGTGATGCCTTCACATGTAGGCAGAACGCCATTCTGGAAGTCAGGTTCCCTCAGCAAAATTGAAATTAATAAATTAAACCGAAACTAAAAGGATAGAAGCAAATCTCTTTCCATGCTGAGTGTGGAGTGGCAGTTATGCCTGTGTTGCAGTATAAGTTCAGAAACAGCGCAGAGGCCAAACGCGGCCTGGGCAGCCGTGCAGTGCCCTCAGATGCAGCTTTACAGCCCAGAGGGCTGCAGGCAGCCTGGGCTCCATCCCTACCTCGCCAGGGCACTGCGGGCCGAGGCTGGCTCTGATTGGCCCATGTGAATTTCCTCAGGGCCCAACAGCTCCTGGCTCTCTGCTTCACCGCTGTGCTGCAGATGTGCGAGCCATGCTGAAGGCACTCCCTGCTGCCTGTGGGGTTACCTCTGGCAGCCATTAGCTGTTCATGGCCAGGGTGAGGTGGTGCAGAGATGCCTGCCCTTCCAGAGGCCTCACCGGCTGGTGGCCAGCGGGAAACTGAGAAGTTCCATCCTGAGATCTCTGAAGGTAAAACAGTACTAGTGTAAAACCTGGACTGCTCAAGGGTCTTGCTGTGGTGGTGTTTTTGCATGCAGTACTCAGTTTTATAATCAGAAATATGGTATGTGGAAGGGTGGTAAGAAGGGCTGGCAGCCTGGAGGGACTTCATCTAACGTGTGAGTAGCAGTTTGACAGCACGGGCTGTGGTAAGGCTGCTGGCAGATGCACAGTGCCGAGTCCTTCGGGTCAAGAAGAAGTTTAGTACAGCAGACACTATGAGCAAGCTCTGGTACGAAAGGCTGGAAGTGAGAGACGTGAATGGTTTCTGTCTCCTGTGTCTGTCCAACAATACAAGATTTGGGGCGTGGGTTTCCAGCTGTGGTAATAATAGAAATGATTTGTTATAAGCTTTGTTTCACCTTTCCAGATAGGCAGCTTCTGTTCTTACACAACTAAATCTTCCATGTAGTAAAACATAATCATGCATTTTAAAATTAGCACGGCTTGACCTTGCTAACCTCATTGGATTAAAACCTGGCCAAAAGCATGCCTGGCCTTTCTGGTTAATCAGGAAGGTAAGAGCTGCCTGAACTGGCAGGGTGATGCTGGGGGAGCATGCAGGTACGGCTCAACAGAAACCGAGCTTCAGAAAAATAATTTTATCCCCCATGGACTATTAAATGTCCATTTTAGTCATGAGAGCTTTTGAGTAGCTCAAGAAAACAGATATTTTGCTTAACAGTTTTTTTCCACTGCTCTGGAAGTTTTCTTTATATATTTTAACATTCCTTTATTTATAGTAGTCTTTGGGGGAATATAGACTTAGGAGGCCACGTGGGATAAAATTTATAGCCCAACCACTGAGCCATTAGAGAATTAAATGAACAGCCTACATGGCCAGGACAAGACCTGAGGACTCTCAGAACAGACGTGAATTTCACCCATTCTCAGGAAAGATCGATTTCTCTAAAAGCTGCTATGCTATCACTGAAGATTGTTTTTCACAGAGAATACTCCTCCTGCATATTTTCAGCAGTAGAAGAGCAACATGTTTGTAGACAAATTGTAAAGATCAGTTTTCTCTTCCCTCTAAGTCTTCCAAAGATCCCAGTTTGATCTCAGCATGATTTTGAAAGCTTTGATCTTTTAAGGTTTAATTTAGTCCAATGACAACATGGTTCTCCAAGGCAATTCACCTTTCCCTGACTTGTTTAAAAGGAGGGAAAAAAATGAGGTGAAAAGGAAAGGCAAAAAGCACTTTGTAAGTGAGGAACAAAAGCTTCATTAGAGAGAAAGCATCTGAAAATCTACTCTCCAGCAAAATAACCCTTTGCAATCCTATTAGCGTGCCATCAAAAAATTGTTCTCTGTGGTGGTAAACTCTCTACACACCCTTTTTAATCCATTTTGAGATTAAAAAAAAAATCCAAATAAATAGTTTATTTACTGTTTCAGTTCAAAGCTAATACATTTAAAAAGTGTAAAATTGTTTCACAGTTGTGTAGGACAACCTTTGCTAAACTCAAATGGAAATAAATAACAGTTCATTGTACCTCAGCTGAATCTTTTTTTGTCAAACACTCAGATGCAGCCCTCTGTTAAAAATCTCATTATATCTCTCATCACATGGCTGCACGTTCAGTTCAAGTAGCAACAGGAATTGGTGGCAGTAACCGTATCTCCTGTAAGATATGACCATAATAATGAATGTAGCTTTGGAACTTAATTTTTTTTCTGTTTTCCATCCCTGTATGACAAAGGGAAGGTACTGGTAGGAGTCCAGAAATATGCTTTTGCTCTTGAGTTTGTTGGTTGTTCAGGGGAGCACTGGGGTGTGTGATTGCAAGCATGGTCTGTTTCACGGTTGAGGAGCACATATAGAAAAGAAGTGATACTTTTTAATGGATGAAATTAAATGGAATAGGAGTATAAGAGCAGCACGGATAGAATGCTGCTAATGTATTTATTTTGTGCCATACTGCTGCGTAATTGGCATTGTTATAAAGACCACCAGTCCACCTACCCCAATAAAAGTTACTGCCTGTACCAAGGACTTAGAAAGAGCTAAGAAATTATAATGTACTTAACTGATCATGTAATTCCGTTCCCTAAAGGGGAAAAGAGAGTTTCTCAACACAGTTGATGATGAGCTTGTTCCCTAGAGCATGAAACATTAATCTACATTTCTAAAGCCTCTTTGCTGAATGTTAGTGTCCTGTGAACCTGAAAAGGTTTGGAGCTGGTTGAATTGTTAGGGGGCTGTTGGTGATACGAATTTAGCAGTCACTGAGATTTGTCTTCCTGTGTACTGCTCAAAATTACCCTTATTTTCAGCAAATTTTGTTAACTAATTAACAAATTCTTTGCTTGAAATTTTGTTTCCTTGTTAATTTGCTGGAACAGTAAGACCTGACTTAAAGAATTTCACCTTGCCGTCATCTTAGCAAACTGCAATGGCGTTTCATCTTGCCATCATCTTGGCAAGTATATGGAAAGGCTTATATAACACAAAGCATATGCTTTTAGAGGGAGAAAATCGAGTGTGGGGCATAAATCCTTGGGCACTCAGCAACTTGCTGTTGCCAGTGGCGTTTGAAAAGAAACTAAATTAATGTTTGTCTACATTACATTATATTGTGTTAAGCTTTTGAGGTTTGCAGCACATACTTGAAGTATGCCAGTAAGTTACTGGCCAGTAAGCCAGTAACAAACTACTTTACCTCTTCATACGTAATACACTTTTTGAGTTGACTTTTTTGTCCTGCTTTATCTAATTCTGAGACACTGAACACTGGCTTTAGCTAAAGACAGACAAGGATCAAATATATGATGGTGCTGTTATGCCTCATGCTATTAAGAAACCTATCTGCTGTGTGTTGATGATGAGCTAAAGCTTAAACTCATCCACGGATGTGTTGAAATTTTTCCGTAGCTCAGAGTAGCCATACCTGTTGCAGGTTTTTTCTGTTCTACAGGAAAAGAGGGCAATGGGAATGAGTGGTAAACATGTAGGAAACCATTTAAAATCATCTGAAAAATCAGCCTGCCAAATCCCTTCCTACTGCAGGTACCAAAATCATGGTGATATCTTTTCTCCTGCATCCACTCAGTCTGTGATATGTTGTGATCATTGCTGTTAGCTTTTTACTATACAGCCTTAAGTGTTCTGTTGTTGCTTGTTGAGTATTGGATACATTCAAGGATACAGTCCGGTGTTCCCAACTGATATTTAATATCTATTTAATATTGATATTCTTCATAAAAGTCACAACTTTATTTTAATGGTTTTCTTCTCATGCATTTTTTTTTTGAGCCATTGATCATTTTATCATGTTTTTGTACTCAATATGACAGCTTAGAAACTTTTTTATTTTCTAATAATGAAAACTGAAGGTCTCATGTTATCACTGGAATCTGAAAATGATCATTTTAGCCAGCACTAAGAGTAATGAGACTTTCAGTTTGGTCACAAGAGATGGTAAAACTATCTGTTGTAGCGTTTCCCATTTTTTTTGCCCAGATGAGAAATACTAGAAAAAATATTCTGATAGGTTTTGACTGTCTGCTCTGTTCCCAAAAGGATAAAAATTCTTTCATATTAACTTAGAAGGAAAGGCTTGGGCTTGCTGTTTTCCGTGATATGTTTCATACATTTCAATACCCGAGGTCTAAATAATTTTGAACTTCAGGGATATGTGGAATATAAACCAAGCTCAGTATCAGTGATGGCATCTAAGACAAATGGATTCATACCTTTGTTCTATACCATGTCTTGTCAAATTGGTAATGCATTCACATTAGCCGATTCTACAAGATATACAGCTGTGTGCCCACATATCTAACACAAAAATCATATCCTTTATCTTTTCCCATCATTTCCCAGGTAACTCCTTCTCTTAGTCTTTTTAAAGGGAGTTATGTTAACTTACTGCTTTATCTAATTTCAGAATGCAAGGAAGAATCCACCTAATTAAGATTTTAATTAATTTTATGGCTCTAGCTTTCTCATTTTGCCAATAATACCAAACTGAAGGGAGAAATTTATGATTGTATGATAATACTAAGTCTGATAACTGTAATACTATGGTAAGTTAGGTGGATCAAGACCAGCCCTGGGGAGGAGGACTTGGGAGTGTTGGTTGATGAGAAACTCAACATGTGCCGGCAATAAGCGCTTGCAGCCCAGAAAAACAACCATGTCCTGGGCTGCATCAAAAGTATGGTGGCCAGCAGGGCAAGGGAGAGAGATTCTGCCCTTTACTCTGCTCTTGTGTGGCTCTACCTAGGGAGCTGAGTTCAGTTCTGGGGCCCTCAGGATAAGAGAGATGTGGAGCTGTTGGATAGAGTCCAGAGGAGGCCACGAGGATGCGCAGAGGGCTGGAGCACCTCTCCTGCAGACACAGGCTGAGAGATCTGGGCTTGTTCAGCTTGGGGAAGAGAAGACCTCATTGTGGCCTTCCCGTACTGAAAGGGAGCTGATAAACAGGAGGGAGACTGGATTTTTGCACAGGCAAATAGTGATAGGACAAGGGGGAATAGTTTTAAACTAAAATAGGGGAGATTTAGGTCAGATGTTAGGAAGAAATTCGTTACTCAGAGGGCAGTGAAGCCCTGGCACAGCTGCCCAGAGAACTGTGAGTGCTCCAACCCTGGAGGTGCTCAAGGCCAGGCTGGATGGGCAGCCTGAGCTGGGAGGAGGGGGGAAAAGCCAGCTCACAGCAGGGGGTTGGAACCCCCTGGTTGGGATGATTTTAAGGTCCCTTCCATCTCAAGCTATTCTTGTTTCTATGATAAACTGTGAAGACCATTTAGTTTAAGGCATTATTAATCAAGAAGATACCTTGAAAGATCTCTGGATGCGTTTATGCCTCTTTGTCTGTAAAATGTTGTAAAAGGTTGATTAAAGGTGGTATTTAACAGACTTTGTATTTTCACAACACTAAAAATAAAAATGCCACATCATTCAGCTGTTATCTTGAAATAAGATATTATCATAGAATCATAGAATGGCCCAGGTTGGAAGGGACCCCAAGGACCATCAGGTTCCAACCCCCCTGCCACAGGCAGGGCCACCAACCTCCAGATTTGTTACTAGATCAGGTTGCCCAGGACCCCATCCAACCTGGTCATGAACACGTCCAGGCTCGGGGCATCTACACCCTCCCTGGACAGCCTGTGTCAGCACCTCACCACTCTCTCAGTAAAGAGCTTCCCCCTAATGTCTAATCTAAACCTTCCCTCCTTCAACTTAAAACCATTCCCCCTTGTCCTATCACTGTCTACCCTTTTGACAAGTTGGTTCCCCTCCTGTTTATGATCTCCTTTTAAATACTGGAAGGCCGCAACGAGGTCTCCCCGCAGCTTTCTCTTCTCCAGGCTGAACAAGCCCAGCTCCCTCCGTCTGTCCTCGTAGGGGAGGTGCTCCAGCCCTCTGATCATCTCTGTGGCCTCCTCTGAACCCTCTCCAACAGTTCCACATCTTTCCTGTATTGGGGGCCCCAGACCTGGACACAGTACTCCAGATGGGGCGTCACGAGGGCAGAGTAGAGAGGGACAATCACCTCCCTGTCCCTGCTGGCCACCCCAATGGTGAATATACCCAAATGGGTATATTTAAATGCTAAGCAAGAGTTAGTTCTTCAAAGGTGCCAAGAGGATGCACGCCCATGAGAATTTTATTCAGGATTGTATCAATGACATCTCTCTGAATTACTTGTAGCTTGCACTCAGTGGGGCTGCCAGAGGCAGGCAGCCACAGTGTGTGCCAATAGCGTGCCCGGCATTACAACGTGTAGAAGAGAAAGGACTTAGCACCTCCCTTTTGAAATCCCCATCAGCTAAAAAGAACAACAGCTGCCAGTGGAGTAAGGTCCTGAAAAATACAGATTCAGAACACACAGTAACAGTGGGGCTCAAAAGGGCTGCTAAGGTAATTTGACAGCTGCTAGAGGAACTGTGCTCTCTGCACTGATTAAACAGGTTGAGTCGCTGGCCTGGGGCTCAGGCTGTGCTTGGGGATGGGATCGGAGTGAGGCTTCTGAGAACAATAAATCTCAGATACATACCAAGAACAGGGAACAGAAGATGTTACTGCAGTAAAGCAAGGAGTAAAACTAGACCTCTGCTTGAAATAATAAAGTTCAGGGACTGGGGAATCCCATGGCTTTCATCTCAGCCTAGAGTGAGATTCAGAGATCAAGAAGTAGAAAATGGAGTCACAGAGTGACAGTGTGTCTGACAAGTGGCTTACACAGGCAATAAAAGTGCTAGTGTCCTGTGGCTTTGGTCTCAGCCTACAGATAGGCTTAAGGTTCAGAGAGGAGGATGCAGGAGCCCTGTAGAAAGTGGGATGAGATGTTTCAAATAGTCAAAAATGGGTTATGCCTACATACCCTCTGCACAGCCATAGCCTGGGAGATAGCAGCATCCCGTGATGCTGCTCTCAGAATTAGGATTCTGAAAAGGAGCAGTGTAAACCGCGTGGGAGTGATATGTAGGGCTGGATCTCTGGGTTTGGCATTAGTCTTGGCCTGTGCTTAGGGTTCAGAGAAGGAGAACTGTGATGCTTATGGTGAGGCTGACTTGGCCAAGATGGGGGCTGCTTTTACGTCCATTCTCTGCAGTTGTCAGCTCTAAGTAGAGCTACTGTTCTGTGCCATTAGCATCAGCTCACAGTTAGAGTTCTGAGAAGAAACAGGAGACCTATAGGAAGTGTGGGGCTGAGAAGAAACTGCACGTGCCAGCTGAGGTCTGCTGCAGGAGTTATCTCCTGAGCAGTCAGGATCCCTTGGCCTCGGTCTCTATTTAGTATGTTTGGCAACTTTGATTAATCTTACACTGAAGAGGGGGAGTCTAGCCCCACCAGAAACTCAGACCCTTCTGACTTCCTGAATCGCGTCTCTCCCGCATGCTCTGGTGCATGGCAGTGTCTGGCTTGGCACTGAGCTGGTAGGACAGAGCAGCACCCGCGGCGTGCGCTGACTGGGAGTGCACTGTGCCTGTACACAGCCCTCTGTGGGACTGCTGCCCCAGCCCGAGCGTGGTAGAGCTGCCACTGTGCTCGTCTGTCCGTGATTTACTGAGGTCTATAATCTACTTTCATTATTGATGTTTATGTGAATTTTGTGAAATGTCACCTGTATTTTTTTCAGTGTTTATATTGATGGCATGCTTTTTTTTTCTGTTTTGACAGTTTTCCTTGTTAATATCTTTCTAATAAAAATACGGCTTTTCTTCTGCACGTGCCCTCAAGCACGGAATTACAAGTCATATGTCTCTGCATCTGTCAAAGGTATACACAGATCCAAAATGCAACACAAATGTTATTGAGATTGGAAATGTGAAAGGAGTGGGATCCATTCCCTTAGTAAATAGCTCTTTCTGCCGTGTAGGCTATTCTAGTGATGCTTTATTTTGGGTTGGAAGCGTTCTTGGTGTAAATTTCTGTTAATATTGGCATGAAGATTTAGGACTTTGAGGATAAAGTAAATTACGTGGCTTGAGTTAAATCATTCATTATATTATTAATAAGCAACTACAGGAAAAATTACTGGAATTTGCAATTCTGAGGAAAAATAGGACAACATCAGCTGGCGTGTTAGGAAAAAAGAAAACACTACCTGCTTTTTGATCATTCAGAAATGTGAAGTGGGCTAAACTCCACTTCTGTCCTAATTCATGACAAATCATTTGCCTAGTTCTGACACTAACAAGAGTCTTTCATATGTGCAGGCTCCCAAACCTCCCAAGATAGTTCATGCATTTCAGCATGATGGCTGATCAGGCCTGCACTCTGACACATCCTGCACTGATCGTTTATCACAGTCATCTGTGATTTATTTACTTCCGACTCTGGGAGTTAGCAGGCTGCCTTCAGGATAATGCAGCTACTCAGTTTAGTTGTGCTGTAAATTAATACATTTGTTTTACTTCAAACTCACAAACTGTGCTTGCTTGGGTTTCCTTTTGACTAAAAATATAGCAGAACTTGCTGTTGAACTTCAATGTGCTGATTTTGACCAAGTTAGCTTTGGGTACAGCTCAGACTCTGGAAGAATTCAGACTTTGTGCATCTTGAGAATTTGGTGCTTCCTGTGCTCTTTTTGCTGCTCCACTATTTTGTCATACGGTGCCATTGCAGCCGTGCAGTTCAGTGCAGTACAGAAGCTTTGTCCCACCTTGTACACAAGTCAATTTGGGGGCATTCGGGATAAGAATACAGACAGGAATTGGAGACAAATTTATCTTAGTACTGTAGTAAAGTGGAGTTAACATTACCAATCCCATGTTTCCTGTGTATATTCTAGCAAAGGGAGCATGATGGAACCAAGGGTTGGAAGGCTTGCTACACAAGACATGTTCTTCCAGGGCTGCTGTACTGTACAGCTCATTGGCATTTTTTTTGTTGTTTTTTTTCTCCCACAGTGGATTACAGACAAATCATGGTTAACTTTACAAAGATGTCTAATTAAAAAAAAAAAATAGAATTTTATTAGCAAATACTAGATATTTTTTCTATCTGTCTTCTTAACATTAGAGGACATTTATACCCCATCAGAATTTGAAGGTGCCATGAGGCAATTTTGCTTTAACTCTCCTTCGACTATGCACGTGTACATATTCCTCTAGGCATCTGTCATAAAACCCTCATGTGGTTATAAAGCTTTCCATTCTACTGAGACTCCAGGCAAAGCATCACAGGAAGTATCTTCATTGGAACCCATTTATTTGAAGTAAAAACTCTGCCCGTCCAGCAGTAAGAAAACAGTGTCAAAATGTATTAAAAGTTTTGGGTTCTTTGTCGCACAGACTGTGCTTTATTTGCAATAGATATGACTTGGTTCATCTTTCCTAAAATGAGTGCACTAGTAACACAGATCTGCAAATGTTACAGTCAGGGCTGCAAATGGCAGAATTGCAGATCTGATGCATGTGTGCATTTTAACCTTTCAGAGTGAAAAACCAAACGTATTTGTACATCTTTCATAATTCTTCCCGTTTGCCTGATCATTGCCCTTGGTGTGCTGCACTATAGCTTCTTATTAGCATTCCCCTTTGTAATGGAATATTTTATGTTGGATACTCAAATATCTATAAAGACACTAGTAAAAAAGTCGACATTTACAATAAAACAAAAAGGGCTGCTAGG
Organism: Penelope pileata; assembly: GCA_013396635.1. Classification (NCBI taxonomy): domain Eukaryota; kingdom Metazoa; phylum Chordata; class Aves; order Galliformes; family Cracidae; genus Penelope; species Penelope pileata. Next base: position 1,450,001 of record WBMW01005986.1, on the reverse strand, counting down.
ATGTCTGTAATGCCCCTGTACTGGCATTGGACATGGATTTAGTAGAGAGATGCAAGCAGGATGTTCCAGTAAATGAATTTATTCTGTCACCGGTCAGAGAGCAGATTATTTCCAGCAGGCCCAGTTAGTAGCCTTCTTTGATAACCTTGATACTAAATCTCCTAAGGGCTAGGGAACTCTACAAATAAATATGGTGAGAATTTCAGAATGTGGAGGTAGGTAGTGTCATTAAGTATTTCTTTGTCTTCTAGCATTTTTCTTTTCCTTCGGCAGAATCATCTTGCCTTTCATGAGAAGAAGACTGAGGCCTGTACGTTTTGGGCATAAGAGTCTTGGATATGGCTCTCATTCCAGCAATCCATTCTTTTTCTCTGGGCAGATTCTGAGCCCTTCTATAACTTGGGGTATTTTTTCCTCCTATCTGTGGCTGAAATATATTAGTGAGCATTAATTGCTTTTGTGATTAAGCATAGTTCATATTTATCTGTAGGCATGGGATGTTTTGAATCACTTTTTCAAGTTCAAAAGATGTGATCCTGGCTTGTTACTACAACCGTGCCACCACCTGTGTAGGGATTGGTGTGTTTTTTCTGAACTTTGGCTTAAGATTTATGATCCGTTGACTGTGTGATTATCTGCATGACTGTTCATTTAGGCTAAGTATGCATCCTTAATGTGCACTGTTATTTCTAGCTTCATCAGCTCCTCCCACCCTCTTTCCCTGGAATTTTGGTCAAAATCGTAATACCTAAAGGCTGGGAATCTGAATAAGCATTCTGTAGTTAAAAGTATTGATCATACTTCTGGTTAATTCTTCAGTATTAATTGCTTTAGAAAGCCATGCTGTTTATTTAGTAGTCAAAGTTTAGGAGTCTTGTTTTTGGAATCTGGTATCTGTCTTTATTTTAAGATCAGCTATTCTGTTAATCTTTTTAGCTAACTAACAATTGCTGTACTAAGACATATTTGGGTTACTCAGAGACTAAAAATTTCACAGTGTCATAATTTCACTTTATTGTTTTGGTTTTGGAACAGTCAAATGGAGTCTGGTGCTTCAGATTAATTCCTTTAAAACTAAAATACTAAGCGTCCGACTGTAAAAATGTTGCATTTGAAAAGATGTGCTCTGATTTAAATCAAAGCAATTACAATAAATTATCACTGGCATAAGTCTAAAATGCTGAAGAACTTATTAGAAAATGTGTTCCCATTAAATCATGGAAGAGAAAACATTTTTAGCTGTATCGATATTTATTGTGAAATTATTTCTTTAAAAGGGAATGAAAAGAAGGAGGGAAAAAACTATAAAGTAACTGGCAACTATCATGCTGCAGAAAAGCAACTTACAAGAGTTAATTTACTCCAACGGGGACTGAACAGCAATTATGTTAGATGTTAGGCCTTTTAGTGCATTAGTGGAGAGTGTTTGAGTACTAGAGCAATAAAGGTGGCATGAAAGAAAATCTATGAGATTACAGACACTCAGAAACTGGAACTTTGCAGAGCTATGAGGAATATTAAAACACCCAACTTGCAGATGTGCAAAATGAGTCTCCGACAGCAAAGGGTTCCCAGCACAGCACAGCAGTCTGTTGTCTGTCTCCTGTGCAGAAGTGCAGAGCCCAGATGCCTAGGACTGGGACTCAGCTCAGGCACTGAAGCTTAAAAGCTTAAACTTAATTTTTTTGGGCTTTTTTTTTTTTTGTAATCTGCTCAGGTCTGTGCCTTAATCCAGGTCTTGTTTTAATCAGACATTACTTCTGCAGTAATCAACCTCCGTAGAATTGGCAATTATCTATCATTTGAGGCCTTCTCCCCTCAAGGCTCTGTCTGTTTGATTTATGTACCTGGCACCTCCTTTACCAGCTGCCATCCTGGTATGTATTTATTTGTAACTAGAGAGTAAAGAAAGTGTACTAAGTTCAAAGCCTTTAAGCAATCTGAACGTTTCATTTTATTGCTATGTAATGTTCTCCTGAAGTGTGGAAATCTAGCAAGACAAACCTGGGATGCTAAGAAATTCAGAATGCCTTACCTTTCTTACCAGGAAAAATGTTCTATTTTTTGAGATAGGAACATTGCTGTTATTTAGTGAACAGGTTTTCACTAGATAAGTTTTTAAGGGAAGATTAATCTCAAGTCAAAATCTTGACTTTTCTAATCACTACAATAAAGCACAGCCAACTGAAATGTTAAAGATGGGGGTTTTTTTATCCTGTAGATGAGGTTTAAAATATTTGCGCTCTCTTTCTACCATTACATTTTTTATCATTTCGAGGCGAATTGCTCCATATAGTGAATTTTGTGTCCTGCAGCCCTGGGTACTTAAAATTAACAGAATGCACTGCTCTTTAACCCTGCTTGACCGTGAGTGGCCAAAGTGACTAGAATGATGCTGTTTGGACATCTCTAATATTGTTTGAAGACTAGAACTCTGCTTTGCTCTCAGTTCTGTCTGTGGGAAAGATTGCTGTGCTTAACTCGTGAAAGGGGAAGTCTTCCCCTGCCCGCCTATCCACCCAAAAAGAAAATAAATATCTGGCAGATGAAAAGAAATGCATGCAGAATCAAGGTATATATTTAGTACCAAAGAGAACAGCTTTGGTTGCTTTTTGTCTTGAACTTTTTGTGTGTGTGGAAGAGCAGGGCTTGGAAGACACAGACAAATCCAAATTGCATTGTTGGTTGGTCTCTGTTCGTTAATTTGTATTTGGCGTGTAAGGCTGTTTCACTGCCTATGGGGTGCCTACCAGGAGTAAACCCTCCAGTGGAGAGCAGAGCCGAGATTGCTTCTGTTAAAATGGTGAAGAGCTGCTGGAAGGGGCAGGTGTCCCCGTAAGCTCTAGCTTCTCCACTTTGCTGCTCCAATATGGATATGCCTGAAGTTCAGCTTTGGCCAGGCGCCTCAAGCATGGTAGAGAAGAATGTTGCAGCTAATTCCTTTGAAAGCCATTTTCAGTTATGTTTCCCTGTCTACATATGTAGATGTCTTAGTCTGTTAAGTTTGCTTCTTCCATCGATCAAACAGATGGAATGTTTTAATCTCAGAATCTGTTTTGGAAGAGATTTTCTTGTAACTACCAAAAAAAAAAAAAAGTGTGTTTTAGCTTCTAGGTAAAATTTCTCTATTCCTATGAGGTTACAGTACTAAATAGATTATGCAGATTTTTTTGTTGTGAAGTTTTTAGTCACTTGCATTGGTCTGTCTTTAGTCGTCCTCTAATAGTACATATTCTCATGAAAATGTTGTGCTAGTACTTCCGTGATGAAGATGACAAGGAGCCATCAGCTGCACAAGCTGTATTATTATTTGTATGAACATAGTGCTGTAAAACTGAGAGACAAATACACTGTTTATAGTAAATACTGTAAGTATTACACTTATCTTGAGGGTGAAAGGAAAGAAAGAAACTGACTCTCAGAATACACTTGGATCTTGTGCACTTTTATGTCTTCAGTCTGTGATGAATTCTCTGCATGATGCAGCAGTACTTCCTCCTAATAAATTCCTATTAAGCTGTCAGAATATTCAGCTATTCAGTCTACCTCTCCCGATTTTGCTAGTCACATTGCAATAGCATATCTAAAGAACTGCAAACATTTCTCATGTTAATTAGAAGACTGGGAATTCTTTGTTATTTAGTGCTTCCATTGTCAAAAGTGATTGCAGTTTTCAAAGATCTGGTGCATTAGCTCATGTTATGATTTCTGTAGAGAAACTCACCAAATCTATTCTATCAGTTCAGGTTCCTGCAGACCAGAAGAAAAAAAAATGGAACAAGCTTTTATTCTTATTTATTACAATAATCTGTAACAAATGACTTTGTGAACGCTGTTTTCTTCTTTGACTAAAGAAAAAATGGTGAAATGATCTTTTTTAGAACAAAGCAGGGCTCAGCTACCACTGAGGATTGCAGAGACCCATGATGTGCTTCAGGAAGAGGCTGGGCAGTAAAGTCAAGAAGCAGAAAACGCTGTTACCCGAATCAGGTAGCTGTGTACCCAGAGAGGTTGTCCACCACCCCAGCGCTGGCACCATGTGACAGAGCTCATGGAGATCTGTTGTGTTCCTTTCTCCCTCCTCCAGCCAAATAGTCTGTACTGTTCAGCTTTAGTTCAGAAGTCATGAGTTTGATTCCACAGCATTTTAAAACGATGGTGATCTAGATTTTCTTCCCTGCTTCTGAATGTGTACTTTCTTATATCCCTTCTCTCCCTACTTGCTTTCCAAAATACCACCAAAAGCTGATTGGACTTTCAATGTAATCAGTAGAACGGGCAACCCAGTCGTAACAGCTTGTTGATATGTGCCGTATTACGAACTGATGCTTTTCAGTGGAGAACTCTGGAGAATATCTACTGGCTTGGATTGGATGCTGGAGCGTTAAAACATGGGTAAAGAGATTAAAAGTCATCCCAACTTTTGAAGTGTGTTTCTGCCCAGAGTACAGGAAGGCACAGACAGTTCACTGTTTGCAGACAGAAGTATGCCTATGCCCTTCTTGTGCCCTAATTTTTGTACGGAATAGGTAGGTAACAGCCCTGAGTGTTTGCTGAAGTGGAAAATATCTTCATCTTTCTAACAGCAGCATGACATACCACCAGGCCCTACTGTAGAATTGGGTGCTGTGCAAATAAAGCCCTGGTTCTAAATGCTGGAAGTGATCATGCCGTGGAGGAGAATATCTTCTCCTTTGTACTGACCAATATCAAAGTCCACTAGGTCACTGGCACTTATCATAAAGTCAAGAAGAAGCATAAAACTCCATCTATTAATGTGTAGTGAGGTTGCAGACAAAATCTGAAATAATTTATTTGTTTAAATACTCTATTTTGACAATTTGTAATTTTTCCAATAAAAGATTTATTAAAGACTGGAAAGATCCTTTCCCGCAATGATTAAAAATTTCACCAAAGTGTTTCTCACAATCATTCTCCTGGTCATAACAGTTGAACAACTTCCAGATTACTTAGTTGTTCAGAACCCCAAAGAATCCATGTTGTTTTAGGTTGATATCTTAGCATCTATGTCCAGATATTCTTTTTTCATATATGTTACTTTTCTTTCATCAGCTGAATATATATAGAAGAAATTTGGCAAGCATGTCTTCAGAATGAGAGTTAAGAACAAGTTTATCAAGAATGCCATCTTTTAGGTGTGTAATTAAATGTGTTTCAGCTAGAATTGCTGCACAACTGTTTAGCAAGCCAACCCTGCAAAGCAGTAAATTATTGCTTAGAAGCTTTTACAAATTCGTATTTATGTTATAGCAAAGAAGTTTACCTTGGGAACAGTATATTTAAACTGTTCCCTGAAAAATTGCTTTAATGGATTTTCCTGTGATAAAATGTATGCTTCACAGATAACATCTTGTTTGTGTCAGATAGTGCTGTGTAAATAGTTGTAGGTAATGTTGTTAGAGTAAAACATAAATTCCTGATATTAAAGAACTTTGTAATATTTTGTGTGTTTTAATGGAGAGATTTGACACAGATAAATAAGATATTTAGAAGTAGAAAATAATACGTGATTATTAAGACAGCAGACCTTGCTTAAGATTAGAAGTTGAGTGAACTCCTGAAGTTATGTTCAGCACTCTTAGAAAAGGCGTTACTTGATATCTAGGTAGCAAGGATTTTTGTGATGTTTTAGGAACATTTAATTTTTTTTTTTTTAACTAATGTTAACAATGATTGTCTTTACTGTAGCAATATTAATATGGTAGTTGTGCATTTGCAGGCTTTGCTTCCTGGCTGTATGGGATCTTTGGGACGTATTGATCTTTTTCAAACTCACACTTATAGTAATAACAGAGCCATTAACTAAGAAGTTCAGATAGGCATAATAATCCAGAAAGGCTGGTGTGAATGATATTGTCCAGAATTAAAGTCATTCATATGTCCTCATTAATCAGAGGTATGGACAAATGTGAATTTAAGTAGATGCTCTCCTTGAAGTAGCCACAGTCTGTAAATGTCACTTTGATTACTGCCTCTACCTTTCTGTACATCAGAAGTAGTTAAAAGCTCTACAAATACAACAGTGAAGGTGGGAAGAGAAACAGGATGTTTCTTCCTATTTGCTGATCATCAGAGTATCCTTGTGAGACTATTTCATCAAAAGCAACAAAATTTCACCGTTTAATTACTTCCCTGATAACTCAGAGAGGAGATGTGCTCTGGGAAATCTTCCGGTGCTGTCTTATGCTTTGTGTTGCACCATGAAGATTGCATTGGTCATAGTTATTAAGCTTCTGTAAAACCCTGGGAGAGTTTCCTATCAGAAGCAATAAAGTTAGTTCAGCTTATTGATACTCTATGATCCCAAGGTTTTTTTCTTATCTCTGTTACATATCTCTGAAAAGACAAAACTGGTTCAGCAGTCATGGATTGTGGCTGGAGTCAGGCATGATGCTGCATACCAGAATTTTACTTGTCTTGGTCTTTCCAGTCTGAAGAAGCTTTTATTTGGGAGTTACATTTAAAGTTTACAATAGATACCGTATTTCCCTGTGAGGCAGTCAGCACATCCTCACGCTTCGCTGTGGTGACCTCATTGCAGTAAAGCAAGGTGACACCACAAAAAACTCCACCAGGGAAAAATCTGTAAAACAAACTGAACAGAAAAATGCGGATACAGTGCCAAATCTTGTGACTGGCTTTGAGCCGTTTGAAAGCGTAACCTATTTTTTAAACAATAAGGTGTTGTTTCAGAGCTCTTAAACAACATGAGAAGAAATAGCAAAGTCTTGGTAGTGCCCATAAGGTTTGTTTATCTTAGTTAATTGCATCTTTATTTTTAAGATGGGCTTCGGCCTTCACCATGCCAGCGCCCAGCCACCCTCTGGTGAAGAACCTTTTCCCAGCCCCCAGCCTGAACCTCCCCTGATACAGCTCCACGCTGTTCCCCCTGGTCCTGTTACTGTCACCAGAGCTCAACGCTGCCCCTGTGCTCCCTGTGAGGAGCTGTCGGCTGCCATGAGGCCTCCCCTCAGCCTCCTCTGCTCTGGGCTGAACACGCCGGCCCCTCATAAGCCACGTCCTCTAGTCCTTTCACCAACAGGTTGCCCTCCTTTGGACACATTCTAATTTTTTATGTTGGAAATTTAGAAAAAAAAACACTTTTGAAATCTCTCAAAAAAGAGCTGAACTTTTTCTAATTGTTTTACTTGTCTCAAGTCAAAGGTGTTTTTCTGTAATAATAGTTTATGGTTTAATAGTTTTTAAAATAGTTTATTTCAGTGCTCCTGCTTGTGGCCTGTGCAAACGGAGGGTGGACATCGAACAAAAGGAATTGACAATGCTTTACAAAGTTGCTGAGTCATATTTTAGCTAAATGTGAAATGATGCTGCATTTGATGCATTTCAAATTTATCTGTAATTAGATTATTCATTTATTTATCCTCCTACCACTTGCCAAACTTTTTTCATCTTCCTTAATACTGTGTTTAGCTAATGCACCTCAAACTTAAGTATTTATGAACTGTCATGCTGAAACGTACAAATAAGAGGAAAGAAATCCATGCTGTTGCGGTTGGATTGTTATTGTCTTATTTCTGAATGGATCTTCAGAATAGTGCCATATGGCACATTAGTGTTCAGAACTTTAAAGAAACAGAATATTTTTCAGGATGTTGATATTTTACTTAATACTGATTCAGATATGTGCAATAATTGAAATTAGTAGGAGGTATCTATGACGTGATAGGTACAGATTTCTAAGCCCCTTATATTCTTAATCCTCAGAGAAGAAATCAATGTCCTGAGAAATTACCATTTGGATTTAAGGTATATCTTCATTCTTAAAATAGTATTTTGTGATTTTGACGCATACAGGTGTTACAATGTAAAAGAAAATGTTTGCTCTTTAGCCTTGGATCCTCTGAATTCCCAATTTCCTGCCTAAATGTCTTAACAACTCCTGTTCTTTACTGACATCACTACAATATAGAAAAGGATTTGATGGCTGCAGAAGTAAAACAGTGATGCTCAAAGGAGGAATACAAAATCGTAGCTGGTGAAGCAAAAAAGCAAAAAATATTGGCAACGTCTGGATCCTTATTGTTCGTGTTTCTATTGTTTGCTATACTGACTTGCAAACAGGCTGGTGATTTTGTCAGCCTGAAATGGAGAGTGCTTCTGAACTTACTGGGATGGAATGCGCACAGCAAGGATGCTTCCTCTGCAGGATTTATCCTTCAGTGTATTTCAAAGAGCAGCCATCGAAACTCCATCAGCTTTGGTCAAATGTTATCCCTGGACTTGGCAGTTCTTGAGTATATTTTTTGTGCTTCTGCAATTCCTTAAGCTCTCTATCTGTCCAGGGTAACACTGCACCTCTTTTCGCTGTCTGACACTAAGATGATTGAGCTGCTCGTCTGATTCAGCACTAACTGCAGCATGCCTTTCTGTAGGATTCACTAGGTCATTACTAGAATGACTCAAGGATTCCAGCATCGATGTTGTCTCAGCATTTGTCACCTTGACACTGACATAATTGTCAGTTATGTCACCCTAATATGAATTCTTGGGTTTTGTATTGGAATAACATTTCAGTTAATAAATACTCAGATTTTTTTTTTCCCCTCTACTCTTTCAAATCCACTTGCAGTCTGAAACTTTGACTGGATTTTTTCATCTGCTGTATTGCCTAGCACCTCCAAATGTACTAAATAATTTGAACATATTCAAATGGAATGAGGATATGTCTGGGTCTGAACTTCTTCCCTTATTAGGAATAATAGATTCTTCGGTCAGAATGTATCCGATCCTTTCCACTGCACTATGCAAAGTACAATCTACATCTTAATTTTTTTTTCATTCATAGTAGTTCAAGGTCTTATTCTCTGTAAATGTATCTACATAAAAAGTCAAACATGAAGGAGCTATTTTGAATAAAAAGCTACAATTTTGAGTTAACAAAACTATTTTGATTCTTTCAGATGTTTAATAACTCCATTAGGCATAATCAGACAAATGATGAGGATTCAGCATTTGTTTGAATTTATTGTTTTATAAGAGCACTTACTATACGAACATTTCTGTTAGCAATAATTCTTCCCTTTCTTACTTAATTAAATCTGCTCACCTGCTCACAGTGTTATTTTCAATAGTGAAAATGAAATTGAGACACCATGTAGAATGTTTGCATGTACAGCAGGAAATAACTGACCTTTACATAAGGCTCAGTGAACGCTCCAGATTGATGGTTCATATTCCTCAGTTTGAAACAGGTATAGCTATTCCGAAGAACAGCAATCCATTGTTGCACAACAATTTAAATCCATCTCAAGTTACTGCATTTTAATACTTCAAGTTTGCCTATAATGGCAGAGAGGGAGGAAGGAGTCCTTGTTTAGAGTTCAAGGATAGAAAAGGTATGTCAGAAAGCTCTCTCAGTATATCACATTTATTGTGTTCTTATGCTTTGTTGCAAATGTCACAGCACTGCAGTTGCATGGAAAGTGAGTCTTCGCTAACAAAAGGCTTCACCTTTCCTTGCCTTCTCTATACTGTATTTTGTAATAAATAACTAATAAAACATTTCTTATTTCCAAGTATTTCTGCTGCACAATGATGAGGTTTCTTCGTAGAGGAAAGTGTGTGTTCTGTACAATGTTCTACATTTGAAAAGAATTTTCACAGCTATTTTTCTTAATGTATCTTGGTTTTGCTTTTGATCATTTAAATTTTGCTGAGGTTTTTTTTTTAAGGATTCATATTTGCTATAACTTATTGATCGAGAGGAGTTTGTGTGGTATTTATAGAAAAGGCAGTATTAACTAGTATTACAGGTATTATCTACCAATTTAGAATGCTTAAATTGAATGAATTTAGTTGCTGAAGAGTATTGGGTGTTGACGTTATGCAGTATATTGGTGAATGAATTACTGCCATACGCTGCATCCCATGAAATGAAATTGTTTTAAAGAATAGAATTGTATTTTCTGTTATTTCACTGGACATGGAGAATGGAGTACAAAAAATAAGTGAATTAAAAAAATAGAAAATTTACTGATCTTTATTTTTTGTCAAATATTTTTCTTGAGTGGAGATGAACCTACCTAACTCTGTGAAGCCAACAAAAACTCCACACCAAGAAAGCTAAAAATATACAAAAGATAAACAAAAATGCATGCATATTTTAAACTCCGTTGCAGGGTCATGGGACAGTGAACAAACAGTTCAGAGTCTCTGAGATAGCTTTGGACCAAGGAATCATTTAAATGGAAAATTACAAAAAAGTGCTGACTTCCCTGATGAGCTGTCAATAGGAGATTTAGGGCTCCCCATGTGCCATCAGCATGCTTTAATTGATTACTGTGTTGCTATCCTGAAGTGTGCTAAAATAAAGGTTAGAGAAATCCTGAGGATATCAACTACCTTTTTCAAACTGCACAATTAAGGGTACAGTACATAATCTGAGAACAGGCACCATCATTCAGAAACAAGCGGTCTGTTTTGTCTGGAGTAAAGAAATTTTCTAAAATTAATGGAATAGTTTGCAAAATGGATGCTTAGAGGGGTGGTCAGAAAATGGATTGTTATGTGTTTCAACAGAACAACACTGTAGATCATACACAGTATACGACTTGGGGAAAGATACTTGGATCAGAATCTGTGTGGTCCCTGCAGTAAATGTGTTTGTGTTAAAATTGTTCCTTAATTTTGTGAGCAACTTGAAAGTCCATCTATTTTACATAGCTCTACGTAGGTACAGAGAGGCATTGCCTATGGACCAGTGGTGAGGCTGATTAGGGTCATATTTATGCTTTAGGGTCTAAGTTGGCTAGTAGTTGACCTACACTTTATTCTGACTGTCTCTGACTTCTTGCTGCGAGGTGTAGGTCAGGAGCGTGCAGACTGGAGGGGGAGGCTATGCAGTGTGTTCACCTGTGCTCCAAGTCTGAACGAGAAGCAAGCAGACACAACTTGTCAAGCTTCAGCAGCAGGGTGCTAGCAGATGGTCTGCACCAGGAGTGCCCATTCTTCTTGGTTGTGGTGGGATGTCTGTATTCCACGCTGCTGCCTGTGGGTCAGCTTCCAATCGTCTAGTGAATTTCTTGCTGAAATGAAAAGATCTCAGGTTATCTTCTCAAACTTTGTCAATAGTATGCTTCACAATACAGACAAGTGATGCCACAGATCCTCTTCTGTTATAAAACAGGTATATACACTGGAAACTGTGTTTAGCAAAAAGAAACAGAGAGAAAACTTTGGCATAGAGAAAACTTTATTTGCTGAATATTGGAAAAACTTCTGTTTCCTACAAATGAGATAATAGAATCGTATTTGTTAGTGGAGGTACATTATACTTTAAGTCTCCTTCACTCCTGTTTTAAATCTGTTTCTTTGATCAACTACATTAGTCCACTACAGATACTAGGAAATTAAAAGGAGAATGACTTGCTCAAGGAAAAGATCATGATGTCGTAACACCTTTTTCTTCACAAATCAACTTCTCAATTTTGATAAATATCAATTTACCATGGTATCAAAGTGCTCAATTGTTGAAATTGTTTTCTTTAAAATGCTATCAAAGTCAAATACAACACTTTAGGTGAATTAAAATTAATTAAAATATTCTAAGAATGTTCAAAATATTAGTTTTCATCTGCACACAGATAAATATAAAATTTTGAAATACTCTGATAAACAAAAGTTCATTTTTCTTAAACAGCTTTACATATTGCTCACTGAAAAATGCTTCAAGATGTTGAGAATGACAGTAGGCAGTGTATTGTGGCTGTCGTGAACAGCTGCAAGTAGAGTGGTGGTGTAATATTTTTATAGCTGTAGTAAACTTAAATTGTTACAGATTGAACACTCTTTTCCAGCCAATAATTAACATTTTCTAATGCTGAAGTATTGTACTTTAAGATATTTGTATAAATATATAATAACAACAAAAGGAAATAAAAGGAGCTAGGAAGATTTGATCTATAAGAGATGCTTCTCTGAATAGCTCAAAGTTCTGAGTTCAGAAAAAAAACTAGTATTCTCTGTGCAGCATTTTCAGAGTGTATAAACAAGATGGAATTCCATGTAGTACATGACTAAAACCACTTTTGATCAGAATGTACGGTAGCAATCATTAAATATATCTTGTGCAGTGACAGGGAGAAAGGCATTGTTCTCCATTCTGCTCAATGGTCCATGCTGGAACACTTGTTTCATATCTTGAAACCATTTATGATTGCTGTTAAAGAAGTCAGTGCTTTAGCAGTGCCAATGAATCAAGTAAAGTCATCCCATTCATCTGTCTGTTCAAAACAAAATATTGGAGAGAATAAAGACAAATACAGAATCTAACCATACCCAAAGTTGCATTAAAAATGCTATTTATCTGTTAGTCAGTGGAATGGGACAGAGAAGGAAGGAAGCAATTTATATTTTGTTCAGGCTCTAGATTTTTGCTTCTTCATTTCAAATCTTATTCTTAAAGTAATCTTAATCAAAGTAAATGTTTCTAAGGGATAAGCCGAGTTTGTCTTTTGAACAGCAGTCCACCTGCAGATGTGGCTCTTTGTAAATCAAATAAAGGTTTGTTTGTTGTTTTGCTTATTTATGTGATCTTGTTGCAATGTGACCTTGTCTTCCATTGTAACACGGGCATGAAAGGGAAGCGAGTTTATCTGATCTTAATTCCTGTGAACCTTCTCAGTTCAAGGTGAAGCTCTTTGTCTTTGACTGATAGACTTAAGCAAACTTGTATGAATCTTTTTTTCCAGGTAGACTGGCCGTTGTGCATTCAGCCCTCACGTGCGGAAAACATCAAATTCTAGCCAAGAAGGACAGGGTATTTGGCTTTGTTTATGGACAGAAGAGCATTGCCTGGAGGACTCCTTCGTTAATGCCAGTAAAAGCAGAAGCCAGACAAGCTTGCTTGATCACACTGCTTAGCTGTAATGAGTGGATAACATCTGACTGTTAAATAAAAACACATTTCAAAAGGGATCTCTGGAAGTCGTGATAGGATAGCCAGTGTGGATTCCCTGCAGTTATTAGACCATACTCTACAGAGCCTAAGTAGCCTTCTGAAATACATATCCACTCAAGACATGGATTCTGGGTACTGTTTTTAGACTATTTCGTGTGCTCACAAGACCTATTTGGAGCCCACTAAGCAGATTCTGCACTGATCAAACTCATGCTTCAATTGCTGTTTGCCCGGGATTCTTCCATCTACCTTCTCATTGAACCAAATCCTGCTTCTGAGATGCACGTGCTGATACATGGATATGAAATGTCTGCAAATCAGGAGAAGAAAATTACAGAAGTCACTTCAAGAATGTATCATACCTATATCACGTTCTACCCCTGTATCTGGCACATCTTACACTTTACAGTTGAGAGGAAGTGCAAAGAGTAGAACTCTTTTGATTGCCTTGGTGTAAAGCATGGAGAACTGCAGAATGTACCATTACAGACACTGCTAGACAAGGTCTGAGCTCAGAAGAAAGCAACCTGTGTGCTGGTGACGTGTGTATATGTATAAGCACCTTTGGAAGAAGTCTGCTTGCTATTTGGTAAGTAGCTTCTTCTTTCTCTAGTTTTCATTAGAAGGAAACTGTATAGTTGGGGAACTTGGAGTTATCTATTTACGTGCCACCTTTTATTATTGGATACGGGATGTCTATTTCTAAAGGATGCAGGCAGAGCTCATCTTTTTAGTGAATTTTGAAAGTCTTTGCTGTTGGCTGGCAGCACCTCTCACCATCGTTACTAGTAACTGGTACAAAGAGTGTCATCAGCTCCATGTAAACTGTATCTTGCTCTATCTTAGGGTGAAATATTCTTTCTGTGCACACCTGTGTTGGATTGTTTGATGTATTGAACATGACTGGCAGCCTTAGAGTCATGACTCCATGTGCTAAGAATGCCTTTAAGGCTTCTGATCAGTAAAGCAAGTGAAAAAGATACATTAATTGTTCCCAAATATATTATGGTGACTGTTTGGTAAGCGTTAGAAATATAGGGAAAAGGAATGACAGTGAACAAACGTGATTGACCTGAAGTCATCAGGATTGAATCCGGAAAAATAGCTGAAAAGCACTGTGTGATAAGCTTAAAATGCTTCCAGTACGAGTGATTTATAAAAAAACTATAATTAATTGAATTCTAATTAATATATTCAATTGACATTTCTTATGTTTTCAAATTTTTTGAGACAAGTTTCTTAAAATTAAGACTTAGTCTTGAGAATTTAAGTGAGATTCTTTGCACAAATACATTTCTTTTTCATTGGAACATCGTTAAACAATTGCTTAGACTCAAAGAAGGCTTAGAGTTTGAGTTGGACATGTTGGCATTACAACTGTGAATGGAACTCTGGCTTCTCATGTTCGATTTCAAACCTTGCTCTTGATTGCTTTTCAAAGCTTTGGGTTTGTAGCTGTGAATAAAATCATAGCATGTTACTAGTCCTTGCAACAACAGTGACAATGGCAGACAAGTTCTAGTGCAAGCACAGGAATAGGAAGTGTTAGCATGATAGCTGGAGCAAGATTTAAAGTCGTATAAGTAGATCCAAACAGGAACATTCACATTTTTGAGATATGTTGTTAGCTGACATGATCTTCCACAGACAAAAGAATAATGCTTCATAAATCAGGGCAAATCTGATTTTTATTTGTTTTAGTTCCAGATTTACAAATAAAAAATCTCTTCCCCAAAAAGTAAATACAAAATCTTGTTTTGAGTTTATCCATGTCATTTGATCAGGGCTTCAATGCATACCTTTTTCTAGCTGACCTCATATTATTGATCTTTTATGTGTAGATCCTGTTACCCAGTCCTACAATTGAAAAGCTAAAGTTATCTACTGAAGATGGAAACAGAAAAAGTGATGCATTTCTAAATGGATTCAGATTTTTATGTTAGTATTTGGTGGAGATGTGTATTTTCTCGTGCTACTTCCAATGTGTTCATTATAATTTACATTGAAGCAACAGTTCGGAATTGATTTTAATCTATAGTTGACTACTTATGGTTCTTTACATTCATGTACTTAGACTGTGAGATTCTGGGGAGCCAAACAATGTAAGGGTTTTTTTTTTTTTTTTCTGTTTGCATGGTAGTACTATAATTAATATTTTATTTCAGGCTAGACTAATAGAATTTTTGATGGTTCTGAGCAATAATACTAACGTTCATACTGAATGCAAATAGAATAATATTTTTCCAGGCAAATAAATGTCTTTTTATTTCTTTATAATAAATAACGTATATTGCTAACGTGGGCCAAAGGTATACTCCTTAAGAAGTCGGTAAGAAAATTCAGTCACTTAAGAAAAGGAGCTGCATTAAAAACATTGTGTGGAAATATTGATTTTTACTTTCTGCATTTGAAATATTTGAGTGGGGAGAAGAGATAACTCATAGGCTGGAAGCTACTGTTTCCTTTTCAGGTTCATAACCTGGGGTAGAAACTACATGTGCACTTTACTTGTCCCCTCTGGAAAAGGACAAATGAGATGGAGCACTTAGCACACTTTAGCAGTGCCTAAACAAACATCTGCTGGATTAGTTATAGATGTTTACATGCAATTCTATTTCATCTTCAATGCATGGCAGTGTTTGCAACAAACCAAGATTTTAGATTTCTCTCATCTGCTGCTTGAGACAACACTGTCATTACCTTTTTACCAATTCAGTATACATTGCTGTAACAGTGATGCAAATATTGTGCACAGATGATTCTAGGCTTAACTTAGACCTGTGTATCAAATGTTAATATGAGCCTTTCTGTAACAAACCCTACTAGCTAGCCATAAATACACTTCACAAGAAGAGTGCAAAAACCTTCTGAAATAGCTGTTTTTGAACCATCTGTTTACTGATTAACTGTAACAGTAGGATTGCTAATCAATGGACTGCAGGCTGATGTTGGATTATTCAGTCTGCAAGGAAAATATCTAGGTTCAAAGACCTAAATATGCAGACTGTACAGAGCAGGGTGAATATGTTGGTGTTGGGAGAACTGATATATAACTAAGATTGTGACAGTTGGTTTTGTCCAGTGAAAGGGAGTGCACTAATTTGTGTTGATGATATTATTACCCAGCAACAAAAAGTTTCTCTCAAGAGCTTTTTCATGTAATTATGTTTCACTTGATGAAAGATAAGGCTTTGTTGTGCATTATTAACTGGAGAAAAGGCACAAAAGTAAGAGAAAGGCATAGTGTTGCTGTTTTCAGATAGTAGAGCTCTACTTGTATGCCATAATGTTAGCCCCTGTGTGCGTTATTCATGCAAGCATTTTGGGTAATGTCTTGGTCCTTTCTTTCATAAAGACCACAATATTTATGATTTTTCCTTTTAGTGGAGTTAAGAATAAATGCCTCAAGTCTCCTTTTTACTTGTTTCCAGCTACTCAAACATTCTAAAGTATAGAATGAATTCAACAGTATATCTGTAGTCAGGCAAGGATTTCTCTGAAGCTGATGGGAGATTTGCCTCAGTTAGGGGTACTGGATTTAGCCAAAGATGTTAGACTACTTATGTAAAACAGTAAAGTTTCTCTTGCAAACGTCATACCATACTAGACTGAAGTCTACTTGTTTTACACTATTAAACATCCCATCTTTTGTCACACAGCGAAATTTAAGATAATATATTTCCTCTGCTGGGTCTGTTTATGCTTGGAAATTATCTTGCTGTATCCATGTATTGAAAATTTATGAAAGGTACTAGCATATTTCTTGCTATATATTTTTTTCTGAGCACAGTTTTGTAACTTCAGTGTGGCTTGAAAACTATTTTTTGCCCACAGCTAGCAAGAAACAATGATTTCATATTTCCCAAAGTGGAAGCCAGTCAACAGCATTCCTCTTTAT
This sequence comes from Penelope pileata, assembly GCA_013396635.1. Taxonomy (NCBI): domain Eukaryota; kingdom Metazoa; phylum Chordata; class Aves; order Galliformes; family Cracidae; genus Penelope; species Penelope pileata. The sequence goes on along the minus strand of WBMW01005986.1, from coordinate 1,433,163 downwards.
TGCAAAGAGGGGATACAATAATAAAAAGACATTTGCTGGTGGAATATTGCCAATAAAGTACAATAATACATTAAAGCAGATACTTAAAGTTGAAATTTATGAGTTTGTTTTTCTGTGCCAGTCAACGTATTTTCATATGTTAACATCAAAATGCAGACTCTCAGCAAAACCTTTAATAATAAAAACAGCAGCCGTCAAAAGCAAGTGGAGAATTTTAACTTTTGATATAAGGAGTTTATCTTGTGATTGTGGGTTTGTTTTTTTTTTTAAGATTCAATTTTATTTTCATATACTATTTTGTCTAATAAAATATTCATCAGCTCATTCCTTCACATATCCTTCAGTGGAGCTCTCAGACCAATAATCCCTCTGTTCTGCCCCTTCCCTCCCAACAAGATTAATTCAGAAAATGAATGTTTCATTTAGAGAATAGGGAAACTAACCAAAGCTGGGGGTAGCATTGTTTTTAAATGAGGTAAACAGCTTATGTATTCCATATGTATACTGTGCTAGCTCCCATAACTAGTTCTTATCTAAATAAAATTATCCAATATAAACTTTCCTTTGTTTTTAATGCGATCTTTTAGTACTTGCTAAACAGTTCTCATTGATATGCACACACACAACAGAGTATTCAGAAATGAAGGGTGTTTCTTCAGGACTAGAAAAGTGAGGCGGGGTCAGGCTGTTAACCTCACCTGTTTACTCTCTTATTGCCAACCAACTGTATACAGTCAACTGACTGTATACAGTCAAAAATACTGTTTTGTCTCTAACGTGCACAGAACTAGTACAGTAAACTGCTGCAAAACAAGTCACCTGGAGCTCTGTGAAAGATATAATTAGGTTCCAGAAAAATTAGTTTCAAATATCAAACCAACATTTTCATGACCAAAAGGATAACGACCATTTTTCAACCTGCAGATCTCTGTTTATAGATGGCCATATAATGCCGTTGATCCAAAGCAGGTCTCCTATCGATATCCATTTGAGCTCTGTGCACGGACTGAAGACAGCATCCAACTAAAAGTTTGTAATGGAGAAAACAAAGACAGGCACCTCCACTGTGTTAATATTGCACCCATCCAGCTGGCGCTGTCTGAAGAGACGCATACAGCACAACTGAACTCAGTACATTTAGGCTGCAGTTTTGCATTTCTATCGATTTTATCTGATTTGAAAACATGGGAGAATGTCTTTTATTATAAAATAAATCATTTTGCAGGCTTAATTTCTTTTAATCTGAAGATTAACTAAAGGCGGTTCAAAAGACTTGTATTTAGTCATCATCTGTCAGAGTGTCTGCTATTCAGGGAAAGCAGTACGGCAATGCTTCAGGTAATTGGTTTACCTGAAACACATATGCCATCCCATTGCAACATAGTTAAAGGTACTTGGAGATTAAGATTTCAGAACTAAAAAATAGGTAAATGAGGAAACAAGCTGAAGGTCAACAGAAGCATTTTTTAAGGACTGTGAAAGCATTAAGGAGTAGACAAATTTCTTGTATTTGAGAGTTAGTCAAAACTTGCATTGCAATGGGCTTTCAGATCACATAAGAACAATTGGGGGAGGATATTATTGTTGCTTTTCAAAACAGTATCTGTACTTTTGATAATTTTATTCTTATATATGGAGGAAAAATGAAAATGGATCCCAGCTGTTAACATACAAGAGTATTCTGTGAAGCAAAAGTCGGTGTTTTCAGTTTCATTCACAGCATGTCTTTAATTTACTCAGTTTGGACATAGTAGACTAAAAAACTTCGTGTCATTGTGCGTTTTGTTACAAGGTTCTGTTATTTTCCCTTGCAAAGTGTGATGATAGGGATAGATTCACATCTGCTTATAAACAACAATAAAGCCACACTTATGTGCAATAAAAAAGTGAAGCAAAAAAATTACTGTGACTCATAACTTCCAGGTTATTCTTCTGGTTTTATTTTTTATTTCTGAACTTGCTCAAATTAAATCATAAGAAATAAGTTACTAAGAAGAAAAACAATGCAAAAATTGAATATTGGAATATTGTTACTTTAAAACAGCAGAGCGATATAGCAAGTAATGCAAAAAAGTGTTTTATTCAATATCTTCATAGCACCAATATCCTGACCCTGGCTCAGGAAGCAGCCAGCAAGCAGTTTCTTTTTAAGGACTGTTTTTTCACCTATATCCATTGTCTGACGTTAGCCCTTCCTAAATGGTAGTAAATGAAAGGTTATAGTTCTGCAGGAGTCTGGCTGTAGCTTTGTCCTTGGCTGGTAAGTGTCTATTGAGAGGAGTTTTTGTAGGGCTTTTTTTCCCCCATTATTCAGATAGCAATATTTTTAATAAATTGTTTGAGATTTCCTTCTATCCAGTTGTGTGTGATACAGTGAAAAGATTTGCTGTCTCTGGTTTGAATATCCAGTGGACAAAGAAATATCTCTTGTCTACAAATGCCACATAGAACAAACTTTCACTCCTTATCAGACAACTTTCTTTTAGAAAGAATTTTCAGCAAGGAAGCAGAACTGTACTGTCTTCCATCTCCTGGTGCATTCGTTGTGCAGGGTTATGTATTGAAGATATTTCTGATCCTCAGAATTTCTTTAGTTAACTACGTGTTTAACCCTGAATACTAATCTTGTTTTCCAATTGGTGATTATGTTAATTGACGGAAATAATTGTATAAAGCAAAGTGGTATCCTTTAATAGTCTTTTATATTTAGCATTGTCATTTTTGTCATTAACAATTTTCTCTCCTCTACCCTATTCCAGTTATGTTCCAGAAAGAATGTGTATTTAAAAAAATATTGAAATACTTTATTTCTTTTAGGTTTTGTTTTGCACTTGGAAGTTTTGAGTGACTGCAGATGATAAGCAAAAAATGCTAAAACTGTAGGGTGAAGGAATCTAAAGAAGACATAATAATTTGCCTAGGGAACTGTGACAAGTCAAGTTCAAGGTTATTTCACGGTAAATGTTTCAAGAGGCAAATGAAATTGCAGAAGCTAAAGGTAGCATCTGAATGTCATGAAGAACAGAAAGGATTGTACTTGGGTCACTGTAAAGCTCTACTATTTCTTTGGTTAGAGTGATGCTGGCTTATTTCAAAGTTGTTGTTTCAATGTTCATGGTGCTAAGTTAGATGGAACTTCCTAATAAACAGGATACACTGAGACATGTCTGCTCATTGTGGGAAAGAAAATGGCCATTATTTAATAACTGGTGGCAATACATGCACATAGAGCTGTAAGGTCTTATGTTGCCAGAGAGGCTTCCTCTGCACCTCCGGGCAAAATAAACCCAGGTACAGGCTGGGAGCTGGCTGGCTGAACACAGCCCTGCTAAAATTTAGTGCAGGGCAAACAGCACAAATCCCACAAACCACGTATCTGTGGTGTCTGGAGTGCAGCCAACAGGTGCAGGATGGTTGTTGCAATCTTCTGTGCAGTGCTGATCCAGAGTATTGCTCTGGTTTTGAGCCCCAGAGGTCTGGAACAATGCTGACAAGCTGACTGAGTCCCAAGCAGGGTTTCAGGATGGCTAGAGCACGTGACTGATGCATGGAGGCCGAGAGACCAGAGCATGCTTATTCCAGCAAATGTGAGCATAAATCTGATGGCTGTCTCTGACTGCAGGTGCATACAAACACTGGAGAGCCAAACTCTTCTAGTGGTACTGCCAGCAGACAGAGGAAATGACCATGTATTATGGCAGGGGCAGTCCAGACTGGGTGGGAGGGTTTAGCACTTGATTGTTTTGCTAGGGTTAATTCAGGCTCTTTGTCCTCAGAGACCCATATTTCTTCTTAGAGTTCTATGTGATCTGCTTGAGTGCTAAAGGATGACAAAGATTAGAGATCAAAGTTTCTAAACTTGCAAAAACAGCCTTGGCTCCTGCAGCAGGACCTGTGCAATGTCACCACCTGCTCTGCTGCAGGTGTCATCAATCTCTTCATTAGCAGTAATATCCCAGGGTTTCCATCTGATGACCTTCTGGAACGTGAATTTGTTAGAGCTTTCTCATAGCCAGCCTAATAACATAAGGCGCTATGAGTGAAGGCAAACAAGTGCCACCAAGCGCAGGTATCTCAAGTATATTTAGAATGTACAGACAAATCTGCTGATGTTTTGGAAATAGATTTTTGGCTTGAGTGACTGTCCTGTAGGTTCCTCATCAAGGATGGTGGGATCACTAACCTGAGATTGAGACTGTTTGTGGAAGAACAAAGTGAGTTTGTCAAGAGAAATAAACCAATGTACTAAAAGACTTTTCATGAAATATTGTGCAGCTTTTGCTGTGTCACAGCAGAGCCCAGCTGTGTCAGGGTTGGCTATTTTTTCTTTTTTCTGTCAAGTATATTTTAGAGAGCTTTATTTAGTAATTCTCAGCTGTGTGTAGATAACAAAAGCCAGAGATTTTTAGGCTTTAAACTAAATGTACATCGTAATAGGAATGAGTTTTTCTAGATCACATCAAACTCCCACACATATCTTCTCTCTCATGTTAATTTTTCTAAACGTTCTTTGACATCAGCAGCTGGCTTTTGAGGCTGAAGTTGTTTAGTTTTAAGGGTAGATTTCTTACCATCTCTCCATGTCTTGTGGATCCGGTCCTAAAATTACAGCCTTCTCCAATCTATTGCATAGCACAGTCCTGCCAGAGAACAGAACTGTGAAATCTGTCCTTCTTGTTTGAGGACACGTCACAACCTGTGAGCACACCCTGTGCAGTGCCTCATAGTCATGAAGTTCTAGAAGAAAGGAGTATGGGAGCATAGGGAAAGTGGGAATGGATTAAAAATATTGGGCAGAAGTACAAGTCAGATTCATGTCATGTGGCTCTATCTAAGACTGTGATCAATGCAAAGTTAGAAATCTTGTTCATTTCCCTCTCCTCTTTTTGGAATAAAAGCAATGCCTTTCTCATAGTTTTCTATTTTGAAGTTATCCTCAGAGTATCTGCTAGTGACCTACAGTTTGTCTTCGTAAGCATGCTCACGTGGAGAAGCTGGGAGGCATGGGGGTGTTTTTGTAGTACCACCACTACTTCTTGTTGGTCACCTAATAGCCTGTTTCATCATGTAGTTACTTAGAGCTGTATCGGCTAGCCTTGCTAATTTGTTTCATGTGATTGAGAGGAAAACAGGTGTATGTCATTGCTGCTGTCATGCCAAATAGACTACATCCCACCTGAGCTTCTGAGCATTACTGTGGTCTGCATAAGCAGACAGAACCCTTATGGAACTGCAGGGCTCTGGGGCGAAAATGAATGCCGAGAAAGGAAAGCTCTTCAACAGGTAAAGAAACTCCAAGAGCTGGTTTGGGGCTTGTTTATTATTATTATTTACTTCTGTAAGTATTTGCCTCCTTTACTTATATCAACAACAAATCTGCCAATAGAAATGAGCAGTATGTGTTAAGTGAACTGATTTTTGTATGCATAGAAATCACTGCCACGTGATATTCTGTAAAATAATGTGCAATGCTCTGCTTTTGTGTTAGCATTGCTGCAATAGACTTCTGTGATGTCTTAGATATCTGCCTTACCTAGCAAAAAGTATCAACGGGCTTCTTTGCAGAGAACTGTGTATTTTGCTTTCTTTCTAATTTACCCCTTCCTAGCACTTATAAATGAGCTTCTTGCAGCTGTTGTGTTGAGTATGGCCATCTTGACCAATAAGAGATTTGGACCCCTGGGAGCTTTTGTTTCTGTTCTGCATCTGAGTTCCTTTTTGCAATAACTTTCATTAGAGGCTTGCCATACATCACAAAATGGTGCTAGAGTAAATACAGATGGAATATTGAGCTGCTTCATTAAAATCACTTTGATTTGTGTAAGGCACTCTGATCTACTCGTTTATTGGTTTAGATTCCCTTGCTGAGATATAGGTCAGATTTAAATAATAAGTGATGGCTGTAAAATCTTAATTAAAATGATAAACTTTTGTGAGTAGACAAATACTATATTTCTTGTTGAGATGGGAATATCTTCTTTCTGTTGGAGAAGAAAATCCAAAAAGATGCTAGACCAAATTAATTCTTGTGGCTTTTTATTAGTGATTTAAGTTAACAAAAATGCTAAATCTGACCTTTAATCCTAACTGTTTTGTTATTTAGGGGAATGTTGTTTTTCTTGGCTTTTGGTTGGTGTTGGTTGGTGATTTATGGTTTTTTGTTTGTGTTCTGTTTTCCCCTTCAATAGGAAAAAGCTTAATAACAATTTAAAAGAAACCCTCATATTGTTCAACTATTTTCTTTTATGTAGGATTTGCTTCTACACTGCTTTGTAGTTTTTGTGGTACAGTGGCAGAGTGAATGTAAAATGGCTCTGAATTACGTTTTTAAGATCTCTGTGTCTTTCCTACCCAATTGCCATTCACAGAACAGTGGTATAAAGTCTGAAATAGTGCAATGACAGTGTGGGATGAGATCCTCAGGCAATCCGATCTCCTCACGCTAGAAACCTGCCAAATCATGCTGAAGATGTTAATGTCACACCACTGCAACTGAGGGCTGCGTTTCAGCATACTTTGCATAGGTGTAATTGTATGGCTATACAACATACTGAAGGCAACAGAGAAACAGAACCACGGGTTGGGGGTTGGCTTATACTCTCCTCGAACTCTAGTTTACACAAGTTCCTGAGTCACCTTCAGAGGTACTGTACTGAATATAAAAATTATTGCTAATCTCCATGCAGTTCTCAAGCAGGCAGAGGCAATAAAACTCTGGTTGCTATTCCTCCTTCACTGCCCCCTCCTCCCCCCACCTTTTTTTCTCTCCTTTGTCCTCTGCAGAGCTGCTTACAGGTACAGCTGGGAAATAATATAATGTCTGATCTAAAAATATATTGTGGAATCCACTTTTTATCCCAAGAAGACTTTTTTATTTCTTTGCAATAGCTTCCATGGTAGGCACAACCTAGATTCATTATGGATACACAGAAGAAGGGGACTGTGTGAGCCCCTGGCATGAGTCTTCCTATTCTTTTGTCTCTTTCTCTCACCCTATGTAAATATAAACAAGATGTAGGCAAGACAAAACCTCAGTAATGAACAAAAGCTGCCTTCATGTTATCCATCAGTATTATTTAAGTAGGACATGCTGGGCTGTTCATGATACGCTCATACTGTAAGTGATAAGCTATAACGTATGGTATTCATTTACTTCTCCATTCCAACAGTAATACAGTGAAGACAATAAATTTTCCTGTTTGTTCTCTGACCCACTGTTCTTGGGTTAAGCAGCATGTTTTGTCTACATTTGTCAGTTGTTACAAGCTTCTAGCTGCTGTGGACTAGGGTATTGATGAAACCTGGAAAATGGAGCCTTGAATAATGTATAAAGCATTAAACATGCAACCATTTCACTGGGAAAAAAAAAAGGGGGGAAAAAGTGTATTATGTTTTCTCTGTTGTAGTTCCTTCATTTACAAAACATATTTGTCAAGTCTTTTGCTAAGAATAATGCCAGGATGCAGTTTCCCATCATTCTTCTTAATGGGACTGTCTTAGTGTTACAGTAAACAACCATAAGTCTTGTGCCACAGCCATTGTGCAGCACGCTTAGTTTTTTCAGCTTCCAATTAAGGGTATTTTAAATTTGCCATCTACAGTCATAGGAGTGGTTGTACAATTTCTGGTCTTGCGTCAGGAGAGGGGCATTAAGAAAAAAGAGTTTTAAAAGGCAACAGTGCATTTGCAGGGTTACTGCGTGACAGAAGTGTGTGTGTTGTTGGATTCTCAGATGTTCAGCCCTTGGACAAGCAGTGTGTTTAGAGGTATTGCAGAAAATACCTTTTTAATACAAGGTTGGGGGGGGGGAGATCCTTACTCCTACCTCTTATAGTAATCTGTTATTGAAAAAAACAGTACTGATCCATGTATTTTGCTGGATGAATTTATGCGATGAACCATTAATGTACGTTTACATTAGCAAATGGAAATTTCTGTCGTATTTGTGAGACCAGAGTCCAAGTCTTCAGTGGTTGTGAATCAATGAAGCTACCTTAGCATCAGTGGAATTGTGCTGATTTATATCAGCTGAAGCTCTGGTTTGTTAAATTCCTCCTCTTTTGGAAGCATGTGTCAGAGCAGTGGTAAGTTTCTAGACCTGATTTAGCCTGTTTAACGTGCCATAGAATTCAATATTGGATTGGGAAACTTCAGTAAAGTTGTGAAGATTTTGTTGATGTGAACTTGGGTTATTTTGACCAAGGTTGAGCTATTTTGGTGAACTGTGTGGAGGACATTCATGGTGCTCCCATTAGTCCTATGCTGGCTCTGCAGCTAAACAGCAAAGTAGTGTTCAGACCTTGGAGTCCATTACTTTCCACAAGCATCAAATTCATTTGCAAATTCAAAGATCTTATTTAATAATATAGGTGTGAGTTTTCTCATGTTAAGCATTTCACACTTTAATATGGTTGCCTCTATAAACCAAGCATATCATCTTGCTATATGTATGTTTCTGCACATAAATATCTTGCAGAGGGATGCACTATGATGGCAATATAGCCCGTCAATTTCCTTCAGTCCAACACTCCTGAAAGCTTACTGCACTGTGCAGGTGGGAAGACCACACACATGCACAGAGACATAGCTGCAGGACCCCTATTGACTTTAACATAGTTACACATCCTACCAAATACTTGCTCCTAAATGTGTTTCTCAGCAAATTTGTGAACGCATAAGTGGAAAAGTTTATGGCAAAAGAAGAGGACTGTGCATGTAATTGAAAGCAGAAATATCAAGTGAATAGAATGTGAATCTTCTTTTCTACCTTTCTTTGGAGGTCATCATTATCCTTCAGATGTGATAAACACCCACTGGAGCAGAGTATCTGTTTCACATAGCTGATGGGATCGGTATAGAGATTATTTAGGCAGGGTAATTCATCAGGAACACAGGAGGTATTAGCAGAATGTTCATACAATAAATTGATATATGTAGCATGTATTACTAGTGAATGGTTTCAATTTGGTGGTTGCTCCATAAATGAGTATGATGGCTTTGGAGTGGGAGAGTTTATTGTGTTAAAGGATATATATATATGTATATATATATATTTTTTTTTTTTAAGAGGAATGTTTTTCTAAAGCTAAGGTGCTTTCTGTCAGTGGCTTTTCAGCAGCTGTTGTGCACAAAACGTTCAATTGCCATGTTGGGGAATGTCCCCAGTGGTCATTTCACAAAGCTCCTTGAGGCTACTGGCATTGCTTATTAACATTTGAAGAAATTAGCTCTCTGGTTTTTACACAGATAGACTCTTCCTTTTAGAATTAGTTGTCAGAGCCTTCCTTCTCCTCTGCCAAAGAGCTAAGGATGATTCCATTGTTCCTAGGAGGAGCGTGGGTTCATGCTACTTCTGCACATGGGTGTCTATGACAGGCTGATGTTTAACCTTATGACTTCATTACCAGCCTCCATCATCCATAGCATCTCATGATATTGTCAGTCTATGATCTTGAATCTCTGGCATTACTTTCAGTTTTTGATTTACTGACTATGTTCTTAACATGAACCTTGCTAGTTTAATTCTCATCAGTGCTGCTGTCTGCAATTCATCTTCTGAAGAAAATTATGATCCACTGAAAAGCAGGAGGAGATATATAATTCAAGAAGTTTTCAAGATTCATTTTCAGGAAGATGAAGTGCTGAACACATTATATGCTGAGTAGGGTTCTTTGAACAGTAACAATGCCACCTGCAGCACTAAACATGTATTATGAATAAATGTTTTATTGCAAGCAAGCCAGTAACAGAAGTGGTCAATCATTGTTGCCATGTCTTTCGCAGCAGATTAAAGATTCTTCTTCTGCAGCTGTAATGACTTCTGCAAAAAAAGTACTCACTGATAAAGAACTGGGCTCCATTTCTCTGAGTCTCACACATTTACAATAAGTAACACGGTCCGTGCACTTCCAGAAGAGATAAATAGAAAATATCTAAATACAGTGCTGTAAAAGAGTGGAAAGCACATTTGCACTGCCGCGGTATGCCTGATTAAAGTGGTGTGCTCTCTAGAGGGAATATATTGAGGGTACGTGTAGGTGCTGCCACCAACTATCAATAACTCTGGAATAATGTGTTCTGTTCTCCATCCTACCATGTAATTAAATTAACAGTAGCCCAACTTTACATCATAGATGTTGTGCAGTAAAACAGAATATGAAGGAAGAAGTGCTGAGCATTTAATTTCCAGAAAGAAGCTACAGCTAGGTAACAATGTTGGATGAAGAAATAAAAGCAGACTGAATTCTGGGGTTGTTTATACATAAATTGAGACTATTCCCAGTAGAAGATGAAGAAGAATTTGGCCTAAGGTACAACACATTGAAAACCTAATATTTATACTACTATCTTGCCACTTAGTGTTGTTCCACTGGTTTCTAGATATTCTACTGATGTAAGCTGAGAGAGGAAAAACACAACTAGTTCCAAGAGACTAAGGGTCCTGATCCTGCTTCTCTGAAGTCAACAGGAACATTACCACTTTAATCCTTGTAGGATCAAATGGAAAAATGTTGAGATTTGTATATGGTACAGCTTTTACATAGTTACCTGAAAACATTTTTTTTTTTATCCTGAGAGAAAATGGAAAGTTGAGAGTTTCATATTAAAATATCAAAAAATCTGTTCTGTTCAGCAACAGCCCTCTAAAACCAATTGTTTTTCCAGATCTTTGAGCTGATAAGTAATTTGTAACAAGTAAGATACCTAATGATCTTTTTGTTCCCCTTCACAATTTGTTTTGGAGCACTATAAGAGGCTTTCACAAGATCTCCTGGTTAAAAATTGTCATTCTGCTTCTTCTGACCTGTGGCTTGCCTGTACGTTGTGTGTGAATACTGAGTGGACATCAGTAAGGCTTTGGGAATAGGATCAAAGTGTCTGTGGAGAACAGGCTTGGAGAAATAATTATTCTCCTGAAATTCAGAAGTCTAAGTTAGGCTAGTTCTAAAATGGCTGAATGCCATTACTTCCTGACCATATCTGTTTCAAAAACAACAGTCAGCATGAATTAACAATGATAGCTTGATTTCTCATTTAATAATACAGAATTCTAGCAGTGCACAGGATGCTTCCGTGTCCCCTTGTTCCTATACTGATAACAGTGATGGGTGGTGACACCTGGATTCTGGTGTGTCTGCTGCAGAGCTCCCCTTGGAGCCCTTGGGAGCACGTGGTGCTTCAGGAATGAAGTTTCCTCTTCTGTAGGAGATGAGTCTCACCTCCAGGAGCCTGGTGATGCTATTTATAAAATGAGTCACATCCTGTGCAAGAGGGACACATGGCATCCATAGTTGTGCAGCATTACTGTATTTTGGATTTTGAACAACTAGATATCACATAAATATGTACCACCCAATTCTCACTGGGTGGTTTTGGGTTTTCTTTGGTTGTGCTTTTTTGTTTTTTAACATACAGAGCCAAGGCAGTCTCAGGTGATCTCCTGAATGCTCCACGTGCCCAGGTGAGGGGCTGTCGTCCAGCCTGCTCTGGATGGGAGGGAGGCCCAGATCTGTGTGCTTTTTGCCCAATCAGGGCATGGGGGACTTGGAGTTGTAAGAAGTACAGGAAGGGGTGCCCAGCAAGGAACGGAGCTGCCTTCTCCTACAACCTGGCATGGGATCAGGACTGTTCTCCTCTCTTGCTAGTTCAGGTATTTCTTGCTTTGAGGCTGTTTAACATCTTAGCAAAAATCCTCCAAGTCTTAATTGCTGGGAAAACGTGAAGAAAGCAGCCTTTTATTAGGACTGCAGAACTTGAGACTAGTATATAAAATCCTATTCTGTTTGGGATATCCAGCAATATTCTTTGGGAAGAATTGATTAACATCCAGAAAAGAAAAGGGCAAATACAGCAATTTATGCCTTGTTTAAACAACTTTTTGCATTTTTACTAATTGAATGAGCAGTCATACTCTCTATGGTGTGTGTTTCTTGCAGAGAACTATCTTTATGCTTTAGGATAAACTCTGAGTTTCATTAATTTTGACTTCTTAGCTAAAATGCAGAATCAGAGCCTGTCCAGCAATTTTTTGTTAGTTTTTTGCATTCTTATTTTCATTGTTCTTACCTTTAAATACTTCCTTCTTCTCTCTATAAATTCATTTGGGGATTACTGTGACTGTATGTCCTTCACATAAAATGAAAAACTGTGAACTTCCTTTATGTGCAGGTATTTCTTCATTTCGCGGTTTTGCTTAAGCTAAGATTTTTGCTGCAGAATTTTGTAATAAACATTAACAATTACATTCTTTCGTATTGTATTTTGACATTGTGGCGAACTGGTTGAGGAGAATGTTACGGGATTGGGATCCATACTCCCAGTGTAGATAGATGTAGTTTTTGCTTCTGCAGGTGAAGTTGTGCAATGTTTTTTAAAAATTTGGTTAATGTTTTCAGAATCTGTTGTAATATACAACAATTCCTAATATTTCTTCTCATTGAGCTTCTAAAATTTCTCTGTGATTCTTCTTCTTTCCTCTTGTATTTGTAAAATTAATCCAATATAAAAATCATGACTTTAGAAAAGCTAACACTTGGTCAATATGTGGCGATAAAGTGAATAAAAAACTTGGTCTTTCCATCTTTTGAGGAAGCTGAAATTTTGGGGTTTTTTTTTTGTTTTTTTTTTTTTAAAAAGTTGTGAGTGGTTATGTCATTTGCTTCAGATCAAATAAAAATTTATCAATCATATAAGTAATTATTCCTTAATGGTCACCTCTTCCAAAAGTTCTTGTTACTTCTTAAAAAACAAAATGCAGTTCTTAGTACTTTCTCATTCAAAGTTGCTAGATCTAAATGAACTTTTAGAAACAATACAGAATCCATTTGTCAGGATAATAACAATTCTCTGTAACAATTCTTTCTGCCTCTTCCCGCTCCCCCTACCCACATTAATTATAATGCTCTTGCAGAACAGAGCTTGATTCCCTTTTTTATTAAGGTTGTTTCACTCTATTATTGATTAAGCTTATTTCCCATGATAAATAACCTTCCTGTCAAAAAATGATTTATGAAAGCCAGTGGTCTTTCTTTTCCAGTTTGCTTTTCCTGTGGTTACATATTACATATTATCTCCTGCTGACCGGTTTGGGCAGTCTTTGAATCTACAATTACGGGTCCTCATTAAGAGAGCTGAATTTCAGTGCTGTAAAAGACTTAGAGGTTTATCAGGTGAATCATTCAATTTTAAGTTAAAAACAGAAGTATCTTTCTAAAGTGAGTGTGTAATCTTGTGATATGCCTTTAGGTCTTCAAATGCTAATAAAGTGAGGCCATTCTGCATTGTACTTGCAGAGAGCAGCTCCTTGGAAGAGGCATACTCCATTAACTTTTTCCTATGTCTTCCAGAATAACTCAATTGTCCACAATAACTGAAAAAAATAAATCTGCAATTGAAATCATAGACTTTTGGAATGGTCGTAGTCCGATTTGGATTGCAGTCTTTCTTCTTCCACCATGCATATTGCTATGTGTATATCTAGAATGAAAAAGAGCTTCTTAGAAGACAAGATAGTTTTTATGGCAGCCCTTAAGATTGAGAAAGTGTGGTTTTGTTCTGGTGTGATTTGTTCTGCTATGTCTTCATCCTAAAATTAACGCCTAATTTGGGGAGCTGAAATATTTTGAGCTTTTTATTTAGAAGTCATTTTCTTTTATGCGACGAGGGAGGCAGGGTGGGTGCCAGCTGAGCTGGCTATGAGTCTGGTAGGAAAAGTCAGAGGAGAGAATCCAGCTTCACAGAGCGTGTTCCAACCAACAAAGACATGTATTTATTTTTTTTTAATCTTTTTTGTCTTCAGTTTTAAGATAAAATGTGAAGTCTTATTCTTTTTAACAGAAGAAAAAACTGGAAAAGAGACAAGGGTGTCTTTAACCTGTGTTTATTGATAAAACTGATTTAGAACTGTTTTAGAATTATGTCAAGTCCAGGCAGTGATTTGTCCAAAAATGATCATGTACCTTCATGTTCTCAGAATAAAGTCTTCATCTGTGTCTGGGCTTTCTCCCTTGTTTTTTCTCATTTTATCTGCGGTTTCTGATATCCATTCATGCAGTTCCAAATGTTTTAAATATGTGATGTAGCACAAACAGTTCAAGAGAAAGGTGAATAGAGCTTGTCTTCTGGGTAGCAGGATGGTGACTGTCTTTTGATCTGTGGAGTCCTGAGCCTCAAGCAAGTTTTCTGTGCAATAGAATAATACAAATGAGCAGTCTGAGAAAGCATTCTACAAAGGAGTGTCACTGCTTTTCACGAATCTTCAAGGCTGTACAACCCCACCTGTAGTAACGTTCTTACATAGTTCACATTACAAGTCTCTGTAGATAGATACTGCATTAGACAGACCTAAAAATAAATAAATTCTTACATACTGTTGAACAGTCCTGTAAAAAACCTGGTACTTATAAGTGAAAAAGCACAAAACAAAACCCAATATTACCATTTCTTTAATTCTTGGTCTTTATTCCTTCCAGTTGGGACTCTTAATAGAAAGTTATGGTAATTACATAATGAGAATATTTTCTCAGTCAATAGTAGATTAGATTCCAGGAAAGATAGCAGGTTGATATTTGATGTTTTTAATACCTAAAGCCAGCTTCAAAGAGAATGAGTCAATGTCACAAATCTAACAAATCACCAGAGACAAATACCTTTTACCTGTAGTAGTTCTGCTCTGTCCTCAGAATTAATTTTGATAAGAAGCCTTTTACAAATGTGATATTTTTTGAGTCTCCTGCTTAGCTTGCAAAAAAAAAAAAAAAGCGTAGGTTTTTTCTTGTCTACTGTTGTGGGATCATAATATTTCACCTCTCACACATTGTGAAAGGACCACTTGATCCTGTGACAGGTGATAAAATCAAAGGGCTGGTAAAGGACAGTCCTTTCTCACTTTCTTTTAGAGTGGCTTCTCTTGAGGTGATTCAGTGCTCATGGGCAGCAGGCCCCTGGCCTTCTGAGGTCAGAGGTTGTCCTCTGTGTCAAAGATGTTTCTCTTCTCACATTTCTGCGGTAACTGAACTCCTTGGATTTCTCCAGTGTATTATCCCTATTTGAATGACAGTGAACCGGCAGACAGAGAGCCTGACATTACAGGTAGCCGTTAAAACACAGCATGGAGGAGCTGATCTCGGGCTCTGATCCCGCTCTGGTGCGAGGTGGGGTCGTGGTTGGCTGAGGTGGTGAATGTGCTGTAACAGCTCAGTGATGCATGCTGAGTTGAAGATCTGTGCAGTAGCCACCTCAGCAATCGTTTTCTGGGCAACTGATTACATTATATATTAAATTCATTAATAACTGTTAATCAGCTATGCAGAAATATGCAATTTCTCAGAATGCTTTCTGAAGTAATTACAATTATTAAATCTGAATGTGTGGATTTATATTAAATCCAATGGTTCCGCTCTGTGAAACTATAACAAAGGATCTTGTGCCCTGAGCTGCTGTGTGGCTGTGATCAAGTCCTTTCTATGGATTATTCTATAAAATGGACTAAAAAAATACTCTCATCACCTGTTTCAGTTAGGTAATAGTAGAATGATTATCAAGTAACCAAATGAAAGTAAACATGATGTATTTCAATATATCAGGCTAATAATGCTTTTAAATAAGATACAGATATGCAGATACAGATATTCAATTTTATCTCCTTGTTCAAGTTTAATTACTAGAAGTTATTTCCACTGAACTCAGTAATTCAATTTAAACCTCTCTGGTTTAGGTTCATCTCAATCTGTTTAGAAACTTGCAGAGCTGACTGGCTGAAGTCACTGTTTGTCTGGAGGGAGCTATGAATTCAACACTGAGTTGTGAGATAAAAGGACTAAGTCTGTAATGTGCTGTAAGAACCTAAAGCCCACTGGAAGAGAAGACTATGCATCTTTAAGCCTCTTGTCTCATTTCTGATTGCAAAGTGCTCTGGAGACTGGGACGTCCTCAAGCACCATCCTGCCTGTTCACAACGTCCTGTTTGAGGCACATGAACTTTCCCTGGTGATCTCTGCAGTACGTGAGAAGCTACTCCCTGCACAGTGCCTACCTCGACACTTGAGCATTGGTTGTTCTGACTGTGCTGCTTTTGAGAACTCTTCTAGAAGCGTATCTGAAGATTACAAGGTTTGCACCTTTGACAGAGCTAGGGGTATTACATACTTTGTAAGGTACGCTTTCAGAATGACAGCCAAGGGTTCTGAGGCTACACAGGAACATAGTTAAGCAAGTGTCTCTAGACTTGTGGCTACTACTACTGAAGGTTTTTTTTTCTATTTTTAAATTCATTATCCCTAGATGAGAAACCTCAACACTGTTTCACAGTTTTGATGCACACAGGTCTTCATCTTACAAGTGGATCTGTTCTTGTTTAATCCAGATCTGTGCTGGGTTTATTAATTGATGATGCATTATAAATCACTTGACAGTAAAAATGTTTATGCCTCTAAGTATTCAGAATGCATCACTCAACTCACCGCTCTTGAAATCATGGGGACTGATAGGGTCCTTTTTATTTATTTCTTAGACACATCGACAGAAGTGAATGAAGAAAAAGATTAATTCCATTTTCTTCTAAACTTCCAATTTGAAGTAAAGCCTAAAATTACGATGTTTACAGTCGCATTCTTTCTCTCTCTCTCTCTCTCTCTCACTAAGGCAGTCCATCTGTTGGGTTCCCTAGAATTTCAAATCTTAAGAGGTTCTTGGCGTCCTAGGACATGTGTAAACCTGTATTATGCGTGGAATCTCACTAAAACAGAAATAAGAACAGGCCACTTTGTGTGGTTTCATCTTCCCAGTACTGATTTTATTTTTCAGTCATGTGTAGATCATTCTTTTGCACTTTATTTCAATGACGCATCTGCCATAAATATCTCTCTTTGTTTTAGTAGGAGGCGTATCATCTGTGAGAGGATCTTGATATTTCCAGAGACAGTGAATTGTTCTGATTTCCAGAAATAGCCATGCTAGGAAGAAATGTTCAGATTACTTGAAGTGTCTGGCAGTAGGGATTCAGCAATGAAAAATGGCTAAGGAACCAAAAGGCCTTGCAAGGACCCTAGAGGTGCAGGACATGTTCATATTCTACCAATGTTGCAGTGAATGTACTGAATTTATTATTTGAGGAGATTGGCTGGTCCTTCTAAAAAAAAGTAGGAAGCTATTGTTTGCATCATGTATTCTGGCCCATCACTGTGCAATATACTATAGTTGCTGTAATTAGTCAGATTTACTTGCAATTATTTTATTTATATGTATCTCTAAGATTGAATTAATATTCTTGATATATTGAGAATTGTCTACAATCAGATAGTCTTAAAGTACACTTAATTTGAAGACATTCATGCACAGATATCCTGTGCAGTGTTTTTCACTGAGGGATCACCTGAAAATTAATACTGCATCCACTGAAGAACTTTAGCCCTTTGCAACTTGTAATTTTAGAATCTGCAGAAAGCTTTCCTCCCACAGCTCCAGGGGAAGAATGGGAGTAAGGCTAGAACAGATGAGTAAGAGGTAGACTGCAGCATGATTTGTTTTGTGCAAAGCTAAATAGGATAGACTTAGCTGAGAATTAAAGTTTTCTGCTTCAAAGGGAGAGGTTGCTTTTTATTTAGTTTGACATTGCTTTTTGTTTAGTTTGAGAATCACTCAGAGGCTTATCCTCCATGTTGTAAATTGTCTGGTTTTGTACACTTATGTTGGTTTCCACTGAACACACTATGGCTTAATAGTACTGAAGAAAATAATGTTCATAAAGTAAATTCTCTAAGAATAAACAAATGATACACTTCCCTAAAAGGAATATACACCACATCAAATCACAGAATTGTAGGGGTTGGAAGGGACCTCGAGAGATCATCGAGTCCAACCCCCTGCCAGAGCGGATTCCCTACATCAGGTTGCACAGGTAGGCGTCCAGGCGGGTCTTGAATATCTCCAGGGAAGGAGACTCCACAACCTCCCTGGGCAGCCTGTTCCAGTGCTCTGTTGCTCTCACTGTGAAGAAGTTCTTTCTCATGTTGGTGTGGAAGTTCCTATGCTCCAGTAATCTCCAGTAATGAGTCATCTAAATAGAAAATACATTGAACGGCTGAAGAGAATTTGCTAGGTGAGTCAAATAGCCACTTCAGGTGCACTTGGCAGTTGTATCGTGCGGGTATTTCATTGTCGCTACGCAGGGGGTACGTGGCAAGTTTTCAGAGGTTACACTCAAAATTTGAGCACCACCTTTCTCTCTTTGGCCATGCACAATGAGGAGCCTGAGTGTATAAAGAGGTCTGTAAGACCCCTCCTAAATGCTTCTTTCTCTCATCACTGTTTGGACGTCATCATGTTAATCATTCTCATAGTTAGGATGCCATTTCTTAGCTACATTGGTTTACTTCTAGGCAATATAATTTGACTTGAATGTCACGTGAATCTTGTTAAAGCTTTTAATGTGCTTTCAAGATCATGTGGATGGAAGGTACTAAGGAGATACTGTTTTACGCAGTCATAATTGTTTGTTCATTTAAATAGCATGCTTTTAGCTACTTTATACACTTACGTAGATGTTTTACGTTTCTTTGTATTGTTTTAATTTATTCCCATTTGTATTTTAAAAGGAAAGTTATAATGTCATTTTATGGTATTTTCTGAAAGCTTTTTCAGACAGGTTTGTTGACCTCCGTTTAAATTTCCATTGACTTGTCACCATTTGCTTCTGTGTTGGCCTACTTAGCACGTATAAAAATCAGGATGAATGATAAATTGTGCTTAATCATTTTTGCTCATAACGCGTTTTGCAGTTTTTTACCATGTAGTTTTGTCTAGATTGAAGAAATATTTGTGGTAATTCATTTGTAACAAGGACTTACGGGAAGCTTAGTGGTAAGGCTACATTCATGTTTGAAGTAAAACTTCAGGTGCATGTATCCTAGAGCTCCCTCCCCATTTCCACTCAGAGTGAAATCTAATTAGCACCAACAATCTGGCTATGGCTAAAGCGTTTCCTTTAACAAAGTTTTTAGGAAGTACTCTAAAATTATCAAAAATGGAGGTCAAGCAATGGCTTTATAACACTCCATTGAGCTCTCTATGTGCCAATATACATTTTTCATCCTTAGCTTAAGGTTGTATTAATAAAGAAGAGGTCTGCTGCACATTATGCATCTCCTGATCTCGGCTGTTTCACAGGAACAGTAAGCTATGAAACTTCAGAGTGATTTTTGCTATAATAATCTGCTTCTGTTCCTACTGATGAGGATCTAGTGCTCCTCTTTCTGACCTTCCATGTTCACCAGCCAATCAAGCCTGAACAGTTTCAGCAGTGTTAAACTTCACAGCTATTTCTGTTACTCTGAGGTCTGTCCCCATCGATTTTTAAAAAGTCAGCATGCCAGGAATTCATGTCAGATGTCAGCAAGCTTCAGAGTCACCAATGATAACCTGCTGTCTCAGCACATCATAGCAGAACAGAGCATTCATGTTGTTCTGTTCCTGATTGTCTAGTGAATTGGGAAAACATTGTGCAAAATACAGCAGCTTCACTGGTGAGAAAAATTGCTGAACAGCACCTGCATAGTAAAGCAACACCATCTGCTTATTTTCCCCACCCCCTATTTCTGTATCTTGGTCAGATATTATTGTATCTTCTGTCAGATGGGATCGTGCAGCGGTTTCCATGAGAATAGGTATGTATCTACGTAAGGAAGAGAGGGATGAGAGAGAGATCGAGGGCTGGGCCAAGTTTTCATATAACGTGGAACCTTGTCATGCTGCTGCAAGATACCAGCAACGACAGGAATTCAAGGCTGCTCATTAAGCTGGGTGCACTATTTATCAAAAAAAATATACACATCCATGATTTTCTCTAGTTTGAAATCCATACACTTTAACTAGTCAAGGTTGAAGAGATGTTAATTCTTCTTTCAGAGCATAAATCATTTTGCTAAGGGTGATCAAAGAGATTCTTCCTATTATCCGTATTTACTCTTGTTCTTCTGTGTGTGTCTCTTTTTATTCTTGTGTAGCGTACAGTAGTGATTGCTGTTACAGCCACTGTAGTAGACCAGATGAGTTTATTCCAGGTTAGAAATTTTTATACTCTCATACAACTACTGTCCCTTGACAGTACGAACACCTGCCGCGTTTTCTTTTTTGTTATATGACACCTAAGAAAGTTACACTACACTAAAATTCAGCAACTTGTGTTGTGGGAGCAATTGTTCTCTTCCTTACTGGAGGTTTCATAAACCTATTCACTGCAACATTCTGGTTAAAGTGAAGACAGCTTATATTGATTTTTTTTTTTCTTCTTCTCCTCCTCCTCTTTTTTATTTCTTGTGCTTATCCATGTGGAGGACAAAGTATCTAAGTATTTTTCTCTTAATCAGACTGAGAGAAAAGGAGGGTTTCAAGGTCAGTTACAGAGCAAGATGCCTTTTATGACCTCCATCATCCTGTCTATTTCTTCTGCCTTAAGTAGTGTTGGGTTTTTTGTTGGTTGGTTGTTTTTTTTTTTTTTTTTTTTTGGTGATTTTTTTTTTTTTTCCTCTAAGACACCAATTATGGTACACTCTCCTACACAGGATTTTTCCATTCAGGCTTGTAGTTGCTCTCAAAGTGAAGTCCCAACTCTCCCCCAGTGTTGTTTTGGTGATGTGATCTTCTGACCTTTGGGAAACTATCCTGAACTTCATGAATTCCTTCATCCCTCACTTCTCTTATTACAGCTGGTGGTTACTATTTGTCTTGTGCTGTGTTAGCAAAAGACTGTGCAGATGGGGAATATAGATTTTTTTTCAGTGAGGCTAAATTGGCAAAATATATAATGCATCGTCAATTGCCCTTGGTGCCCCAAATTCCTGTTTTTGTTAACTAGGCTGCAGCAGCCGTTGAAGTTAATCTGCCCACTGTCTGGGAAAAGAATGTAAGAAGAAGTGAAAGTGTCTGTCTCTCATTTTGTCCAATTTACCTTTTATTTATTTGGTATAGTTCCTGTCTGCGATGCTATCTGCAGTACCTGTTTGCTTTGAAGTATTTATTGTCACAAATCCCTCACAATGCAGAGTAGTACTGTATTCCTCATTAACATTGAAACATTGAAGCATGGTGAAATTTCGTAACTTGCCAGATCAGCCATGGCATCCCTGACAGAGTTACGTGAACCCAGAGTTTTTGACCAATCTCCTGCTCTAACTTCAGGCATTCCTATTTTGAAAAAAAAAGGACACATCCACTTTGAAAGCAGCTGAAACAACTCTTGCCTTGATTTGTGTGCTGAGATGAGGTTAATGCAGTTTGTGGAAAAGACTTTTCTTAATTTCGATACCTTTAGTAACTGGGTAAGGTAACTACCTCAGCCATGGGAATGATACCTTCCAGCTGCGAGTATTCTACGGAGGTGTTGTGTGTGTGCTTTACGAACCCATGTTCATCTTTACAAGACCAAAGAAGTTGTAACATTTGGAATTTATTCTATTTTATGGAAAGAAGGGGAAAAAAATTGAGAAAATCTTCCTGAATTTGTGATAAACAAACCAGCTCCTGCTACTTAGAAACATGTTAGCAGGGAAGTTTTGGAGGTAGCAAGAGTTCCTGCTTTTTGTTCCTTTATGTTGTCATCTCCATCTATACTCTGATGAATTTCTTTATCCATTGGTTATCTACTCCTTCCAAATTCAGCTTTGATCTGATGTCTCTGTTTATCTTTGTGTGTCTTTGTCTTAGGGATCTGTTGACAGAATGGTTAGAAGTGTTTCAAGGTTATTTCAGATGGAAAGTTTAATACTGATGCATTCAAAAGAAGACAATATCCTAGTTGTCTTTCTTGTTCAATGAACTCACATTTCAACTTGTTTGTGATGCTAATCATAAACGCAGTCTCTCCCCCACCTCTTCTTCTTTACCTATACAAGAGAGTTCATCTTTACAGTGTTCTAGAAATTGTACATTGCATAGATTTTTTTTTTAGTACAGTTACAGCAATGTAAATATAGCTATGCTCTGTATGATCAGATAAATACAATAATATTTCGTTTTCTGGGTTAGTTTAATCTAACACTGTGATCACCATACATAACGTGAAAATGGTGTGTAATCAGTTAGACTTGGAGCTTGGTCATAGGGAAGTACCTTGCTTGCTTTCTTCTTTTTCACAGTTTTGGTAGTGAATTCACTCTGGCTCAACTGTTAAAATTGAATCCAAATTCTTTTTTTTCCTTTTACTACAGGAAATGATGGCTGTTAGTACCTGTACTGAGTTTCTCATCTCATATGCTATGAACAGAAGCCATGAGAATAAGTGTCTGACGGAAGCAAATTCTGGTGGTGGTTGTATTTTATTATTTACATAATGATTGAGCCTTGAGACTATGCTCTGGAATGAGGGGCTGAGGTCTCTTGGTTTGTTCAGCCCAGAGCAGAGGAGGCTGAGGGGAGGCCTCCTGGCAGCCTACAGCACCTCACAGAGAGTGGAGGGCAACGCTGAGCTCTGCTCTCTTTGACAGTGACAGGGCCCAAGGGAATGGCATGGAGCTGAGTCAGGGGAGGGGTAGGTCGGGAAAAGGCTCTGCCCCAGAGGCTGGTGGGCATGGCACAGGCTGCCCAGGGCAGTGGACATGGCCCCACACTGCTGGTGTTCGAGGAGAATTTGGACACTGCTTTCAGACATACGTTTGGATTTTGAGTGGTCCTGAGAGGAGCCAGAATTTGGACTCGATGATTATTGTGGGTCTCATCCAATTTGGAATTTTCTATGGTTCTATGAGAAAGGGGCCTATGAAGCAGAGAAAATTATTAAAGGCCATCACTGTGCCAATGCTACACGAGCAGATGATCAAAACGTATGGTGAGAAATAATGGATGGATGCCAGCCAATTGCAGCAGCAAAAGAAAACAGAAACATTTGTTTGGTGCGGCAGACAGTGTTGTCTTTGTAGTGGTGTTAATCTAGTACATACCAAAGATGTTCTGCCACCTGATTTTAAGAGGTGCACAAATGCTTTTTCCCCATGATAGTTAAAGGCACTAAAATGGAAGTTGGAGCCACCATTAATGCTGCCTCAAGAGTTGGCTTATTGGCCTGGTCAAGCAGGAAAGGAGCGCAATGTCCTGAGCCCCCCTGATTCAGGTTTGGGTACAGGCAGAGCAAAGTGGAACCTGTCTGTTGCTCGACAGTCTTTGCAGGTCCATAGGGCTTGTGACTGAGGATGGAGGCTTGGGTTCTTTCCTCTTAGGAATCTCTGAGATGGCTGTGCATGTTTTCCTACCTCTGAGACGCTGCTGAGAGAAACCGAATTCACAATGAGGAGGAGAGAAGTGGCAGCAGGGCAGAGACAAAGTGAAGATGAGGATAGAGGAGGTTTTATTTAAAGCTTTCCAAAAATCGGTCAATAGACTTACCCTAGGATGAAAGTGAATTTAGAATCATAATTTTTTACCATCTGCAACTGCAATTCAAGGCCTATTTGTATTACTGCCAGAATGATTAGAGTAAGGCAGTTTAACAGGACATAGCTCAGTTTCTTTGATCTCCTGGTGGGTTTCTATGATGTTTACTTTTTTCAGACTACTCAGATCTGAATTCTGAAGTGAGTTGAAGATATCACAGCCTTCCTTTTTTCATTGTTTACCAATTTCAGGAATAATAAATAATATTTTCTTTTAAGCTTATTGCATTGTAGCAATGTTAAGTATCCAGAGATAACAAAGGCTAGCATGATGAGAATTAAGCATGGGATATTAAAGTAAATTTTTCTCCGAGAGCACATGCTGTTAAGGGGAATTATTCACGGTCATTGAAAGAATAGTCTCTGTTGTTTCCATGTTACTCCCTCAGTTCTGGTTACTGCAGTGTGCTCTGCAATGTACTTTGCAAAAAAATTATGTGCTCTGTTGAGGTAAGAAAGGATCATTGCATTATGTTTGTCATTAAATATTTATTGTTTCTTTGTTCCCTATAGTTTGCAGCCACAGCAACTGTTAAACATTGTTTTACAAAGAGATCAACAGCTCTGATACCCTCATTCACACAACTGTACAGAACATCTTCTTCAAAGACATCCTATCCCAGAGCTGCTCAGAGTCAAAAGCTTAACTCTCCAAAATCCGTGTGGCTCTTCCTAGAACACAGGGCAATTGAGACGGACGTGGGACCTCTGTGCTGCTTCTTGGTGTTTGGCTTTTTAAAAGGAGTATTACTTGTGCACAGATTACAGCAGGATGACACTACATGGTGCGGTTAAATACCACAACCTGGCTCCCAGGATTGTGGCAGGAGTCATCTCCCACCAGAACTACAGAGCGTAAATAAAACTCAGGAGCCCTCATACTCAGCCTTGCCCTTTCCAACTACTGCCCGTTAAGGGGCTCAGTACAACTGCTGGGATCTCCTAGGAGCGCCAGACAGGGTCTCCATTTTATCCCTTTTGTGGAGGGTATTTCTTTTGCTGCTTGAAAGCTTTAGAACTGGTTTTCTTATAAAAATGACAAGAAAAAAGCTCCTTAACCATCTGGCCATAACCTTGTACAATATGTTGCATTTCAAACTGTTAAGAAATTTTTTATGATCACGTTATAATTTGTCAACTGCTTACAGATCTTTGTTTTGCACTGTGCATTTTTAACTTAAAATTTCTCTGTATATTGTTTTCTGAGTGGAAGGGGAAGGGAGTAAAAAAAGACACTTGAAAGTGTTTTAATTGCACAGGGATGTCATTGCCTCTAGCAAGAGTTCTCCTGCTTCTGTCATAAATTTTTCATATTGCCTCGTGAGAGTGAAAACTGGAAACTTTACCCTCTAAGTGAAAGTCGATGAACCTCATACCAGCCTCAGATCCCAGTAGCCTTGCACTCAGGAATATTAATTTAATTAAGATCGCTACAATAAATTCTGCGAGGCAACTCTCACAGCACCTGAGGTAACTCCTGCAAAGGAGGAGGGAAAAAACGACAGAGCGAGATCTGATAGAGGCAGATACAGCAGTACAATGTCCTCAGAACACTTGTACGCTTATCAGAAGTGACAGCTTAAGAGACATGTGAGACCTCCTGAAATAGATGACAAGTTTTGGTTGGGAAAAAGCATGGATTACACATGGTGTAATCATTTTATTTTCACTACTCTGACCCATCTGCAGTCTGAGAAAATAATGCAAAAATGTCGTTTAAAAAAACTTGCCTAGAAGGACTTCTTACAGGACAGCATGTGCTTGGGCTGTTTGTGCCCCCTAACAGTCACACTAACCTATAAAGGCAGGCGTATGTTGCCTTGCAGTGGCTTCTGCAAAAGGCAGGTGCCATGTTTATGGAGACGAGGTAGGCAGCTGTAAGCCAGGAGCCCGCTGTTCTCTGAGGATTTGGACCAGGCATTTTAGTTTCCTGCGTTAGGCCAGAAGGGCAGGGTTAACTGGAATTGTATTATAGGAGCTGGCTGACCTGATTTACCCAGGTGTAAAGACAGGAGTTGTTCTATTGCAGTGAATGGCACTGCTTCTTTAGTCACGCAGCAGAGATCAGCTGAAGCTCCAAGAGGGGCAACAGGCACACACCATGTTCCATTTGCTGCATTTTTTCTCTGAAAATGGCAGTTTGGCATAAATCAGAATTAATGCAAGAAAAGATACCAGAGTTCTGCAAAATTCGGAGAGGAAAATGATATCCCAAATTGCAGCTGTTTCACATGATTGGATATAAAAACAAACAGCTCCCTGGGCAGTGCAATCTCAAGTGATGGACTTGGTAGTTGATGTGGCCTTTAATGGCTGAAATTTCATTAAGACAATCTCTGTTACAGGGAGGTATGAGGTTTCTGGTTTTAGACTCATTCTAAACCCAGGATTGTGTGTGTGTGTATATATATTTAATTAAAATACTTTTAATGTTTACAGTTTTATTTTCTTAGAAACTTTTAGAAGTATTTTCTTTATAATAAAATTTGGGTGCTGGCTATTATGAAAAGAACAAAGCAATAATGAAATTTTTTTTGTCTGCCCCTCAGGCTTTGCTTTTATTATAAACCTTTGCTGCCTAAAATTATGGCAACAGCAACATTTCCTAACATATTTAATGCCCAGGGACGCAGCTTAGCACTCTGCTGCAGCTGGGCTGCTCTTCACGTCATATAGTTTGAACTTTGCTAGGTCCTCCTTGCTCTTCATAATTTATTGGTAGTCTCATTTTCTTCATAGGGGTACTGCTAGCATAGTACACTCTAAAACAAATGAAGGTATTGGAGTCAGGCCCGTAAGGCTTCCTGGTGGTGCCAGCCACCCGCGTGGTGGTACTCTGAAGAGGGGTGAGCCTGGTGAGATAGGCAGGAATGCTTTCAAGCTGCAGGCCACTTGTGAGGTGAAAAGGATTACAGATTTTAATACAAAAAGTCTACTTTTTGCTTCATAAAATATTCCTTGAACAGTTTGTATTTTATAAATAAGATTTAAAGCTTGAGTTGAAAAACTAAGCTGACAGAGATGACATGATGGCCACCAAACTGCTAAAAATAAAGCATCAGAAAGTAGAAAATAGCCAGTTGCATTTTGTATTGTTTTAAAACAAAGTAAATTTGGATGCAACGTGATTATTTTTTTTTTTTTCCTTCCTATTCCTCCACCTGCCCTTTCCTAAATGGCACAGTTCAGTGGGATGCATAGATTGGTGTTATTGCAGGTGTTGTAGAGCCCTTAACTACAGTATCTGTTCCACATATTCCTTCAGGGTTTACTTGCAAAAGGGCAACATAGCCAAATGTGATATTTAGGCTCTGGTTCCTATTAAAAGAAAACAAATGCTGTGCTACATGAAGGCTTCCTTGTTTCAAGGCAACCTGTGGCTATTTTTACAAGTAAAATAAAGGTTCTTTCCCACTTTTTGAATTTTGTGCATGAAGATACTAGACAGGAACTATAGAGAGAAAAGGCAAAAATAAACATTTTCCTGGATGATCTTGCAGTCACTGAATGTCAACAATAAAAGCTAGTGATTGCTGACCAGTGAAGCGCCTGCCAAGCTCAGTTCTCTTTTTTTCAAAATCCTAGGTTTGTCTTTTTGTAGCATTGAGTCAACACTTCTTATTCCTAGGAGTAATGATAACTAATTCTATTCTTGTTACTGCTCTAAAATATTTTTAACAACTCTTTGAAACTGTCTGTAAGCCTACTGTTTTGGGAATGGGGTAGGGCCTAATCTTCCATCTGTCTGAGCTTTGATTCCTCGAAATTCCCATTTGTTACAGTTCCTGTGCACTTGAGGCCCACTCCCCTAATGCTCTTTTTATTGGTTGCTTTATTTCAGTCCATTCATGGGCCAACGTCATGGTTTTGATTCCTATTTCTTACCTTTCTATTAAAGAGAAGACATTCAAGTCATTGTGTTAAGGGAATTAATGTACTGGTAGTCACTGAAGAAATGAAGATGAAATGCAGTACAATAACAAGGGGTTTGAAACAGTTGTGGCAAAATGAGGTACTAACCTTACCTTTTTATTGTTTTACTACTAGCAAAATGTTGCTGATAACAATAGGCACTTCTCAAGTGCCTAAGGGATTGCGTTACCTCAAATATTCAATATTCTTCTTCCCAAAAATAAATAGTATCATCAGGGCAAGTACATTCTTTTCTTAGCAAGGTTGTTCTGGGAGGTTCCTGGACAAGCATGAAGTATTTAACTGGTTGTGGTAGACATCTCTAGCATTTATCTTATGTTAAAGGGCTATAGTGCTTTATGATCAGAAGTCGTCATTCTGTGCATTCTTTGTGGCATCTATTATTACTATGGGTATCCTAATTGTTTATGTTGGAGATAATGGCCAACTGACATTGTTGTCTGTAAATAAAGAAGAAAACTTTACTTTTGGTCCTTTTAAATTAACTAATCTTTCCACGTTCTTTCTAGCCACTTTAAATTTTGCATTCTGACCAGAAGCCCTTTGTTTTGTGGAGCTGCTAGCAACTTATCTTGACTCACGTACATAGATTTACCAGCTGAAATATGCAGTACTTAGGAGCTAAGAGATTTCTTCTGGTTAGCTTTAATCCTTCCATGCATATATATTTTATATGTTACCCTGTAAGTTCCCTCTGGCACATGGAATCTTCAATATAATTACTTTTCTTTGCTTCTTTTTGATTGTATTTTTCACTACCAGAAAATTTTCTATCAAAATGCATTTCTTCATGTTTTTGACTGATCAGTTGTACTTTCTTTTTTCCTGTGAGGTAGTATCTAGCTTTGTTTTAATAATTTTATTTTCCGATTATGCACCAATAAGGTATGGAAAATGCTGATGTGATTTTGCTTTCAATAAGACAAAATACAATTTGTAGAAAATATAAGAGAAGACCCAAGGTCTCCAAATCATATTTAAGAGATTGATTCTGGTCCCAGTGGCCAATCTTATTATTCTTGCTCACTTCTGGGGATAGAGGAAGTGAGCAGCTTGCTGAGTCAGCATGTTCCAGCACATACAGGTACTGCACTTGCTGCTCCTCTTGCAAAACTTTCGGTTTTCATTAAGAGTTGAAGCTTGGGACACTGTGAATAGGAATCCTATCTTTAATACAAATGCAGACATATGTTTAAGTGTATCTGTCCTAGAAAGATATCCAAAAAGGTATTCATCAGGACTGAACTTCCGAGTGGGCAAAGTTGGCTACATCTTCCCTCATTCTTTTCTTTATAACTGTATTATGTGGAGTTGGAAAAGGAAGAAAAGTCCTGGATCTGGGCCTGTGGCCAGAGCTGAGCCCAAAACATGAATTATTTAATAAACAAAGTGAGGTGATAGGTTCCAATAAACAATTGTGGTACATTTTTAGTTTTTTATAACTGATCATTCTGAAGACGGCACTGGCACAGCTGCCCAGATAGCTGTGGATGCCCCATCCCTGGAGGTGCTCAAGGCCAGACTGGATGGGGCCCTGGGCAACATGATCTGATGGGTGGCACCCCGACCACAGCAGGTGATTGGAACTGGGCTTTAAGGTCCCTTCCAACCCAAGCCATTCTACGTTCCTATGATAAATCTGTCAGAGCTCTGAGCTGCCTGCCCTGAGGGCACTGATGGGTCTGAGTACCCCCAGCAGCATCGCCTGGCCTTGTCTGCCCTCTGTCCTGGAGCCCAGGAGCCCGGTGTTCCACAGCCCTGGCCAGCCATGCCTGAACCCTGGTGTGGGGCTCATGGCAGCCCTGCCCTTGTGCCTGCACTGCGGCCTGGCACAGTCTTTAGTCTTCTGGAAGTCACTCAGTGCCTGAGCAACATCATAGGATATGCCGAGGAGAGGATGTGAAGGCATCAGCTCCAGTTCTGTGATGAACACAGGCGTTCATTCTGTAGAGCCCTGTACGTCACCTAGGAGAGCCCCTTGGCTCACCAGGAAGCCATGGAAGTGATAGGACATCTACGGCTGTGTGCTGTGGGGCAGGGAGCTTGTGGGACAAGGGCATGCCATGGAGACCTCCCATCTGCTGTGTGAAGGCCCAGTGGGAGCAGTGAGCCCGTGGCTGTGAAAGTGCCCAGTGGGGCCTGCCACGCTCCCCTCATCCTGCTGGCTGGGGACGTCCCTTCCTTCACTAGGACATAACCAGCCTGTTGCAGGGCAAGGAAAGCAGGGAGGAGATCTTCATGCTTAGTTCTTCCTGTGGCATTCTCAATGGCTGCCTCTCTCCTCTCAGCATTTCATCAGTTCAGACATTTGGGCTAGTAACTGGGGCTTTAAGGTCCCATAGTCTGCGCTCTAGATCATAGTCTGCGCTCTCTGACAGGCAGCTTGCAGCCCTGCTTTTCCCCCACAGCCATGCCTGCCGTTACTCCCCCTCCTTCCCATTTGTGGGTAAATCACTAACAAAGCAGCCAGTGTCTTCTTCTCAGATGGGCCTTAATGTTTCCCCTTGTGCTGCTGTTGTGTCAGCAATTCCAGCCGCAAATGTTGCGTTTGACCTTCAGTAAGGGAACCTGGTGATTTGAATTCATTTCAAGCAGCTTTCTGACAGCAAGACTTAACCAAAGCCCTTAAGGTTTCCCCTACAAAAGCCTCATGACAGTTTTGCTTGAGGCTTACAATGGTCAGTGCAAGTGGAAGTAGTTTGTAAACTGTAAATGGCCTTATTAACTTCCTTGCAGTACTGGAATGACACCCAGGCCTTTGCAGGACTGAGTCTCAGGAGCTGCAGCCGGAAGTCCTTGCACCTCTCACCACAGCAAATCAAACTGTGTGGGTGATGCGTGGCACTGCTGAGATTCTCCTTAGAAAAGGAGGTGATGGAATAAGGGAAAAAATATTAATTACTCAGGGTCTCAACATCTTGCTTATTCATTCATCATGGTCAAAGCCAGACTTTTTTTTTTCTTTTTTTCGGTGGTAAAACCAGGAGTTCCGTTTCCAGCACCCTGCCATGCTCGGCCACCCTTAGGTGCTAATGCAAAGAGCAGCCTTATATGTTGTTTTGCTTTCAACTGATGGGCTGCTTGCCTGCTTTTTTGGATTCCAGTTGTGTGTTCGCAGTGTTAGCGCATTTTCAGTGGAAGCTTCAAGACAAAAAATATATATATTGTTCGGAATCTTGTCCTGGGTCAGATGCTGGAACTTATTCTGGTATGCTTGTTTTTCTTACCTCCAGTTCTGTATTTCCTCTCTGAACGCATAGCTGTCATCCTTCACCTCCCCACTTTGGAAGTTTGTGTCTGGTATGTCAAAGGGCCATTGGGTGGGATGCGTATTTTCCCACCTCCTGATAGTCCTCATCTATCTTCCCTTAATTTTTTTTTGTTAGACCAGAGGCCTGTGAACACTGATTATGAATGCTAAAATTCTGTCTTAGTAACCGTAGTGTTATCCTCTATGCCACATCTCACTCACCAGAACCTCACCAGAACCTGCATGAATAGTTGCCCTCCTTATGAGAGCAGGGTTTTTTTCTGAGCTGCCCGGGTAGGCAGCCACAACCAAGAAACAAGTTTCTGAGCTCTTATACAGCCAATGATCTGTTTTGTGTGGCTGGAAGATATTGCCTGAATTCCTGGGCCTGCTCCTCTTTAGCTGGTGCAAATCTAGAGTTGTTCTTCAGTAGTATACGCTGCCTCAGCAGTAATGTAAAAGATTTTGAGTGTTGTTGTTTTGTTTTAATTGCATAGCTGTTTTAGAGCCTTGTAACTCTTATGGGTAAAAATCCTCTTTAATTTCTGGCCTAAACTTGCAGTTAATTTATACCTACTTGTCCTTCTGCTTTAACTAACTTCAAGTTTCAGTTTCTTCTTTCTCAGTATTTACAGCTCTGTTGTCCCAATATATTTAGAAGGCATCCTCTTAACTGTTATCCTTAATTTTTCTCCCTTCAAAACTTGTTTCATTGTTAGACTTCCCAGCTTGCAGTTACCCAATTTGCTTTTATTTTCTGCTTTTTAAATTCAACATTTGCTATTCTCCAGCTGTACAGTAGCAATTTCAACATCAAAGGATTATTTAAAATGCCCCAAAGCCAAATGAGTGATTTTTGGAAGGAGCAGGCAGATCCAGCAGTTTACAAGTGATGCGAGGTCAGCATTGGATCATTTTGTCTATTGCATTCTATGTTTCCTTGCTTTTGTGGGCTCAGCACAAGTCATGGTCATCTTCTAACATAACTTGTGTTCTTCATGGTTTCATTTATCTTATTTTAAAATGTTTTTAATAAAAAATAAGATGGAAATTAAATATTTCTCTACAGAGAATATTCTAGCCTAAGAACATACCTCTATAGGATATCCAGTTTTGCTTGGGCTAAATAATTTACTAGTTTAGTACCTAAGGTGGGGAATTAATGGCAGAGATTCTTGGGAAACAAGAGGATTGGTGCTGTGTAGTTTTGTTATGTAAAGTAATAGGAAAGTTTTCATGAGCAGATGTTTTATGATTAGGAATTATAACCAGATGAAATATTAAGATTTTACTTTGGCAGAGTTCTGAAAAAGAGAATTTTGTCTGGAAAATTTATGGGGAAAAAATGTAATTTAGAAAACACTACACGGTCTATTTGTCTGGAAGAAATTCAGAGAAAATTTGAGATGAAGATACTGGTTACAGTGAATAAGAATCATTCTCATCTGCCTTCAAAATTCAAGATTTTGATATAACCTTTCAACCTGTTTTGGTTGTTTTTGTTGGTTTCTTTGGTTGGTTGGTTAGCTTGCATAACTTTGTACAGTAATTCCGAGTATTGTAATACTGGCATGATGAGAGTACTTCCATTACTCTTAGCTCAGTTTCTGATTTGCAACCAAACATTCCACATGCTCTCTAAACCAGACATAAAACCACATTATAGTATGGCTGTCCTTAATTAGTTCAATTTTTCTTAATCTCGGGGACCTTGGCACAGGCAGGCTCTGTACTGAGGTCTGCTGAAAGTAGAAGCTTGGGTTACATGAGCTGTTCTGGGGAGCCATACTCCACACATGGAGGAGAAATTGAGCTAAGCTCAGGGTATCAACAGCTTCCATAAAAGCTTGAAAAACTTCCGCTTATTCAGATTTAGTTTGTTATTTTTACGTTGGTGGGCAATATAAAATGTGTCCTGTATGTTAGTTCATCACTAATGGATGGTTTAATCCATTTAAAAAATGTTCCGATATTAAACAGATTCAAGAGGTTTGGAAGAAGAAGCCAATGGAACTGCACCAAAAACAGAGCCAAGAACATTCTTGCTTAATATGTACTCATTGTTTTTAATATTTTCAGTCCTTTTTTCTTCTGTGTTAATAGTACAAAGAATTTTATATGATTTGCTGTTCAGACAAATTCTAGACAGGCAGTTCTGTTCTATTCCATGTGACATGTTGTATGGCTCCACCTTCTTAATATGTTTGTAAATAGGCCTAGAATTATTTTCATGCTGATAGTTGACATTTTACAAAAATTTTGAGTAAGTTTATGGAACTCCTTATGAGCTGTCCAGTGACAGCACTATATTTCACTGTGAGTGCCAATTTCCCAGAGCGAGCTCCTAACCTTTCAGAAGCACGTCCAGGGAGACCTGTCAAAGATCTGAATGTCCTTCTTCCTCAGCTTCTTTCCCTCGTAATTTCCCCTTGTGGATATAACTATAAAATTCAACGTTACTTTGGGGGAAAAAAATAAAAAATAAAAAAAATAATAAAAAAATAAACCAGAACTGTTACCTTCTAAGCAATTTGGAGGCATCTGACTTTGGATGCTTTGCTGATGATGCGGGAATTCTGGATTATGTTTTCAAGAAATTACAATGAAAGACTTGTTTGGAAAAACATTGAAATCAGCGGTGCTGTCGATGTTGTAAATATAGCTTTCACAGAATCCATTTTCTTTTTCTCCTCTGTAGCATTTTACTGTAAATCTCTGGAGAAGAATGGAAGTGTGATTGACTTCTCTCAGGACAGATATGCAGATTACATGCACAATATGCTTATGATCTGTCACTTCCTAAACATTTGACTATGCACAAAAATCTGTTTCTACTACAATTTGCACCCCTCAATTCTAATTCAGAGCTGTGAGCTGTCTTACTGTAGTCCGTAGAAAGCTACTAAGTGCTACAGGAAGGTGAAACCAAATAGGTGTCAGAAGTAAACATCTTTGTTCAATTGATATTAAATATTCTCTCATCTGAATGTTGCACATAGAAATTGGAGAAGGCTGAACTTGAGCTTGGTGTGTGATGTGACATGGCATCTGTTGATATTTTATTGTCTAAGCCATAGGGTTCTTACGGGTTACTGCTTTTTCTCTTTTTTTGGAATTAATGTGCTGTCATACAACTGAAGAAAAGAGTGTAGTGTAAAGGTGTTAAATTATGAAACCAAAATTGAGTTAAATGTGAGCATCTTAACAGAAAGTGCACTTAAGAAATCATTTCCTCCTCAGTGGAGCATCCCCCCACAGGCAGGCACACCACTTTTCCTCTTTCTTTCGTCTTATTCAATACATCCGATGATAAAAATCAGAATTTGAACTGTACTGTGGGATCCCAAGCAAAGTACTGGTTCTGTCATCTGTAATAACAGACTGGAGTCTGCAAATATACTTAATTAATTAAATATTTACTGTTCAAAATCTGAAGAAAGTAACACAGTGTTAATGCTCTAAAAATACTTTGTTGTTACAACTAAGTGGATAAATTGCTTAAGGCACCACATGCTTAGAGAATTGAAGCTAATGGAATAACTTCAGCCTGTGGTGCTTTGTTAGCTGGTAAAATTAGTCTAGAAAATGTTTTTAAGAGGCAGACTTTGTGCATTGCGGTCCCTTCTGCCTTTGTGTTGCCTTTTTTTTTTTTTGGTGAAGAATTAAAGTGTTTCAAGAGTCCTTAAGTTCTTAAAGATGCAGTGGAGTTTACAAGAAGTTTGCATTTATTTCAGGGAAGTGAATTAGAGACAAGATTTTAGAAATGTTTGCAGGAGGAAAGAAATATTTATCAGTGCCACCTTTGCAGGAGGGAAGAAACTGTAAATTAATTTAGTAAAAATTTTGAGCTGGTATGTGTGACAAAAGCTTGAGCTCTGTGTGGGAATTCTTATTTCTTTATTTTGGGTGACTGAACCTGGAACTGACTCTGAGCTTGTGACATAATTAGTACAATAGTGCAAATCAGCCATTTTTTAAAAGAGTAATTTACTCCATATGCAGCTTCTCACCAAGAGCCCTCATTAATCAAAGAAGGCCATGTACATCAAAGTGTTCCTTGCTTGCTACAACAACATCCATCATACAGCTAGTAAATGTGCTGTGGCAAGGTTTGATGAATATAATGCCTTTGATGTGCTGATAATTCTGTGTATTGGCATGCTGCTGCCTGGAACTCCCTGGGTATGCACAAAAACCTAAACCAGACCAGATCTCTGTTCTGAAATTGCACCTGGGCTCACTCTTACTCTCTCAAAAGCCAGCTATGTCTGAAGTAGAACTCAAGTGCATCTTGAGTCTCACACTTCAATGGGGCCAATTTTTATTTTAAAGAATATTTATTTATTTTTAATCTAAGTTTGCAGATGCTGCAAAACTCCTCTGTTGATATATTTACACCTAGCTGCAGCTTTAGCTGAAAAGAGCTTCTGTGTGTTGAGGCACTGGAATGTAACATGGTACATTCATTATTCTATGTGAATATGCAGTAGAAATTTAATGTAAAACTTGTAAGAGACTTCATATGGTATGAAAAGATAAAGTGGTAGAGATTGGAGGGGTTGATCATTTGGAAAAACCTCGTATGTAAGCTTTGTTAGATGGAACTGAACTTGTTTTTTCTAGCTCATTATTTCAGGCACACAGAATGTGATCCATTTATTTGTACTAATTGCCCTCAGTACAATTTGTCTGCTGCCAAAGTGGATGACTGAGAACTCATCTTCAGCAAGTATCAAAAAATGATTACATATGAAGATTTGTGACTTTTCAGAGAGGGCAACTCAAATTTTTTGCTATGTTTAATGCAAATTTCAGTGTTTCAGGTTTGAATCCATTAAGAATGCAGCTGTGCATTGACTAGCAGTTCTGGTGCATTTTCATTTACGTTATTTACTGGATTATTTTTTAATGGACGGACAGGTGAGATACTGGGAGTTTTAACCTTGGCTATGATACAGGTATGGGAAGTCAAGTCTCTGTTTCTTTGGCTTTCTCACAAGCTATAAATGTTTGCTTTCTGCTGCCACTCATTTTTTTTAGAGCAGAGTGTGAAAGGAAAGCAGGGAAAGAGGCTTGGAGCAAAGTCTTCGGTCTTGGGATGCAGCAGAGCCCCTAAGCAGCTGCCACTTCAGCCTGTGGTGTAGAAAAACATCTGCCATTCTTCCCACCTCTGTCATGTGTGGCATGTTGGGGTTTCAAGACTAGTTAAGAAAGGATCCCAAAGCCCTTTCCTCCCACTTTCTTCCTGCTGAGTCCTATTTTATCTTTGTGGGCCTGCAATGGACCCTAAGTGAGATGCATGGAAAGCAGGGGCAGATTATGCCTGCCAGTGCCACAAGCAATTTTGTTTAATTGGAAGGTATCTGAAGAGAAAAGGATGGAGGATGGGAGTGGGAGTGTTTCTAAACAAGATCCCAACTGGCTTTTCTTCTGAGAGGCTGAACAAACTTTTCCAGCACCTCTTGGTACTTTGACTGACACAGCTCAAACTCTGAGATGCTTTAACACGCAGAGGCTTAAAAAGTGTAGCCATATAAAGCTTCTGAAATCCTTTGACACTGGCAGTACCTTTGCCTTATTCCAAATAATTTAACAGCTTTTGAGACCCATGTAACAATCTTCATAAGAACAAGGAGAAAAGTGGATTCAATTAAATGGAGCTCTCATATAAACGCATCAATATGCACATTATGACTAAGCTTTTCAAAAGTGACAGGTGATTTTGTTGCTTTTTTTTTTCAGTATCCCACTTTTTGATTGATTATTTAGCTGAATATCCATTCTCAGAACCTGAGTCTGCTTCTGGATGTGACCTACATAACAAACACAAAACATGAGTTATTCTAAAATACTTGATTACTTTTGAAAAAAAATTATTTTTCCTGCCCTGTGCTGTTCTGTAATGTTACTCCTAGGGAGTGTGGCATGATTTCTTCACATGCAAAGTGTTCCATGTTGGAAAAGAATGGCCTCACAGCCTAAGCAGAGAGAAATGGGCAAAAATCACTTATGGTGAGGAACCAGCTGGCTGTGAGAAGCACTGGGCTTTGTCTGAGTATAGACAGGATATGGCAATTACAGCACTAAGAATGTTTCTTTCTGTTGTAATATTCACAGAGTAGAATATCCAGTTAAAAATGTCTTCTGTTGAATTTAAGCCCTGGGTGTGCTATATATAAAGTTATATATATATAAGTGAAAAGATACAACTTGAATTTGTATATCAAATAGGGAATAAAGCTGCTGCTTTCCACTAATTTTAAAACATCAACAGTGATTTCCTGAACTTGAAACAAAGAAACTACTGATCAAAGTGAGTGATATGACAGCAGCCTGATTCTTGTCATGTTCTTAGAGGATGGATATTTTATCACGATGTGTGCCTAACAGAACAACACCTATCCACAAGGCAGCAGACACACATTCGTCAGCAGATCCAGTCTGGCTGTTCAGTGCCAGCTTCTGGAGATGCTGGAGAGTTCCAGACTTTTGCAGCGTGAAGAACATTCTTTCTTATTATTTACCTATTTTATAGACATAATGCAGAATGTGATTTTTTGCAATCAATTTTTTACCTCTTTCTTTTTAAGACTTTCCCCATCCACAACCTGTCATACATGTGTATTGCCTACCTAAGAGTCTATCAGGAGTATACAATAGGCTTTATCTTGTGATGCGATGGGCGTTCCCAAGTTGCAAGACTCTGGATAACACGAACTGAGTGAAAATAAATCACCAGAATTATTAGATTTCCTGTGATATTTTGTGGGTGCTTTCTCAGTTCCTATTAAATGCTGATTGCTCAGTTCTTTTTAAATGTCGAGGGTTTTTTTTGTTTGTTTTTCCAATATTCGTATTCTGAGCATAGCGACCCTCATACTGGAGGGGGAGAACCTGTGACACCAAAGCGTGTTGATTATTCTCAAACATCTTAAGAGTGTGATCCAAAATTTTTTTATTTATTTCATTGGCCTCAATGCATTCTGTTTTGGGCCACTCAGAGTGCATCTGCTCCACTGTTGCAGCTCAGATGGGGATGTGAAATCTCCCAGCTCTGCCCTTGATGAGCTTTCGTTTGGAGCAGTCATGGAATACATGACCTGGATACCTGTCAGGTGAAACGTTACTGGAATATATTCTCCCTCAGTCCATGGGATTAGAGTAAAGCTAGTTCTAAGATCTTTCTTATGCTCCTGCCCTGAATGGCACACAGCAGCCCCAGCACCACCTGTTTCACTTTGCAGATCTGTTCCTACTGACCTGTGCTACTCACTAATGTAAAGAAAGCCTAAGACCAACAGTTGCAAAGACCTAGGATTACATCCAATTTGTTCTCTAGTATCTCTCTGAAACAAAGATAAAGCAAAACTAGGTAAAGGTGAAAATGTCCTATAAATTCCTTGTCTGTAACTTAGGTAGCGTATGCCTGAGGAGTGAGAATTCAGTATTGTTCAGAACTTGCTTGAGTCTATTGTAACATTTTTAGTAGGATGATGCTCTAAAATACAAAGGAAAAATAAATTCTACAAAATGCATTCGAGGATAACAATCTCATAGAAAATATTGAAATACAAGATTATTTGTCCAACTGTGACTGTCGACTTATTTTGCCAATTTACATTACGCTGGCATGAATTAACAGAGCAGGAGACTAAAGTTTATGGCTCATTAACAATAACAGTTGTACACCTACACTGTAATTCCTGAAAATGTATTTTCTCCTTTAGCACTGCATATACTGTGTGAAATGACAATAATTACAGAAACTAATTGAATGAGATAGTCATAACTCTAAAAGTCATATTACTCATTTCAAAATGGTTTATTTCCTGAAATAAACAATCTTTACGGAATGAACAGACATAACATCCCTTTAAGTTTATTAAACTCATTAAATTTCTTTAAATATATTGAGAAGTGAATGCTATGCACTTAATAGAGGGTATAGATAAATGCAAGTGTGATATTCATAAAAATTAAGATCCTTAAAATGAAATTTCAGTGGAGCTTTTTTTTATTATTTCCAAAAAAGTTTCTTTTTTCTTAGCTAGTGGAAAATGGCATAAGTTTTCAGAGTTTAGTAGCAAAAGTTTGTTGAAAAATAAAATCTGTTTCCTTTGTACTGGCACAGGTGATATCTTTACCCAATGGAAGTTTGAAAGATTGCATGGTCAAAACAAATCAACCCATCTGCATTGATGCAAAGTTACTCTTCCTTAGTGCATATCTCTTCAAGTGTGCAGATGCAGATATGAGAAATATTCTAAGGTCTGGAAATAAAGGAGGTGGATACGCAATCACACATCACCTCCCTGTCTCCCCAGATCTTGCAGGAGTCCATAGGAAACACTTACAAATGGTGTGTGGGGTACACCTGTATTGAAGGGTGGAGGGATCAACCGCAGCACTTGAGCCAAGGCTCACCCTGGCATGAAGCAGTCTGGGAGACTGCTTTGGGGATAGATTGAGCGCTTCTTATAATCACGGTATGACATTGGAAGGAACAGCATTTGTGTGCTTCATTTCACTTTTGTGATGTGAAGGTTCTTTCAGCCAGAAGACAACCTTCTTGGCGTGCTGGAGGCTGTCAGAAGGAGGAAGAGATGACTGTAGGCTGTGGTTTTAATGAAGAAAACATAGACATAGCATTTCATGGCATTATATGGA
This sequence comes from Penelope pileata, assembly GCA_013396635.1. NCBI lineage: Eukaryota > Metazoa > Chordata > Aves > Galliformes > Cracidae > Penelope > Penelope pileata. The sequence goes on along the minus strand of WBMW01005986.1, from coordinate 1,393,893 downwards.
GGAATATGAAGGGACTGTTATATAGGCAAGGTCCTGTGGTGCTGAGTGTGAAAAGCACAGAAAACACTAATCCTGTTCCTGTTCAGTCCAGTTAAAACATAAATATGTGTAATGGAGCATTGCTTGAGGAATGCATGGTTAGGACTGGTCAGGTCTACCTGCCTTCTCCAGTGATCTTGCAAGGCTAGCAATCTTCAAAGACTTCGGGTTTAGCTGCTTTTTTTCTGGTGAAGAAGTTTGAAAGTAGCATCAGGCAATCCTAATTCTGCGCTAGGTTCTTGATTTTTAATTGCTGAGTGTCTCTTTTCCATTTGTTGTTTAAACAGGCAATGAAGGGTTATTTGTAGGAGTTATCATCGATTTCTGGAATTCTGATTTCCAAGAGTTGTTTCCCCTTTTAGTTGAAGATGCTGTATATGGACTTGTGGTAGTTGATATGATATGGTTTAACAGTAATGGACTACTGTAAAACAGTGTAATGTATAATGTTTTTACATGTTGTGCAATCCTACTCTTTCCACAGCACACCTCTGAGATAATACCTGATTGTTGCTGGTAGTGCTCTCATTTTACGCTGGCTTTTTTAATGCCTCTGTTATTTTCAAAGGCTTCAGTCTGATTGCTCTGTGCTTACTGCAGGTATGCTGCCTTCTGTCAACAGGAGTCCGCTTTTAGAACAAAGTGAAAAAATGACCTTTAATCAACAGTTGTCTCTTTGCTCCATTTTGTAGGCTGTTTATCTATAAAGTAATCATGTGAATTTCCTCCTGATGGAGAGTCTTTTAATACAAACTCTTTTATTTGCTGAATTGCCTTCACTGACATTGATGCTGACAGTCTCCATCAACATTCATCTACTGTGTCATATAAAACAAGGTGATAAATGTACCCTTGCACCCTAGGGTGTTGCATGTACAACCATTTTTTCTTCACTTTGCTTTCTTTTACCAGTCACTGTATTGCTGGACTGCAAAACCTAATTGTACTATCTTCTACTCTCCTAAACAAGCTCATTTTTCTCCAGCCTGTCCCATCAGAGATGTTGTCAATCAATGAGAAACATGTCACACAGATCAGGGTGGCAAAGGGCTGCAGAGTTTAGGCTGTTCACAGGAAATGCTTTAAAGCAATTTGATTTAAAACCCAAATTTTTCTATTTACAATCTTATCAAATGAATCCTAGATTTTAATCTACTGTCCGCCAACAAACTGTAAATAAAGCAGACAAATGCTAAGAATAGGTCTGTATAATAAAATAAAAATCCAAGCCTAAGAAGGTATTTTTTCCCAATAATTTTGAATATAGTGCCTGGATACAGCCAATTTCCCTGTCGTATCACAAGTGACTATAATGGAATCTAATAACCATTGGAGATTATATTACTCCCCACTCTCCCTGTATCTAAGGGGACAGAAACCTAAAAGCAAGTGGATGGGTCAAAATAGGGTGACTTTGACTCAAACTCATTGGCTACAAGTATTCATTATAAACAAAATCTGTCAAATCTTTTCACTAATAAGGGTGTAGATCTTATTACAGCCTCAGGACAGCAGTAACTTATTCTCTGACATATTATGTGAATTTTATGTGCCTACTCTATAAAAAGTGCACAGTTTCCATAGCAATTTTAATACTTATATGATACATGATGTGACAGCATGTACCATTTTTTCTTCTTCCATGATAAATTGTCCCCACTGCTTACACACACACTAGATTGCAATTAGAACTTGGAATTTCATTTTGATGTCACTACAAGCTAATATCAATAATTAGGCTTAGATGTTTACTCTGGTAAGAATAACTTCTTTATTATTACAAAGCTTCATTACTTAGGTTAGCAATTTTTAAGCCATAAATCAAAACTGAAAGGGTGAAATCTGAGAACTGGTTCAGAAAACAAGGATAATTCCTGACTGACAAGAGGAAGAGATCCCATATCCATGTCAATATTTTTGCTGGGGAGGGGTAGGAGAATCTCTTGTTTGTTTGTTTTTTTTTTTGGTCTCTGTTCAGTATTTCCACATAAGTATAAGTACTTAAACAAGAGGCATGAAAGGGAGGCATCAGACAGCTCCTTGCCCTCAGTGTCTAATGGCATCTCACTGCATACAGAAGCACAGGTCTGAGGTCTGCTCCAGGCTGCTGTGCAACAGCTCTCAGTGTAGATTTGCTTGTAAAAGAGACAGCCCGATCACCTCAGCTGGGAAATTGAAAATGGGGGATACAGTGGAATCTGTTTCGCCTCTTTGGATGCCATCTCACAGAGCTGACAAAACCGGTCAGCAGTAGCTCCGGCTGCTGCTTCAGACTGTGGAGTCTTTGGTAAGATGTTCTGATGGGAAGCTGTTGGGAAACCTGGAGCCAGCTGTGTGTGGGCAGGAGCACGCAGCTGCTTGGAGGGCTCCCGAGCCTGCCGTGCCCCGGGCTGCTCCTGCGCTCAGACCTTCCTGTGCAGAGCTCCAATTTCAAGTTAGGTTTGCTTGGGGATTTTGAAACGCAACCCATTTTAATATTTTGTCGTTGCCCTGAAGCTCACAAAAACTGATTTAGTGGCTTATTTGATGAAAGCAGGAAACCAATATGGGTTCACGGAGGTCTTGGGCAGGTTATCTCTGTTACTCTCTGTGGAAAGTGCTTTGACTAAGGAACCATCACGTGCTTTTGTGACGAGTTCATACATTTATCGTTTATACATTTGTCAATAAATATTGTAAGTATTTTGCTTATACTTTTAGTAACATTTATTAATAAATTTTAAGTGAAAATATGGGAAATATCAAATATTAAGGTGTTAATATAAAGACATTTTGACAGAAAAAATCATTCAAAATATGTCAGACTTCTTGATGCATATAAAAATATCTATCCTATGTCTATCTATATATTGAACCTGAAATTCAGCAAGGTGGACGTTCTCAGTTGCTTGATACCTAGCTTGAAACATATCACAGAGAGCACTTGAACTCTGAACAAGATCACACACTAAACTGTCGTTACAGCAGCTTTTTTATGGTAAAAGATAAAAAGTCCTATCTTTGAAAGCCTCTCATGGCATGGAGAGCTGCCAGCAAAACCGAAACGTCACAGACAGACATAGTGGTTCCATGGTCTTGGCCCACAGACAAAACAACGTTCATCTCTTCCCTATAAATACGTCTTACGTAGAAATTCAGTGCCTAATGATACAGAAGTATCATCAGGTATGGCTAACTGAGATTAGATCCCACCACCTTCCTGCAGGTTTATGAAATTCTGTTACTCCACTTTTAATTACATAGTTTACTGTATACTTTTGAAGTTACGTGGCAGAGTGGGTGGGGATTAAGCAGGAAAAGGGAAGAAATTGGCTGCTGAAGAATGTAACCTTAACATTTGAGAGGAATGTTTGTTTTTCATACTTTTCATACTTTTTCAACATATAGTTGTTCTATCTGTGTTGCTCTTATACTCTTCACTTAAGTGTATTGGATGCATCGGAATTCTGAGACCTGAGGCTTTGTTTTTTGATTTGTGAGAAATTGGCCCTGGTTTGTTTCACTTTTTTATTGTACAGGAGCGTTAGCTGTAGCACCTTTCTAGCTGCAACACTTTCCACTGGCATGGAAAGTCAAATTAACAGTCTAGTTCAGTAGATGACCAGCACAAAGGACATCTGAATCCCAAAATAATGGATAAGATGGCCATAGGATACCATTGTTGAGTGGGATGTGTGTGCACTATATGCAGGGCTGAAGTTCTGTTTGCTGCAAAGCAGATTTTAAACAAATATGCCCCATATTGTTCTGGATAGATTGGTGGTTGTTTGTTATATATCATATTAAGGGTAAAATATGTGAATTTGCATAAAAATCTCATTGATGTTATTGCATTATACAGTATAGAAAGTACATTGATTTACAGGTGTAATATACTGTTATGTCAGAGAGGTGTATTGGGTTCTGTTAAGCATATTTTCAGTGAAAACTACTCATTCTGCATAAATATATGGATTAATTTGTAGTGCAGTTGGAAGCCTTGGATTTATGTTGATTTTAATGTACCGAAAAGTATTGGTCCATAGCATATGCCAGTAATACTGGTTTACATTACTTTTTGTACTAAAAAGAAGTTCATCATCTCTCATTTATTGATTTAGCAGCTAATTGTATTGCTTTTATGAAAAAGTCTCAAAATAGAATGTAATCATATTCTGATTGGCTAACACAGATTACAATTTATGAAAAGTGAAACAGGAGAAACTTGTCTGCATTATTATTGCTTTTATTATAGTTGCAAATATAGTCTTGTCATATTATTTTTCAGTGGAATAAATGTGCCTAACGAATCAAATATAACATGACCTTGCTAGTGCACAATGCTAAACATATTTTGAAGTTTCAAGTACAGATATTGCAGCTTCCTGGTGACCTAGAAAAAGCTATTGAAAAGCTTAACAAAACTCCATTAAAGAAAAGGAAGGAAAAAAGAGCATTGGGAAATGTATTCAAGACGCCATTTTTGATAATACTGCTTGTTCAGTTCTGTGTTGCCTTATTCGCTATTCTTACAGTGATCGTGGGGCTGTGTTCTAGATGGCATTATCATATATATATATTGCTGGGTTGTGGTTTCTTTGCTGATGATATGGGTCCAAGACCTCGCTGTTCTTGAAGTCTTTTCCTTCAGGACAGGACAAGCATGGTGGAGGGCAGGGAAAGAATGGTGACAAAGGAATGCAGCTCCTATATTTGATGCTAATTCTCATTTACAAACTTGTAGGAGAGACAGTGCCACCTGAGAATGTCTTGAAGACATCTATCTGAAAGCAGAGGACTTTAGATGATGGATACATGAATGGAAAACAGGTCCTCTGGTTTGTTCTCTGATAGGACTTTAACCCTCTGTGAGCTTATAAGCAGCTTTTTCAATTTATTCATTTGCCTTAATTTCAGGCTTGAATCCTAGCAATGTAAATCCTGGAAAAAGTCTGCCCCTGTTCTCTGTTCCGTTTCTTGTGGTTTTTTTATGAATTGTATTTTTATTAGAGGTAGGGAACAGTTGAACACTGGGGCAATGTCCTTCTTGTTACAATCTAATTTGCCGTCTCTGGGTAGCAAAAGCCTTGCCTTGCTTTAGTTGTACTGTCTCCCAGCATAGATGTTAATGTGGTGGCAAGCTTGCTCCTCTGCCCCCTTTGCAAATCTATTTAACAGAAAAATAAACTGTATGACAATAGCTTGCATTACCTGAGAAATAATTGGCTAGACAGGTAATGGGGATAATTTCACTGAGCTACATTAAAGTCCCAGGGAAATCCTGAACTTGGCTTTGTTAAACAGAAGGGCAACACCTGAATGGTTGGTGTTGATTTATACAATTTTCTTTTTCTGCAAGACGAGCTGTTGCTGAGGTGTAGTGATCTAATCCTTTCTGAATTGTCATCTGCTTTGCTTGCTTCTGCCCCACTACTGTAATCATTTTGCTGGTATATAGAGCTATATAAAGCAGATGATTAGTTAGCAGAGCTATTAGAAATCTTGTTTATTATTTAATGGAGGTTTAATGACACATTTCATCATGTTTTCTCCCATATGTAAAATTCCAAGATGTCGTGATCCTTCAAATTCAGCCTTGCGTTTGGGTTATGTGGGAAGCTGCTGTGAAATTTTGAAGAAAAAGTAGTTTGAACCTCAAGACTAATTTGACACAAGTCAATCTGTTTTCTGCATTCATTAGAATCAGATCTGCTTTAATAATGTCCTTTCTATCTTCAAAGGGTTAGAAACCCAATAATTCATTTTGCTTATAGTATATTTATGGATTAGATGCATCCACTTAATTATCTTGGTAGTCTTCAGCTCTGTGTTATAGTGAATTCCTGCAACTGTTGAGAAATGACAAATGAGAAATGACAAGCATTGATCAAAATTTTCAACAATCAAATTTTTTTCAAATAAAACTGAAATGTGAAAACTGAAGTTCTTTTCTGGATTGTATCTCTTTTCAATAAGTTTTCTGTGGAGAAAACTCTAAAGATTTCCCTTTGGTCTCTTTTTGTGAGGATTAATTTCATTCTGACTTTTTTGTAAAGTGAAATCAATACCAATACCTTACAAATCATTATAATATTGTTACATGTAAACAAAATTATATACATGTAGATCAGGGAACGGCACAGGAAAATCAAACTCCAACAAAAAACTGTAAAGCAACAGCCTCGTAGAGATCTCACATAAACCACCATGTTTCATCGACAAAGCAATATATTTAGGAGACAAAATAATATGTAACTCTAATGAGGTGTTTAAATTTCAGTCCATGTTTCACCTTGTAGTATTTCTATTTTATGAATGAACAGAACCATTAAATTAAAAATGAAATGAGGTGGTAAATCGTTGATTTGGTTGTATGTGAGGTTGTCGTATGCCTCTGTTTCAAATCTTTTCTGTAAGGGTTGCCCTTCAGCTGGGCCATTTTCCTTTGATTTAACTAAAACCTCATTGCTTCTTTAAACTCTAGTCTCTTGGAAATCAACAACAAAAACTTAAGCACTCTTAACAAAGTATGATCTGGTCTAATACTCAGGCATGTTGAACCGCTGGAGCACTGCTTGCCTCATTTTGAGTAAATTGCTAGTATTCCAGAAATCTCTTCTATTTCACCACAAAATGGTTCTCGCTCTTCCAGGGATTCTGGCTGCCTTAGAACAATCAGGATTTTAATTTTACGATATTAAGCAGATCTTCGCACATAATTAGGCAATCGGTGTGTTGCTGCACTTGCAAAAATCCATGGTGACGCTCTAGTTTCACCTACTGAAGCACTTTTAGCTAGGTTCCTGGTTTCAAGAGGGCACTGACCAGAACTTCAGAGCAGCCCAGTTAGGCCACCCTGGGCACTGGTTGCTCAGTAGCTGAATTATGCAGGGTATGAGGGCAGAGTGCCGTGGGTCCAAAGCCAAGAGGAGTCTGAGGTCTTGCTAATGTTGTGAATATTCAGAGGGAGCCCTAAAATGAAAACTTCTCACAATTCTCTTCATAGTCAACATGCTGAAGCCTTCAGGCAGTGTAACATTCAGAATTTCTGGCTAAGCATAACATGGTAAAAATCCTGAAGTCTGTGCTAAATACTTGACGATCTTTTTCACCTCTGGTGGAAGTAAAGCATTTTAAAACTAAGTTTTTCACTTCTGGACTGCTCTGCAATTTGAATGCAAAATCTTTTCATATTCCTTCAAATGCCAACCATTATACCAGTATTTCTTTCAGTTTCAGCCCTTAAAAGATGATGTACTGGACCGTGTTACAGTGGGTGACGCCGACAGGAAAAAGCAGTGTGCCATTTCTTTGACCAACTGCTATTTTATCCAGACAGATTACCTTTGTGTCTCCGGTAACTCACCTTCAAGCTTCGAATCCATGTCTTCTACTGGACTCTGTGTCTTTGAGACATCTGTAAAATCAGACAATAAGACGTCCAGTCAAAATGCCCCAGAACATCTACTTGCTCTGTGGAAAAGTAGCTCTTCTCTTCATATGGGTGGAGGCCTTAGGTGAAAATCTTTGTAAGAAGTGTGTGAGCCCTAACAAGGCTGTTATTGCATCTGGCTTGGTTTTCTATCTTCCAGTATAGCTCAGAGCTCAGTGGCCTCCAGCAGATCACACATAAATCATTCCATCCAGACACTTATTCTTTTTCTGCTGTTACAATAAAGGCATGGTTGTTCTCTACAATTCTAGCCTTCATGACATTTAAAGAGTTCTTTAGGGTCAGCAGTGATAGAAATGAGAGAGTTTATATGAGTTGTGATGGCCCTGAAGTCTGCAACTGCCACTTCTAAGTGAAACAGAAATAAATGGTACTGTCTTTCTCTGGAAAATTTTTGATGGGCATGAGAGTTTAAAAAAAAAAAAAATTACAAAACTTTCTGCCATCAAACTCCAGTAGTACTGGCCTGTCCAAGTAGCTTCTAGTGTTGCAGCTGGGATAGTAGCTACAATACTGCAACCTGTGCAGTGGTAGAGTTTACACCTGAAATGGCTACTGATAGCCATTTGATAAACTTCAAACTTAACAAGAAAACTCTGAGCTTCAAAGTTTGTCTGTTTTTTCCATTTCATCAGCTGCATTAATAGAAGATATCTCTGCCTAGTGTCTTGAGCACTGAGGGCTGCTCTGTCAGTGACACCTCTCTGTTGGGAGTAGACTCAATTAAACACGTGGTAAGTGTTTTGGTGGCTGAATTTCTATATAGAAGTGTGCATACTTGTGTTTCAGCTTTCTGGAGTTCAAGATCTCTTTGTATTCACTGCCTCTGAGCAGCAAGACCTCAATTTTTGTATTCAGCATTCCAGTTTTGATGTCAAAATCATCAGGTCCCAAGCTTTGGAAGGAAACTGACTTAGCCTCTGAAAAGCTGTCTCTTTTAAGTGCCTAAAAACAGACACTGTTGGAAAATGGAGCCTAAAGCAATAAGTCTTTACTGATGCAGAGTGACCCACAAGAAGGTTAGCATTGTGTACTCAAACTATAATATGTGTGTTGGATATGTTAGGCTCGACATTTTTGTCCTTCCTTTTTCTGATTGAAGGATCTATGTTATATTGCTGTCACACAAGGATCTTCAAATATGCACATGCTAGACAGTATGTTCTACTCAAATAAGTTGAAGGGAGAATTGTGTAATGTACTTGCGCTTTTTAACTGAACAGTCTATGGAGAGAGTGTAATTTGCTGAAAGAGAAAAGAGAATTTTGAGTGTCAAAGTCAGGAAAGTCTCTTTTGCAGGACAGTTTATGAACAGAAAATGACAAGATCTGTTGCAGATCTTCTTTGCTTTTTGTTAATATGGAAGAAGATTGTTCTCAAAAATAAAAAAGGGAGTTAGTGTACTTACAAAATTTATTTCTGACAGTCATGTACCTTTAGTGTGTTCCTTGAAGACTTGCAAGTCTGGCAACCTCTTGATCAGTACTAGTGAAAACTAAAGACAATTACCTATTTCAAAATTTAGCCTGGCTTCTTAGTTTTGACCATATGTGCTCTTTTTCTAGGAGCATACTGCTTATATAACATTTTGTGAAATTTGTGTGTAGAGAGAATGTGTATAGTTGTACATCATTCAGTTGAAAGCTTAGAGTTGCTGAAATAATTCCATTTATTAGGAAAGTCCCACTGGAATTGGTCTTAAGCTTTGTCGCATCCCAGCACTGGAACAGAAACAGCCCCAGGTTCTTCTGTGGAAGTAGTGTGCTTGCCTTCTGTAGCAGCAAACCTTGGCTACATTGATGTGATGCAGTCTGCATTCACCAAGAGGGGCTACTGAGTTACCATTTCTTGGTCATTTTTCCAGTGGAGGTCTCTTCTCTTATGAAGCCTTTTTTTGATTGTTAGAAAAATACTTTGCAAGCCTGTAAAGAGCCTCTGAAATGAATATCAATGAGGTCAGAAGAAATAAAATGAGCTTGTTATCATGATGGCAGCTGAAAATTTATGAGACCTGCTTTGTGTCAGCAAAACAAACTTAGCAGCCTTCTGCCTATCTGTAAGAAAAATATTCTTTATAAAAAAATAAAAAGCAAGAAATCTTACATTAAGTGCGAAGGTATGGGGGACTCTCAGCTGAAACATGTTAGATTCTTTGTGCTTCAGTCTTCCTTTTTCTCAGGCATTTTTAAAGAGTTCTTCTCTGGACTGTCTTCTTAAGGAAGCCTGTTCAAAATCAAGCAGAATTTGTTCACTCATATAATTTAATTAAAAAAAAAAAAGGAAAAGTGATTGGCATAGGTTGATAAAATCCCAAACCAGTTATTCTGTGATCATTTATTTTGTGATAACTTATATGTAACCAGCACAGGAATATTGTGAAAATTGGTGCCTTGCCATGCTAAGAGCTACATAAACTCATGTTAACATAGTCCCTGTCCTGAGTGCAGAAGGAGCATAGAGGAGTCAGAAGAAAAGGGTAATTGCAGAGGGAAGCACAAAAATCAAGTGGCTTAAACTTTGGGTCACCATGGGAACTTGTGCTAGACCTGGGAGCTGTAGATGTGTGATCGCAAATCCAGTGTCTTGGGCACAGGGTTATGGAGTCTTCCGAAGATGCATGCGTCAACACGTTTACTTGGTTCATATTTGCAAGGCCAAATATTACTTTATCACTTCAATTGCACTGGATGGACGCTTACCACAATGTCCAGGATTTAAATTGTTAGTTTTTGTTGTGTTTTCATTAAAGAATCCATTAAGTTCTGGATTTGAGGCACAGTCTATGATCTTAGCTTGTCTTTGCTGAGTGTAAAACTCCGGGCTAATGCCTGTGGGCCATGTGAATAAAGAAACGCATGGCAGTTAAAAGCACAGGACCAGCTGGAAAAAAATGCACAAACCTTTAAAGGAGGTGTCCCAGAACTAGCTTTGAGAATCATGTGGGACATTCTTGATTATTGTTATTCAACTTCCTAGACAAAAATTACTTGTTTGTTTTCAGGAATGAATTAGATATTGTAAAATAATAGATTAGATCTGTGAAACAGAGAAACCGGGTGTTTTTTTAGTGATCTTTTTCCATTCATGTGATCAAATTTCTTTTTCTCCAGCTGATGAATCCAATTTCGTTAGAAACTCAGTTTTCTAAAGACTATGCCTTTTTCTCCTCACCTCTGAAGTTTCCTCTTAATATAATTCATTTCAACATTTGTGTGTTTATTCCTTCATTTTCCTGTTTTTATCTGTCTGCGTTTCATTCTCTTACTTAGTCCTAACAGGACCCATTTTTCCCCACAAGGTCTATATCAGTACAGTGCCAGCGGTGCAAGACATTCCAGTGATGTATTGCACCTATACATCATCAAAGCAACAGGGTTTTGATAAACAGCATTCTAATACATCATTAGATCATCACTGATGGCACTTTGATGATGTATTATATTAGTACATCATCAGAGCACTGTCATTCCAGTGATGTATTTATAAACAGATGGTGCTGTCATGCAAGAAAGAAGGGAAAGCAGAAGAGAACATTTCATTCTGTTACAGTACAAAATGTGTCCTCGCCATTCATTCAATGAGATTCAAGACAAAGACCCTGTGAAAGCATAATTGTCTCATTAGGCAAGTTGGCTGTAAGTCCATTGACTTCTCTGTCCAGCACCTGGTGAGCAGTCAAATCTTTTTTTTTTTTTTGGTCAGAAGCACCCAGAGCTCTTTGAAACATATTTTCGTGTTAGTTACCACTTAGTCCTGACGTTGGGGTTATACATCGTGTTTAATAGCTGCATGTTTGCATGTATGATTAAAATAGATTTTGTTTTATATAGACACACTAAAGTTGCATTTCTAGCATAGGGCGTTGTGCTCTCAAGATGAAGTTTGAGTACAATGGCAGCAGACACACTTGGCTTGCCACTGGTGGGCATCAAGCACTTGTTACTCCAGAAGCTTACTAGAATGTTTTCCCCTAATTCTGTAGGATTGTTCTCTCCTCTCAAATCAGGCATCACTTGGAATGAGTGTGAAGATGCAAGACAATAGATTGATGAATTTCTGATGCTCCTAAAATTAATTGTTGTTAAATACTCTATGCATAGAAAGTCATCTTCCTCTGTAGTGGGGGAAAAATTATTCAGATAAAAGAAAAAAAGAACAAAACAAAAATAAATCAAGAAAAAAAGCAAATGATCATTTTGATTTTAAGACATGTAGATCCAATCCTATGTAGTAAAACTACTATGACAATTATTGAATTTACAGTTAATATCAACTAGTTTGAAAGTAAATAAACTCTTCTCTCATTTATTTCCACGATGATAAATGTAATGGATAGGATCATCAGCACCTTGTTCGTACGCATCTTTCATGCCCCTGTTGCTCTTGCGTTTTTCTTCTGAGCTGTGGTAGTTTAACTATTTTCACTGATAGTGTCTTTTTATGTTTTCTTTATAGATGAGGAAACTGAGGAACACAAAGATATGCGAACTGCCCAGAGTCACACAGAAGGATACAGTGGAGCTGAAGAAATCCAAGTACTCTCATCATTGGTCTGAAAGCACAAATGGTTTAGCAGGTAGGCCTGTTGTCCTTTGATGTATTTGCAAGGCTATTGATTTGGGATGCTGGCAATGAAATATGGCTAAACTTCTCATATGATGTTGTTGTTAAACATCTATTTTGGACATGTAAATTTTCATACATCTGTGGTAGAGTTCTCCCTTTCTCCAGTTAAAAACGTAGATTTTTTTAGAAAAGTGTTTTTTTAAATTTATTTACAAGATCAATCATCAAAATGAAAATTGCATTCCCAGAAAACGTGGTTGAAAAGATTCCACAGAAGATCGATTTTAAAAAAATCTCACCAAAAATGTATATTTTAAAAATGTAGCTGTTTTGTAGCAGCACAGATGATGATATGTGATGGGATTTTACTTTCATATTTCAATATTCCAATAAGTTAAAAATAAAATCTCATAGTGCAAAGGGAACTTCGAAGTTAGGCAGGTTTGGTTTGCACATTGAAAAATTTGTCACATAGAATTGTAGATGAATCTGTGCTTTCTGAGAAAAGGCATGCCATAAAAAAAAATGCATACGTGGAAGTGTATATGTAGGGGAAAAAAAATGTTTCTTCCAGCAAAGATTTGTCAAAAGGAACCTAAGTATCCTGTACAATCATAACAGTAGCCAGCATACTTTAGTGTCCAGTCAAAACTTTACAAATTCACTGGCAGTGTGGGGGCCTGATTTCCTTCACTGGGTTGTTTGCCTTGAGTAAGTATTACTCTAATTATTGTATTCTAATACTTGTTGTAAAGCCACAGACTAGAAATAATTCTGAGACAATGAATTTCATCATTGAAGTATATGAGAGGAGATACTGATACTGTAATTTTACAGGTGGAGAACTGAGCACAGAGAAATAGAATATTTTCCCTGAGGTCCTGGTGTCATAGCAGAGATGAGACTTGCAGATTTGCCCATCTTCAGTGTTTGGTTCTGGGGTCTCCACTATAATTTCATCTTGCTACTCTACACATGCAGTGAAAGCACTATGTGTATCTATGGGGAGGAAAAGTCAAATCAGATGTGTACTGCAGTTGATTGTTTACAGGAACACTTCTTTTTAATGCAAGAGTCTCTGACCTGAGAAACACTATGGCATTCCTAGTTCTGCAGGACGTATGAGGAGAGGCTGACAAAGTTGCCTTTGATCAGTTTGAAGAGATGGGTCAGGGAAGTCCTCTTGTTGCTGCCTACAACTGCCTAAGTACTGTGTAGCTTTTCTCCTAGAGATGCTGTTCAACTTTCATAATGTTCCAGCTGTGTTCAGTACAGGCAGTGAATCTTAGACTGTGGAGATCTGCTGTCCAGGCAGGAAAAGGGAAACTGGATACACGCAAGTCTCATGAAATTCTCTGATGCTTGGCATTTGGAGAAAGATCATTTTGTTTATTGGAGTTAATGAGAAATACTGCACAGTAATCCCAGTTTAGTGATGTTTTGTGCTCAGAGAAGGGTGAAAACTGGTGCTAGAAATTTACTCAGAAGAGAGTAATCATAATAATCAAAATTAGAGGGGTATTCTGTACTTATCACGTTGTGTAGTGTGGGAATGCAAAGAACTTCTTTTAACTTTGGCAAGCGTTTTCCACTTGAAAAGTGTATCAGATTGAACTCCATTGTATAAGATGCTACGTGACTATTCAAAGAGTGCATCTGGGTCTGAATTTTTCTCAGCGTTTTCTGTGTTCCTTATTACAGTAGCCTTGACATCTCTAAGAAGAGCAGGCAGGGTGACCTAAGTCCCAGTAGCACCTGATTAGGTGGTTCTATCTCACACAAACAGATTTTTAGGTCAGTAAGGAGATAGGGGATGGTCGTCTGTAAATCTTTCAAAAGGCAATTTTAAGAGAATGTTGTGACAGTTATTGTAACAGAGAGGAGTAACGTGGTGTAGTAGAAACAGATTACTTTTGGGAAGAAACAAGTCTTCTTCCTAGCATAAGGATCTCATCGGTCGTTCAGGCTTGCTTCCCTTCACCCACAACCCCCCCCCTCCAAATTGTAGGTGGTGTAATGTTTGTGTCTTGAGCTGAAACTCGCTCAGTCAAAATAGAAGTTGCCATCTACTATGGATATCTGGTTGCATTTTGTGGAAAAACAGGGAAATGCATTCTTAATTTCACCTTCCCCATACTTTAAATTTTCTTGTTGGATAAATCAGTTATCAGTTTCATTCTTTCTGAAAATTACATTGATTGACATGACCTAATGTTTTCTACCCATTTAAAAGGGAAGCCTTCCTTTTTAAAACGTGGGAATTTAAATAAGTAATACCGAACGCTTGGCATGTTTTTGAAGAGGAGACCAAACTTACTTGCCTGTGAAGAATAGGGAAATATTTCCAAAATGGATGTCCTAAGTCATGCATGAAAAGATTAAAAAGACATTTCATGTTAAGTATGAAGAATAAAAATCTTAGAAAGTTAGTCGTAGTAGGATTCATCAGCTGCAAGTAATATTATGAGCAAAACGAAACAATTTGTTTTTTCCAACAGTGTTTTACTCAACAGAAGATGACTCCACTAGCTTTCAGCAATTATTTTGTATATTGATCCACGTTAAGGAAATCAACTTCTATCTGTTCTTTTGCTTTACAAGTAAAATGGAAGTGTTAGAGGCCCTAAATACTTTTTCAGATACTAAAGAACATTTATGTCCTTATAAGAATAAAGGAATAGATCTGAAATGTTGGTCAGCCGGCTGTGTGTATTGAAGTTATTAGCAAAAATGGAAATCATGCAGTTTGTTACTGCAAATGAGACAGACAAAGGGAAATCATGCTTTCTGTCAGAAATGCGAAATGAGATTGATACCGGGCAGCATCCCATTGTTTCAAGATGCCAACAGTTTTGACACTCCAATTGCAATTACTGGAGATAGTGGCTCAGCAAATTGAGAAGGAAATTAGGTTTGATCGCATGAGAGAGAGAGAGAGCAATAAAAAGCCTTCCCTCCACTTTTTTAGAGGTATGCAGATTTGCCAGTAAGCTTTTTTCTCAGGAAAGAAAAAAAGATCACAAATCAGAGAAATCTCAGACACTACAGAAATTTAGGCGAGTTCATCACCTTCCTGCAAATAATGTTGATAAACACTTTCATTAATGTGTTCTGCTGTTCTATCTCATGTCTAATTTTCATCTAGGGCCATGCTCAGGCTAGCTCCTTGTGTCCTGCTAACATAGTCAATAAATCCAAACAGCAACCTAGGTCTTTTCCTTCTACTTTAGAAACTATCGTCTTGAGGAATTGCTTTCTCTTATTGAGATATGGAGGTTTCATACAGTTCCTATAGAGATCTTTACCGCTATCTATAAAATTTCTTTTTCAGATGGTGTGTGTTTCTTGAGGGAGAGGGAAGAGGATTTATTCTATACCTGAATAGAGAATGATTAAATATAAACCAGCTCATTTCAAGTATCTAGGAATCTAAGCAAGCCTAGTTCTTAGCACTGGGTCTGCAGAACTGAAGTTTAAAAACAAAACAAAAAAAAAATTTGAAATCTTCCTCATAACATTTGTGAAGGTATTATCATTATTTTGTTACTGGCATTGTTAAAAATGAAATGTAAGGGTAGAATGCAATGTCTGATGTGGAGAGTGAGAGAAACCTTGAAAGCCAAAAATCAAAGCTGAAGCAGATGCCATCATTTCCAGGCCAACTGAATTTAACACTTAGTGCTGTGTGTTCAGGGAGATTATTTTGCTAAAGATTCATAGAAGTCTAGCCTGCTGCCATACAAAGTAATAATCATTCAGTTGTCCAAAGAGATAAGATCATAATATTAGAGGCAAAAAAGCATGTTGTCGCATAGTCACTTCTGAGCTGTTGCTGTTGTGGTTCTGTAACTCACACCAATTGCTGGTCAATTACTATCCAAAAACATTTGGGGAGATATCTTAAAATATGAATTTACTGTCGTCTTTTGAACATAAGTGTTAATTAGACACATTACTGTTAAACATTATGTGCTTAGTGTATCTGGATAGCGAGCGATTGCATGATTCTGGAGCCAGGATGAATGAAGAAATCATGGTGCATGATTTATTTTCAAAAGAGAGCAGAAGACCTAAATCACATAGAGCTGTGCAAATTCCCCTGCCTCCTGTCACCTGTACCCTATGCAGTCCCCAAACTGTGTTGGGAATGTGGTGAACCTCAGCTGGATGTCAGGTTTGTAATGGCCAAATTTCATGACATTTTAGTCTGTCATGCACCATTAGTTATGGCTAAAGCAGAACCTTGCATTTTCCTTAGTGTGATATAGGATTTTAAAAGCTCATGTAACTAAATGAGAAGAAAAATATTTATTAATCTATGAAAATTTCAGTGATTACAATCCATGCAACGGTTACAGAAAACCTGGAAAACTCTGCAAGATCTGTGAGGAGATACTATGACTTAGCCCTTAGAGAACTGGGCTTCACTAACTTAGAGAAAATTTATTTTCCCAAGGAATCTCCCTGAGAAGCTGAAAGTGCTGCAGGCCTCCTCTTCACAAGGTGTAACTGGCAGAAACATCAGATGGGTGCTGCAGTATTACAAGGAACAGAGCCGAGCTGTGGACTAACGTTGTTAGGTGAATGCAGCTCTTGATAGCTGAATGAACTCCGGATAGTTTATCTATTGCTCTAACATCATATATACTCTATGAAATATGGGCCTCTGATCACCTCCCAGTAGTACAGAAATAACTGTCTAATGAAAGAAGTAAGCTTTAAAAGTCATTGGGCATAACAGAAAGGTCGTAATTACAACAGAATGCTGTGTGGTCACGCAACATGCCAAAATCTGAGGTGGTTTTGCTGTAGGATTTATGTAACCTCCAGGGACCATTATTCTTTGGAAATACTCTAATTCATGAGGGAATTACACTTTAACATCGATTAAGCTCCTATGTCACCTTGGCTGTGGGGGTACCTTGCAGGTAGTTATCTTGAAAAATGAGAAGTGTGTGCAATTTTTGTATGAGAGTTTGTTGTGAGGGGGATATAGAGTCAGAACATATATTTTCTTCTGACCACGTATTTTTCTCTGTGAGGAGTTACACTTTGATTTCTAAGGCAGCAGGCTACTTTGGTATGAGGTGGAAACAGAAATTTCATCTTCACCAGCAGTGAAAGCAGTCAGTACAATTCACTGAATAGTTGCAGAAATAGTAGATTTTGTCATACCAAGGCTGTGAGAGGGCTTCATTTGTCTTGAGCAGGAATTACAGTCAGGGAGCGGCTGTGCAGGGCACCCTGCCGCTTTGGTATAACCAGAGAGGGTGGCAAAGATACAGGCAGGTAATACTGGCAAAAATAGGTGTGGTTCTGGTCACTGGAATTAACTCCTTGCAGATACCAACCAAAAGGTATGCTGAATGACCATCGCCATAATAATAGGAAGAGCTAGTCCTGAAATACAGGATGTAAAGTACTGTTAAAGCTACAATCAAATAAGAAATGCACAGGAAGAACATTTATTCTAGCACGTTAGCTGCTCTGTTTGCTTACAATCTTGACTTAACCTATCTTCTCAGAATATAATTTTTTGTTCAAATATTTATGTAGCCCTTAATGTATCAGTCAGAATTGCTGTAATTTAGGATTCTAGCATAATTCAAAATTACAAGGATGATAGAATTGTAGAATGGCTTGGGTTGGAAGGGACCTTAAAGACCATCTCATTCTGAATCCTGCCATGAGCAGGAACGCATCCCCCCAGCTCAGGGTGCCCAGGGCCCATGCAGCCTGGACCTGAGCACTTCTAGGGATGGGGCACCCACAGCTCTCTGGGCAGCTGTGCCAGAGCCTCACCGCCCTCTGAATAAAGAATTTTTTCCTAATATCTAATCTAAACCTACCCTCTTAGTTTAAGGCCGTTAACCCTTGTCCTTTCACTACACTCCCTGATAAGATCAAGTTTGTCATCTTGCCGCTGTGTATCTATAAAATTTAGCAGTTTAATTTCAATCTTAACCATAATTCCTGACTCTCTAAAACTTTCTGCCCCTATGTGTATACAACACCTTTAATTCAGAGCATGTTTCTATCAAAATACTAGAATATCACTTGCAATAGATATTGTCTGCTATATTCCTAAATACAGAATTTTCATTTAAAATCTGTTCTTGCACTTATTTCCAGATTATCAACATCTAGAATTACCTGGTTTTATGGAGTAGCCTCTTGTTTGTTTAGGGAGAAATTAAATGAGCGCTTCCAAAACGCCCAGACCATGGAAAGAAATGTATATATTGATTTATTCTGGAATTGAATGAACAACAATATACAGACGATTGCAATATACGGATGATATACAGGGACAAGAGAATACTATTACTTCAGCATTCTGATTCGCTACTGATGATGTAATGGTTCGTTATTAAGTGATAATTGTTTTCTTATGGTGTTTACAAGGAGACAAATGGTTCATGAATCAACGCACATAGAGACCACGAAACAAGCTGCTTATTGATCCACATGCTGTTTGTGTTAAAGTTTGCTGCTTAGAAAACAAAAACAATGTACTTCAGAGTGCATTCATAAGGAAAACAATTTTGAAAGCACCAAGTTTAAATTTTACATTCTAAATTGGCTCGACTCTGAAGTACACTTTGCTTTTCAAAATACTGAATTAAAACAGATACTGAGCCATAGAAGGTAGTTTCAGGAGTTAACATCATACTTTTCTCTGCCATTGCATTTTATCATCCATTGGATTGTGGGGGACTCGGTAAACTCCCATTCCCCTTCCCCCACCCCCCCTGTTTTCCTAAATAACGCAGAAGTACACTTTCTTGTCATTATTCTTAAAACATGCTAAAAATGCTTTGCTAGAAAGATCTGCCTTTTTGGAGATGGCAGACCTTTGAAAATTGGTGAAATCGGGCTGATAGAGGAGCACAGCTCTGCTCTCACAAGTGGTGGATGATTAAGGAGTATAACATTGATCTACCCAAATTTGAGCTGCTAGATCAGCCCATCCCATGCACACAACCTCTACTAATTTCAACAATACTGCATTGGAATTTGCTACTACCATAATCTATCACTATGTTTCTAATCTTGCAGATCAGAGTCTTTAAGAACTTATATCCCCAGACAAGTCACTGAAGTTTAATCAATTGCTATCCATCTGCTGAACAGGCAAAATCCCTTTTACAAGGTACTACGATTTAGATCATATTTTGGAAACCATTAAAAAAAAAAAGGTAAAGAAAAAGCTTCAGCTATGTCACTTTAACTTGCAACTGACCTTAAAATAGGTAACACAGAAATAGATATTTAGCTTAAGCCTAGTAATGTAGTGATTCACTTTAGCTCAGCAACATGTCTGAGTCCTCATGACACACTGATGAAATTCCTCCTCTCTCCAAACTCATATCACATTCTATGTTGAAGAGAAAGGCTGTGTAAAAATAACCTTACAGATAGAGGAAGAATTGAATGCCATTTTTCACTTATGGTAGAATGAAAATATTTTATTCAAGACTAAGTAGTAGTTGTGTTCCTTTAATTACTGTGTTTATTTCTTCCATGAGAATAAGTCACACATTGAGGGTCTTCACGAGCTTACTGTTGCTTGTGTTCAATAGTTCGAGATCGTATGGAAGGCACTCTTCTTAATGGATCGTTAGTTGATTTCAGAGCAGTTGTAACCTTGACTTAAGTCCATTTTCAAGTTAAATCTACAACAGCTGGTATATTCTCTGTTGTTTTCCTAAATCAAAACTTACCTTCTTCCAGCGTTAAGACAATTCTAGTGGATACTTGAACTGCACCTTAACACCACATCTGAATATTTCTAATTTATGCATCCTCTTGCCAAGGAAGACTGAACTTCTCCGCAACGGCATCCACAGTGATTAGTCATGAATCTTATCCTCTCTGGAGATCTGATTAACCTCTTTCCAAACCATGCATTATAAATAGGTCATTACCGTGTCCTGACTCAGATTCTCCTCTTGCCTTCTATCTCACATACAGTCTCTGTGGAAAACAGCAATTATATTTGGTCTCTATGAGTCTTCACCACCATTTACAGAACAAGTTTCACAAGCACAAGTGAAACTGTGCTAACAGACGTGAAGGCTAGTTCTGATATCTGAATGAGGATTGCCTGATGGAAGTTGACTGTCACTTGCTGACAAGAAACGTCACAGAGAACACGTATGTGTACAGTTTGCTTGTAATCTCTCAGATTTGTGGTCAAACGCATTGAACCAGCACGTGAAGTGTTAACTTCATGTGTAAATGTCTTGCCATAGAGTCACAGTGACAGCATAGGTAGAGGTTGGCAGGCGCTTCTGGAGAATGTCCAGTGCAGCTCAAAGCAGGGCCAAACAGAGCAGGCTTAGGTCAGTGTCCAGATGGAATTTGAATACCTCCAAGGATAGTGAGATCCCAGCCTCCGTTAGCATCATCTTCTAGCATTCAACCACTTCAGAGTAAAAGTTTTTTCTAATGTTTAAACAGACTGTCTTCTATTTCACATTGTGCTTGCTGCCCCTTGTTCTTTCCATAGATACTGCTGACTTTTGTCAGGCTCTGCCTTCACTGTTAGTGAATAAGGAACAGATAGCAAGACTAGAAAAGGTCTATTGATTATCTATTTGTTAGTTCACAGCAAAAAGGACATTTTTTCAAGCCAACAAATAGAAATTAAGTATAGTAGTGAGAAATGGACAGACATTGAAAGGAACAGTGCAGGACTTTCTGATGCCAAAGTTATCTATATTCTGCATGGTAAGAACCATCTCAAGAGTGTAAAGTAGATTCCACTGTGTGGTTTTCCTCAATGTGGTTTTGTCCTTAATGAATTACTTGGCAAGATGCTGATTTACAAACTTCTACAACCCTGTGTGCATGGCGAGAAAGCCAATTCTTGGCGTTAAATTATAGCCTTTCCTACCAGACTAACCCAGCTTGTAAGAACTGTTACATTGCTTTCTTCATCCACCTGTGGACTGTGTTCTCTGAAGCATAATCTTGCAGAAACATTTTTATCAGATTGTTGCTTTCCTTCCTTGAGACTTGACCAAAATACCTCTGCTCCTCTGCTGTTCCATCAGTAGTACATCAATTGTAGCCAGCTTTTGAAGCTCCCTCATTGATCTTTCCCCCTTCAAGAACATGTGGAGAAGCTGCTAATAGCATCATATCTCTAAAGGCTTCAGTTGACAGTGGTTTTGACATTTATAAAGCAAGTGGCGCACATTCACAGGGACAATATTTTAAAATCCCAGTAATTGTGTGACTTGCAGTGTTCTCTATTCTCCCTCCTACAATAGACTTTTGTAATATTAATAAGAAGCAGAGGATCACAGGGTATACTCAGCAGAGGTATTTTGCTGAAACTTGATGTATAAATACTATGCTACTAAATTCTTTTATCAAAAATAAAGATCTGATCAGGAAGGAGTAAATTTTTATGGAAAATGAATTGTTGTCAATCAGGAAATAATCAGATTTATTCAATTCAGTTTGGATTGAATTCTGGTTTTCCACACTCTGGAAGCAGACTGGACAAGAAAAAGTGAATAATGACATCTTAATTAATTTTCTGGGGGGAAAATTACTCTATAGATTGAGTGCCTTAATTCTGGTCATAATCAGAATTCAAATAATGTTTTTGAAGGTTGACCAGCAGTGCAAGGGAGGTGATTGTTCTTCTCTGCTTTGCCCTTGTGAAGCTCCACCTGCAGCATTGCATCCAGGCCTGGGGCCCCCAGCAAAAGAGAGATGCAGAGCTGTTGGGGCGTGTCCAGAGGAGGACCATGAGGATGCTCAGAGGGCTGGAGCGCCTCTTCTACGAAGAAATGTTGGGGGAGCTGGGCTTGTTCAGCCTGGAGAAGAGAAGGCTCCAGGGTAACCTCACTGCAACCTTCCAGTCCTTAAGGGGAGCTTATAAGCAGGAGGGATACCGAATTTTATGTGGTCTAAGAGTGATAGGACAAGGGGGAATGGCTTTAAACTAAAAGAGGAGTATTTTAGATCAGATATTAGGTGGAAATTCTTTACTCAGAGGGTGGTGAGGCACTGGCACAGCTGCCCAGAGAGCTGTGGGTGCCTCATTCCTGGAGACATTCAAGGCCAGGTTGGATGGGGCTCTGTGCTGCCTGAGCTGGTGGGGGCAGCCAGCCCACAGCAGGAGTTTGGAAGTCGATTATCTGTAAGGCCTCTTCCAAATTAACCCATTCTATGATTTTCATTTACTATATGTTTTTTGGACTGATAGAAACATGATACTGAATCCAACATTTTTCATGTTTCTAATAAGTAATTCTGTTACATCATGAAGTAATTGTAAGAACAAGAACCTAGAACCATTTGATGCTCCAGCATATCATGTGGTATTCAGAAATATATCCAAATTAATGCATGTTTCCATATTGTTTTAAATGTTAAGGATTTAAGGTATGAACAGGCAATTTATTATTTATTTCTAAATCCTTAAGCATAATATAATCCTTATGCAGGTTTATAGATATATCAGTAAGTAGCGATGATGTTTATCTCTTTTGAATGTATGCTAAGAAAGCTTCTTGGGTGCATCAGGTTTTTACGACCATGATGAACTTACATTTTTAGCAGACATCAAGGAGGGAAAAAGAGGCAGAATTTTTGGGATCTGTTGATTGAAATCAACTTTTTTTTGAAAATGAGGCAACAGAACGCAAGGCTCAATGACTAATTTTACTTGGTAATTTTTTGGTCTTGTTATCCATTCATTTCTCTCTCTTTCAGTTCTTGGTAGTATGTTTTAGCTTTTAAAGTTTAATTTGTAGTCTCCATAATTCTTAACCTTTCATATACTCTCAATAGCAAATTGGATCCACAGTGACAGAGATCTCTCCTCTTAGTCCCAGTAGTATTCATTATGAGATCAGTCCAACTATGACTCAGTTATATTTTTCTTCATACATTTTCCTCAAAGATTCAGCGTTCTATACTTTACTGGCTGAACTCAGTGTGTTGTCTGGAATTGCTATTGACTGAAGCATCATATACAGGTGTGGGAAATAACTGTCTATATGAGTGGTATACTTACCACACAGTGGATTTACATTTTTCGTTGTTGAATTCCCATTGTTCTCTTCAATATTTGAAATCCGCTCACTTCATGTACAAAATTGGTAGTAAGTAATAATTACATTAAGCATACTAATTATTGTTTTTCACTCAAGGATTCAAATCCCTCCCTTTATAGCAACCTCAAGAAAATGAAAATCTGCGATACAAAGTTCTTGAGAACACTAAGGAGCAGCATAATATATTATGTCTCAGTCTCGTATGTCAGACTCCTCTTTTCCTTCCGTTCTAATTACGTAGGACTGGAAGGACTTTTCCAGATTCGTTTTTGAATAAACAGTATAATAATAATATAAAAGCTGCAAATGTTCTGTAGGTGAAAATAGGAATTACTTGGATAGAGGTGTACATGGACTGGAAAGTGGGATAATATTTGATATTGACTTTAATGGGACAAAAATCTTTCTATATATAACTGTACACACATGCGTATATACATATATGCACACTCATATATGCGTATGGAGGTATGCATTTTTTCTCCCGGCAGGTACTTCTAAGTTAGGCTCCCTTGAAGGTTTCAATAACAGGCTCCTTTTTTACTTCCAGACCTGCCTGTCTCTCATGTATGTTTAGCAAGTTGTGAGCTGCGTCGATTACAGCAGGCTCTTTCCCAGAGAATTGCACTGAGTTTTTCAGCAGCAGCAGAACACTCAGTATTTCAGTACTGTGCTCTGTGACTGGGAAGGAGAGGAGGGGAGAAGCCATGGCTGAGATGCATTTGCAAGGGCTCTTTTATCACTTGTACGGCATGGCTGTGAATTCAAGGCATTTGTTACTGGCAGGAAATCTGGCCTCTGATTATACTGCTTGCCCAAATGCTTTTGCAAAATGGGTAATGTTTCTGATTTTCCAATTTAAATTAAAATTTCTTTCCTCTGCAGTTTTTATTGTAATCAGGATGCAGAATATAGTGTACTTGGAAGACTGCTATACAAAGGAGACCCCCAGAATGTTTTATGCATGTTGATGTCTTCCACGAGGCAGAAACAAGTAACTTAAACAATACAATAAATTTTACTGAGACATAGATACAGGTCTTTTCTGGCTTGTCCATAAAGTAAAAAATATGGAATGATTTGCTTCCCCTTTAAGGAGGTTATTAGCTTGCTTGTATCTACCAGAGGAATAGAGGTGCACACAGTCTCCCATTATTCACCGGGTTTTTAATCTTGATCCCTGGCTTCTGCGATAAGTTATTGCTGGGGACTGGAATTGCTTGGGGAGTGATGCAGGTGCCTGAGGGCCAGCAAGTGGCTCTGTTATGAGAACTGGCTCTAATGATTAATGGTAGGATGCAGTGCACTACTGCTGACTTCATTGGGAAATACAACATTGTTAATTTTATCATTATAAACTCCCAGCACTGCAAGAGAATGTGTCTGCCTCCAGGATGGCGAATTTGATAAGAAGGCTTTTCTGATAAGATATCTCGTACTCCCAGGGAAAAGCATTCATGTTTAATCAGGGAGTATTTAACTTGCAATCCAAATGTTACCAAGTAATATGTATAGGTCATTTTAAATTTGTGCTCTACAGTTCAGGTCGTAACATTATAAATGAGTTTGTATACACAGTGAAGCAAGAATCAATATAGCACTGCTCTTTACAAAGACTGTCATAAGCCAGAGAACTAAATATTTTTTCACTTGAAACAGAGACAGACTTTTTAATGAACAGTAATACTACAGACACTGATAAATACATGCACACACACACACTGGGAACCATCTTAAAAAGTGCTCCGCAACTTCTGCTCTTGCTCATGTCAGTGTCTGTGGATTCAAAGCAAACTATTGTGGATAGGAGGAATTGCTAAAACAGGTTGTAGGACAAGTATGCAGCGTTGAAGTCAGAAAAGACAATTGCCCTTAGTGTGCCACTTCCTCGTTTAGATGTTTTCAGATCAACATGTACGTTTTCATCTTGCAGAGACACTGGCACAGCTTGAACAGGGTCTAATCATGATCATGGTGTTTTCCATCCCAGCAATATTATTCATAATGCGAAGGGCATCCTTCAGGATGTAAGGCCAAATTGGAGGGAAGCTGAATTTCATGAAGAAAAGAATTCAGAGACCTTCGTCATTTCATAGGGCTCACTAATGATCACTGGAAACTTGCTGGTTTACAATCATTAAAAATTTTGTCAGTTGTGTTTATACAACCTATTCCTCAATTCTGCTGTTTCCTGGTGTAATGATCTGATACTGCAATACTGACAAGGAACTTGTGCTGAAAAATTTGTCTTTCTCTTTCCCAAAAGCACCATATCCAAGGTAAATGGGCTCTGATGATTAGCTGGAGATAGAGAGTATCAGTTTGGACACACATTTCCTTCTGTGCCTTCATCTCCTCGCCTCCTCAAAACTTTTCTGTTATTTCCTTTTCATTTACCTAGTTCCATCCTAGTTAATTTTCTACTTCCCAAAGTTGTTGAACAATCAGTATTCTGTTCATTCTGTGTATTGTATGCTTTTCTCCCCTACGTTGTTCTTTTTCTTTTATCTCTTTAAATTAAAAATTTAGATTGCGGTCTTTCTGCCTTTAAACAGTGCCCAGAAGAGTTTGAGAGTTATTTATTAACTACTTATGTCATGCTAATACATATGATAAAGATTTTATCAAATCTGTCAAACTTTCCATGAAGGTAATATAAACAGACAGGATGAGAATTTGAAACAAAGGTAAAAGCAGTCGCAAAGTAGAGAACACCATTTGAAGGTAAGAAGGTGATTTGGGGGAAAACTTAAGGGGATAGTATCTCTTTGTAGGTCATATTAAAGCTAGACTTACTTGTTCTGAAACTGGAATAACTTCATGAAACTGAATGCAGAATGTCTTGTGCTGAGATTCATGTTCTTTACATAGTCCTTTCTACATTTGATCTGACTGGCTCTAAAAAAAATTGATTTTGTTAAAAAATTTAGATATTGCACTCCTTGTCTGAATGCAAACTACAGTTGTTGGGACTCATTTGCTGTTGGGGCTCATTCTGTTACCTTGTCACACCTGTTAAATAACGTATTTTGGTACATGGATAGGGAGACAAAGTGCTGTCATTGAGTGGACTGATTGCATAAAATACTAGTGTGAAGAACATTCACGTCTTGATCTAGTTCTACAGCAAGTGTTGCTTTTGTGAGAGAAAATTTTGTATATAAATACTGAAGAAATAAAATCTACTACTGATAACCAGGAAATCAGAATAATCTATAGCTGATAAATTTCAAAGCTTAGCTTTTGCCATTTCAGGTTGTCTTACAAACTGTAAGCTAAATGCTGTAAAAGTTCCTGACTTCACATCCTCTGGAAAAGGCAAGAATAGCAGGTTAATGCTTTATGAATACTGCAGTTGTTACGCAAAAGTAACAGCAGCTGGGTAGTATTGGCTGAAGCTAAGTAGATGATATAGTAAGAGCATGTAGCTAAGTGGATAATAGGAATGCCATCCTGAATCTCCAGAGAGATGGTAATCCATAGCAATCGAGATGACTCAGAGGCACTGAAGAAGTGCTTAGATGACTTGGATGTTAATGTGTGCAGACAGAAACTGCTGTGCACTTTTCCTGATAGCCCTGAAACTGTTGTATTAAATGTGTTGTATATGTATCTGTTTGTCAGTCTTGGAATATTCTTTGACACATTGTTGGAAATGCAATTCGTGCATTCATACAGAAGAATTTCGTGGCATAGTAAATGAGTAGCAGAGAGAGACAGCTGACTTCTTCAGAGGTGGATCTTGACAAGTTGAAGCGATAGAGGTCATCACAGGAAGGAAGATTCTATCTAGATTTCAAAAGGGAATGTGCTGAAATAGATCATATCTCCAACTGTCTAGCAACTTGTGCAAAAATAAATGCTAGTGCCTTATGACTGATCAAAATAGCGGGACTGTTTTAAACTCAGTTTTCATCAGTATAAACACTATACAATATCAAGTGCCATTGCAACTCAGGCTGAGATTCTAGGCGCAGTTACACCTTAGCCTCCTATAGGTGTTGGAAGGACTCTTTCCTCCAGTGTACACTTGGCTATATATTGCTTTTTTCCCTTCTGCAGTAACAAAAATCAGCCATGGCTAGATGTAGAACACTAAATAAGACAGGGAAGTGCTTTGAAGTAATATGGAGAATCCTGTATCCTCAGTGTTTGAGGTCAGGATTGAAGGCCTGTTCGGTTTTGCAGGGTGATCTTGTTTTTTCTCCCCTTCTTGCGCTCCTTCCTGCTTCCGTCCCCAGCTCCAGTCATATTATCAGAGCCCTTTGAGGAAGATTTACTCCTGTGGAATATGGAGAGTAGTTTAAGAGCTGATTTCATTTAGATCTAAATCTCCTCCTCAGAATGTGTCTAGTGTTCTTAAGAAGAAAGTAGTGATGTTTACCTCTGACAACTTTATTAAAGGAGATTAAGCATTAACTTTTATGTGATTCTTAAGAAACTGATGAGCTGGGGAGCAACTAGTCCCTCGCAAAGACTATTCCCTGACTTGGTCAGGGCTGCAGTTTGTAGTACATGCTAGTGCAGTGCTCAGGGCAGACCTGCACTGGGTAGAGGGCCTTCCAAAAGCCTTGACATCAGGAATATAACCAAAGACAAGTGTGCTGGCCTATAAAAGGCCTGGATATAGTTTTCCAAAAATAAATAAAGAAAACAAAAAAAGTGAGGTAAATTTAAATGATGTAGATGTCCTTCACTTCTCTGCTAAAAAAAGTTAGTCACCTTTAGATTTAGCTTGAAGCTTGAGAAATGAGAACCTGAACAGATCCCATCGATTAATATTAAAGTCCTAACTGGAATGAATTACTATCCTGTTTGGGGAAATAAGGCAGGCTGCAACCACCACATCACCTCAGGCAGTAAGGAGTATCTATCTTATCACTTACCTGTTCACTAAGCGTTCAGTTATCCAAATAATTACTGGTTACTTCACAGCAACTATCTGTGGTACTTCTCCTGTTTCACAAATATGAGGAAGAACAAGTAAGATTCAACCCATTCATTTAGACTAATGCATTCAGAGGTGTTTTCTGCTGCAGACTGTGAATATGAATACAACACAGTTCAATCAGTGAATCATAACTAAATAGTGCATCCTTATCCTTTAGTCTTTTTCCTTTGCCATGCTACTTAGTTCTCTGAGGACCAGAACTTTTAGGAGTAAGAGAACATCTGGGTGCAACATGAGAGAAATTGGAGTGGTTAATCAGCTTTCCCTCTCTAAAATAAAGCTTTTAAAATTCTACATATCACTCAAGGTCAGATAACCCAGTACAAGTTTATTACTTCTATCCTCATAGTGTGACATGCATATGTACCTTATACTTTTGATACATGGTTGACAGATCTAAGGGTGACAGAGGTCTTTCATTAGCACCACAGTGTCCTTGGTCCCAAGGGACAGTGGCAACGTTTCATCTTGAAGGTGCCCAGACTGTAGCATTGCCTATTAAAACACAAGCACCAATGCTTTTGTAACTTCCTCTTCCCATATCTACTTGAAAAATGCCTGTCAAAAACAATCTGTCAAAACACTACTATGAAATGTAGCCCTTTCCAAAAAACAGAAAATTCCACTAAAACGGGAATAATCCTTCACCACAAGACAATGTATTCTGATTTTGGAGAGAGGGAAGAGTATAACTTTTTGTGTCCGTAGGCAACATTTGAATTAATCTTGGATATATAGTAAACCAACGTGGTTCTGGGGCCTTCAGTACTATTAGAAATGTCGCTCTTCCCCTTATTTTCCTATATAACTGATAAGATCAAAATCCACATATTTTACCTACTTGGGAATGTTGTTG
Source organism: Penelope pileata (assembly GCA_013396635.1). Lineage (NCBI taxonomy): Eukaryota > Metazoa > Chordata > Aves > Galliformes > Cracidae > Penelope > Penelope pileata. Next base: position 1,364,971 of record WBMW01005986.1, on the reverse strand, counting down.
ATGATATAAGAAATAGCTTAGAATTTTTGCTTTAGCAGATTTTATTGAATAGTCTGTTCAGATGTCAGAGAAGTTAGGAAGTGATGCACTTCTCAGTAGAAACAAATTTGATCTAATTTAGAGGAGACAATATGTTTTGAAACACAATTTCAAAGCCCCAAATCCCGAAGGCTGCCTACTTCGCCAGCTCAGATATTCATGTACAGCTATACAGCTGAGAAGCTGACATTGTGATTAGCACAGGTAAGAACAACTGTACAAAATGTTTGGCAGGCAAGATTCAAACCTTGAATTTCTGCTAGAAGAGAGAAGCTATATTTTTGTGAAACACTTAGATCTGATAAGAATGCTGAGAAATAGAAGTGTTTGTAGCTACCTTGAGGTTCACAGACTTTTACTCTACTCTTGGCTGTCAGCTCTTGTGGCCTATAGGAGCAATTTTCTCATACTCTTTTGCACATAGGTAGTTACTGTAGTTATGTAGAAAAGAAATGTGAAAAAGGAGCAAGACAATGGAATTTTCTTCTTCTCCTCACAGAGAGAACAGTATGAAGAAGGCTGCTTTCTGGTCCATGATAGGTGTGTTCTGGACTGGTGTGTTTGTATGTCACAGAGAACTTGAAGAAAGACAAGCTGAGGTAACATTGGGATTTTGCCATTCCATACGCTGTGGTATGTGGAAAACAGTCTAATTTAGCTCTTGACACGAACAGACTCAACACCTTGAGTTTCCATTTTTCTACCTCATTGTTTGAAAAGCTCTTACACCTCTCCAGAAATCTTCTCTAAAATTCTTATGAGAAAATGGAGAAAAAATGTTACTTCTAAAACATGATTCCTCCTATCCACTTCAGATGCCCCTCTTTGGACAAGATGATCCACACTCTAGTGGAAGTATGAGCTGCCTTGCACTGGTTATCCAAGGATAACTAACTCAGATGTCAGCATCTGTTTTGTGGGTATCTAAAACCAGGTGAGATGAATCCCTGATGACTGAGTAATATGCTGTGTGTCAACACAGAGCTTCTTCTAGCAGCAAGGGGGACACAGATGCCGGGCTTCTCAAGTGCTAGTTAACTCCAAATATCAGTGTGTCCCTGGAGGCGTCTGTTGTCTCTTCTTCTTACCTACTTAGGATCATTGCCAACAGTCACACTGCTTTGTTTTTCTGCTCCTGCAGTGAAAGTGACTATGTAACACGTCATCTAGCCTACAGCCTTATTTGTAGAGGTCTGTACCTGAACTTAGGACAAAACTTACTTGCCCTGTCAGCATCCTCTGTGTTACCAAGAGTTTAGAAGAAAATGTGATAAAGAAAGAAGAAATGTAATTAACAAAGACCAATAGATACAAAAGTCCAGAGTCAGTTTTAGCTACTATTTGTCGATCCAGGCTGCCATTGTACCAATGCTGAGACATGGAGTTATTGCAAAGTCAATAGTAGTGGCATGGCTTTTCAGTAACGATTTCATGTCAGTCATGATATGCTGCAGAAAGTACTGCAGTCAGCTTGTAGTGTTCATCCTTGCTGTAAGAAGGTTTGAAGCGGACTCTTTTCTCCTTGTTCTGGTGATGTACATTGCCTGAAAGCTGTGTAGCCTTCCAGTGTACTCCATATGTCTCTTGGTCTGCATTATCCGCAGAGAAGAGTTTAAAAAGAAAACACAATAGCACCACACATACACAAACACACAAAAATCTTGGCCACAGTTCATTTGCCTCTTTGGACAGAACTTAGCAATGCACTTTTCAGCAGTAACCATAGAGATATATCAACCTCTAACCTAAGAGTAATTGCTGTTCTTTAGAGGGACAGCATTGTATTTTCCTACAATATTTTATAGGAAGATTTTTAGAAAAAAGTGAATTTCACTTGTGATTTCAAATGCTGAAATTTTAAGGTAATCTTTGTCATATAGTCATATATACATTAGGCAGTCTTTAAACAAAGATCAGAGGACCATGTCTGGGTGTACGTTAATGTTAATGGCCTGCAGTTGAGGTGAAGATATTTAAACAGCAATAAAGCTGGAAAGCATCTGCAAGGAGCACCAGATATCTTGTACCCAAGGGCTTAAAGTTTATACTTTGTATCCCAAACACCATTTATTGTTTTACAATATTTACAGAGCTTCTGGTGTGTAGGAGATATTCAGTCTCCTAAGACTGTTCACTGTGCTTTAACAACGTCTTGAGAACAGTTATCATCTGCTTAGCAGGATTTTGCAAATAATATCTCTGATGTTAAGGTTGCTGAAATAAGAAATATTTTCTGAAAAGTCCAGCACTGTGACAGTACAGAACTGTGTGTGGGTCTTCAGTATCAATTAAGCAAAGACACAGAAGAGAAAAATAACGTTGTAGTTGTGTGTGATATTTTTTTCAATATTTTGTTGCTTTATTAAAAGAAAAAAAATTGGAGGTAATCTTTGATAGGGAGAAATATGAAAGCTGAGAAAATAAGAGTTGCATAAAGGAAAAGGCAGTGTTTTTTGCTACAGAAAATTCAGTGTAGTATTTGCTCCAGCGATGTGATTTACACTTTACCACCAAGCCACCACAAATAGGAATCTTTTAATACTGTAATATGCTTTCCACGATGACAGAAGGAGCTCTCATGGCAGAGGTTGGGTCAAGGTAACATACTTACGGGTAGAAAAGCAAATTGCTTATTTGCACTGAAGATGGAGGACAAGCTGGACATCAAGGCTTTCTTTTAAGCTAAGATTTTGTATGTGCCAGACTTTTTCATTATTTCACTTGCTACAATTTATAGAGGCAATGTTTTAGTACATTCGCAGTCACAACTGAGAGCAATGTAAACCAACATCTGCCTCCTTGGCAAGACCCCTGGGTATGACTGGAAAATACTGAACACAAATTGTGGAGAATCATCTTCAGTTCAGCTCCTTTTGGAGAGTGTATGCTTGCCAGGTAGTCCCACAACTGAATGCATTTTGGGAACGCGGTGCAGTTCTTAGACACTTCACTTATTTTACTGAAGGTTTTTCAGTGAAGAGTACCAGTAAGTCTAGCTCTGTTCATAGAGCCCTTATTTCAAATCCTCTGAAATTGCATAGAATCAAATTTAGTAGAAGAGAGAAACTGAGTGTCAGAAATGCCAGTCAGTGTTCAAGTGGCATTTGGATAATACCCTCAATAGCACGCTTCAACTTCTGGTCAGCTCTGATGTGGTCAGGCAGTTGGTCTAGATAATTTCTCAAGGTCTCTTCCAATGGAACTATCCTATCCTAAATTTTTGTTGTTAAAAATAAAACTGAACTACCTTCTATACCAGGCCTTAGTAAGAATAATGTAAATAGGTTTATGTGAGATTGCAAACAAGAAGGAATTAAAGAGTAAATGACTCAACCCTCCTATTGTGGGTAGTTTTTGATTTAACAGTCAAGCCGAGGCAAGTATGTTAAAGACAAAGTACTGTAATTCCTGGAATTCTGTTCTACACAAGATGGTAAGTTCTAGTTTGAAATTAGTTGACTGTTGGAAGGAATTGGGCGTATCATTTGGAAATGCTAAGTGCACTGCCTCCAGCCTACGATGTCTGGGTTCTCAACTGTAGCTTTTAAAATTAGCTCCAGGCCAGCGAATCTATTCAGCTTGAAAAAAATTAGGTTTTTTGAGAGGGTGGGTTTGACTCATGATCAAAACAGCAGATTTGGTCTATTAGTGTTTTGTAGTGTTGCTGCTTAATTCTTTTCAAGTCTTGTTTCTTAAGGAAGTGTCTTATCTAATCATGACTTTTTATCTATTATGATGAGTAAAGTCCATTCCGAGTGCATCTGCCAACTTAAATCTGACAGAAAATTAATAGTTTAAAAATACTCTGTTCTTGAAAATAGCTGCTAGAATTGAGAATTAGTCCTTCCTTCCTTCCTTCCCCCATAGTAAGACTTTCATCAAGTGTGAGTTTACACTTCTTTAAATTTCAGTAAAATTCCATCACAAAATAGAAATCTGTAGGAAGCAAGCTTTACTAAATCTCCTGTGCACTCAGCTACTCCCTTTAAAGATAACCAAATAAAATCCCTAAAAAGTCCCTGAGGCATTAGGGGTAATGGACCCCCACTTTCCCAGAACTGTACCCTGAACTCCCAATAAAATTCCTCTCTTGCTTTACCTGATCATTTTTTTTGTCCCCTGGGAAGGGCGCAGATGTGCAAGCAAAGTTGCCACAGCAAAATTCCTAAGTTGACTTCTTTATGATTGCTTCATAGGCATATATAATCATTCCACTTCCTGGTACCAAGAGCCAAATGCTTTTCTCTGTCATTGACCTGAAATTTAATATTTATCTTGTCTCTGGGAGCCTTTTTCCCCTTTGCTAAACGTGGAGCCAGCGTATCTTAATCTCTTAAACACAAATCTTTGTGAAGTGCAATTGAGAACACAGGTGTAAATGGAGCTCTGGCTTAAAATAGCAAACAGTAGTAAAAGAAGCTACTATTCATTTGGGAGAAGATAACAAATGAGACCTCCCAGGAGTCAGCAGTGCAACTTCACACTGTTTCTCATCTATATAAATGATCTAAATAGAGATAGCAATAGTAAACAAGCAAATTCTACAGATAGCAAAAGTATCAGGGAGTAATAAGCCCAGAGCAAACACTAGAGTGTTCAGAGGATTTTGATCCACTACATCTGCAAACGCATAATTGTCAGTCTTTGCTGCAAAAATAATAGCGTAAGATAATAAGCACAAATAAATGTGACTGAGCAACAGTATGTTGTACAGATGTTTTAGCAAAGACCTTGAAATAACAAAAACAGGACCTTGATCTGAACTTTCAAATACAACTGAAGTGCTAACAGCAAGCCAGGATACCACAGATTGTTATAAAATACCCGAGTTTGAAGGGCTGTTGTTTCTGAAGTTGCACCGTTGTAAACAGGGAACCTGCATCTGAGCACCATTGTGATTAAACAGCCTGTCAAAACTAAGAGAAAGTTTGTTTACTTTATGCCTGGGACTTAATTTATTTGAGTTCTTCTGGTCAAAATATTAGAACCCATTTAGACTACTCCTATGGAAGATTATTCATTGAACAGTTGTCAGTGAGATAACAAGAGTCTAGGATGCAGCTTTATAGAAAATATATGTATTTAAAATGTTTAACATTACTTGGGAATCTTTCAGGCTATTCAATTTTCCTTGCATCAACATTCTTGAATTTTTATTATTTATTTGTATCACAGTTGTTGACTCAGAATTAGTCATGGACCAATGCCCCTTTATGCTAGGAACTTTATAAACACGAAACAGAAATATAAAGTCAAACAGACAAGGAACAGAAGGAAACCACAAGGCAGTCTTCAGTCTCAACTTGTCATCATTGAGATTGTTTAGACAGGGTAAGAAAGAAGGACTGAAAAAAGAGGACAGGATTTTATTGTTAATGGTGGGAGGTGAAGGTGGAAGAAAAACTATGGAAAAAGAAATTGAAAACTAGAGGTTTAAAACTTTTCACCCTTTTTACTGAAATATCATCTCATTAGAATGTAAGGGAAGAGGTAAGTAGGATCTCTCATGCAAAATTCTGTAAAGTGGTACTGACCTGAAAGATTGAAGGGGCATGGTCCATTCTTCAGGTTTCTTTAATTAAAACAAATGTATTGAGGACAGGATGGTGTAATCCATCACTGAAATAACAGTAAGGAAAAAAGCTTCAGTTCTAAATTCTATCTAAATACACTAATTTTCCATTTTATCACCTTCTGATTTTTACCTAATTGTTTTGAAAGAGATGTTTTGTCTTCTGCTGATATGCCTGCATATTATAGAAGCCACCCAAACTGAGCCTGTTGGCCTGATTCCAGCATGCGCTCAGCTTGTTGTTATGGTAATTCAGCTAGCAGAGCACCAAAATCCATCAGCTGAGCAAGTGTGGATTTTTACAAAACTTCATGAAAAGCAAAAGCTGTGGAAAACATCTGCAACAAAATATGGACAGAATCAACACCCTTCTCTTTGACTCCTTGTTCTGCCTCATACAATGCAGTGAACTGCATTTTCCTCTTACTCGCATCTACAAGCCAATCCATCTGTGTTTTTATGTGTAAATTATAGAGAAAGTTTCAGATTCTGCTATGTTTCATCTGTAATGTGGGTTACCAGAAGTATCCAGTGAGGCATTCCTTCAGTGTTCTCATCTCTGAAACGCCTTTTGCTCTTCAATTACATAACTCTTTAAAAAGAGTGATGTGTTTTCTCTGAAACAGATCCCTTCAACTGACCTGACATAACATAGTGCCATTTTCTGTGACTGGTTGGTACCTCTGTGAAGTCTTAGGAAAAGAAACAAAGGCGTTCTAAATGCAGAAACTGCAGCATTTCTGGAGAGGTTTCATTTATAATTTTTAATGTGTTTTTTTCTTTGCTGAAGAGCTATACCAAATTGTAAAACGATATTGAATCATCTTCATAATTTTGCTCAATCTTTGCAAGCTCATGGTATTTTACAAAAATTATTGTAGGCTGTTTGCTAATTTCAATGTATTTCCTTGCTTAACTAGATTAAAAATAGTATGATATATAGCATATCTAATTAGAGGCTGTGAGAGAAAAAAAGGTAAATTTTGCTCTACATTTGCATCACACAAGGTTATGCCTTGTAAATTAGATGAAACACCATTAATAATCAAACAAATGAGGTTAGATCCGTTGTTCTTTTCATTCTCTCCACTTCTGTTATGATAATTTTACACTTCTCATGCTCCACAATTGAACAACGATTTGTTTCCTAAATACTACATGAGTTTTGACAAAACAAACCCCTGAGGAATCAAAAGAAGTTATTTCTATTCAGTAGAAATGATTTTAAATGATTTTCACGTTTGCCTGCGTGGGATATTATACAATCTAATTATCACAATATGTAGACGTAAAATAAATAAGATACAAGAGATCTAATACACTGTGATGTTATACACACAGCATTTTGCCACAGAAACGTGAAATGGTCCTAATCCTTAGCAGTGAAATGTGGGATGTGAAGTTAATATACTGCTTCCCTCAAGTGAGTTCTTAGATGAGATCCAGAAAGTACCACACTAATGTAGGAACGAAGGCCACAAGTTCTTGTTATCTCTTCTGGTGTTTTCTATGCTGTCCTCAGAGGAAATATGCTGATCTTTCCTCTAACATGAGTGATTAAATCTAGCCCAGGTTTTCATTTCTTGGTGTTTTTTTATTTTTTATTTTTTTTTTCTATTTTGGGGGAGAGAAGGAGCTTTTTTATAAAGAGAGGAAGAAAATCATGATTTAATACTGTCAATAATATGTTGTTTTTGTTTGTGAAAATGAATGCGGGTGTCGAGCAAGAAGGAGAACCTTCTTTGGAAAATACAATCTTACAGCAAAGCTGTGGATACTGACCTGCTGGGAGGGACACAATTCTGCACCCTGCGTTGGCATCTCGCTGGTGTAGTTGTGCCCGTGGGGCTGCGGGCTGTGACAAGCACGAGGCAGTGCCACAGGGTTGGGAGCAGAGGAGGAATGTTGAGCCTGGGAATAGAAGAAGAGTGGGAGGGAAAGTGGTTTTGTCTTTGTTTCTTCCCATCCATCCCTACTTTCATTGGCAATAAATCACATTTATTTTTCCCTGAGTCATGTCTGTTTTGCCCGTGATGGTAATTTCTCACCCTATCTTGTTCGGGAGGGAATGAGAACAATTGGGTGGGTGGCTGGCAGCTGGCCAAGGTTAACCCACCAAATAAGAAAATGTGAAAAGATTCATCATCAAAAATCTCCAAGCCCTCTCCATCCCTAAAGACACAGAGAATTTCCACCAGAACCATCACAGTCTTCTTCACCCCTCTACCTGCTTTTATAATGTACTATAAGTTGACTGTTAGCATCTTTTACAGGTGGTAGGCTGGAAAAGAGCTTCTGTCTCACTGGTCACTTCAGTAAGACTGTCTTTCGTTCTGTCATGGGGGTTTGATGTAGACCGTAAACAGAAAAATCATGATTTTGCAGTGCAGTTTAAAAACGTCCATGCCTTTATCTGCTTTTCATTTCTCATAGTGAATTTTTGGTTGTATGTTTGTGGGAAAAATAACTTTGTAATATAGAATTAAACAGGCATGTGCTTACTAAGCATTTACCTATCCTGCTATGTTACTTTCCAAATAAGTTTTACGGAACTAGAAATTCCTTGTGGAGCCTTTTTCTGCCGTGTTTTCCCCCAGCTCCAGTCATGTTTCATTGGTGGCCAACGTGTGCCAATGTCAGTTAGAGGATACAGAGAAGTAACAACCCTTTAAAGGAAACGAGTTCTTTGCATTGTATATTTTTTATTTTTTAGGGTAATAAAGAAACCAAGGTGTCTTGAATAGATAGGTGAGATTTGATAGGAATGTAATTGTGGTTCATTAGTTCATAGCCATGTTGTCTTTGTGTTAAAACCTGAAGACATGACTTGCTGGTCCCTGAACGAGATATTCTTTGCAGTGCCCCTTGCAAGCTAATGTCACATTCTTCTTTTTCTAAAGCATAAACTAAAGGCATTTCCCTCCTCACCAGCTGAATACTTTTGAAATTCTGGAGGAAATATCATAATAGTTTTACATTACACTTATATTTCTACAGGTAACTTTATTTTTACCCAATTGTGAATCAGTTATTAACCTTCAGCTTAGGAAGCTATGAAATAAACAGTCATTTACTTTTTAATGAGGGAATTCCACTCGAATTATGACATAGTGCATAACTGTCATACTTATTTTTGCCAAACATTCAGGCACCTAGATTCTTATCCCCATGAGAAACCTGCAGATGGATTATAGTAGGTGGCAAAACATCTGAAGATTGACTTGTCCTGTCCTTATTACCGTGGGGACCTATTTCTGATGAATGTGGTTGTGATATTTACAACCTGTGGCCCAAGAAAGGTGTTATTTCCTTTTATGCACAGGTATATCATTTTATCTGCATAAATTAGACACGTATTAGGAAGTTGCAGCTTTCTTATCCCTCTCATCTCTCTTGCCTTTCCAATTGAGCCTTGCTCACAGTTACCTTCATCTTCCAATCCTATTCATTACTATTTTATTTTCTGACTCTGAAATGCTCTAGTAGCCCATCCTCCCTTTCTGGCTAATTACATTTGCTCCACATTTTTTCACTTTTGCCAGTTCAGCACCTTTGGGAACAAAATCAGCTGTTGAACACTCGAGACTCTTTCTTTGAAGTATTTTATTTAGCATACTTGGACAGCCAGAGGTCAACAGGAGAGTCAAGATGAAACATGAAATAATTTCATGTTCTAACTTTTTTAAGCTAACTAAATTCCAATGTGATGCTTCACTTTTATTGTGTGTGATGTAAAACAGCACTGAAGTTAATCTACTTCCCTTCCTCTTTCCCCTCCCTCTTTCTGAACAGTTTATTCCCCAATTACCATTTTTCTCTTAAGAATACCTCTTGTGAAAGTTTTACCCCCAACTCTTTTGTTCTATGCTTTGCCTCAAATCACTCATTCATAGCTCAATCACAAGTCTTATCAGTAAGTATCAATAGTTTTTACAGTTTTCACTGCATGTTCAAAACAGATCAAGAAAAGCAAATGATCCAAGAGGCTGAATTATATACCAATTGCAACATATCATAGGATTATATAAGGATAGGAGTAAAAATAAAAATTAGAGCTCTAGAGCTGCATGGACAAGCAAAAAGGACCTAAGTCTTAATTTGCTGCTGCTTCTGCTGATACAGCTGTTCTTTGTTTACAGTACTTGAAAGACCTAGAAAAGCATCTTTACAGTTAGTCCTAAAGGGAAATAGATTTGGGAAGGAGTTAATTTCAGTGAGTTTCAGCAGAAGACTTTTTGGGACATTGCAATTAGGCTGAGATGAAAAGCACTGCCGGGAAGTAATTTAACTTTGTTATGGATGTGCCTTGTATATGACTGAGTAATTTCACACTCCACACTATAGAAAGTTAGAAAGGAATCTCACTTTCACACACGCATTGTGTTTCAGAGTTCCCGTGGTCAAAACTGTGACCCTCACCCCTAAACTGTGTCGTATATGTATGGTACATTTCAATTTAATTTGGCTTTCTTTCATATGCCAGCAATGACAACTGACTTAAAAAAATAAAATAAAAGTCCTTTGTTTTCTAAGGCAAAAAATTTTGCCAAAAATCTTAATGCTCCCTTAAGGGCAAAGTATAAATGTCTAAGGGATTGGAATTTGATGGGGAAGGGAGGTATGTGCTTGAGTCCTCTACTAATTGTAACCAGGTTAGCTAACTGCCATAGCAAGTCTTTGTAGGTATCACCAGACAGTCAAAACACTGTTATATTCTATCAGGTTTTACATATATTTGGGTTGGTAAACAAGTTTACCTGAAACAAAGAGGTGTTTCTATGAGTAATCCTTTTCTAAAGTTGTTTGTTTAGTGACTGGCAAATATGGTCCGTAGGATTTGAGCTGAATTCTGCTTTATCTGCTGTAAGTGACTCTCATATTGCAGCTTCTCTTTGTATTTCTGCACGTAACTTCTTTACTTAACTACCTTATGTCCATAAAACACAGAGGAAAATAATTCTCTTTGTGCTTTTTGTCTAACTTAGTTGAAATCAGCCAGTAATGTTCAAAGTTGCTAGATTAGGCTTGCTGTCATGCAGATGTAGTAAGATTGTACGCTATTTGCTTTAGTAACTTATTTCTATAGGAAGCAAGTCTAAACATTAGATTTGCAATGTGCTAGAGACCTTGTTAGCCAAGTTAAGTCCATAAAATCTTTTCATGGCTGAGTTATAAGCTGTCATGGACTGATTCTTATCTTGAAAGTGCTGATGCAGCCATAACTGTAAAAGTCTGAACAATGTCATTCTAATTAGAGTTTACCTTTTCATTTTATCAAAATTCAACTCCTGAGTACTTTATATCACAGATTAAGGTCAGTTCAGAGGTTTACTGACTTTTGTAAGTTCACAGAATATGAAACTGTAGAGGATTCCAAATCCTTAATGACAGATGTGGTAACAACTAATTCCCTTTTAGGCTAGCTGCTCCAACTAAGAGGCGGTCAAAGAGATATAAGGTTGATTTTGCCAGCACTATATTCCACAGGACAGTTTTATCCATGCTGTACACGGTGACAAAAAGACACGAGAGAAAGGATGAGTAGAGGAGCAAGAAGGGAGACCACTCCAAAATTACATTAATATAGCTAGAGATTACATTATGTCTGACAGTACAAACAGTTTTACTAACAGTAAAACCTCTATGAATAATAATAAAAATCAGTCATCAGTTCAAGCTTAGATTTATTTTAGTGTATATTCCTGAGAAATACTGTCAATTATAGATGCAAACATTTGACCTCATGCAGATCATAAAATAGATAGGAAAAATTAAACGTATTTGGGTTGAATGTCCTCTTTCATACATGCATAGAACGTTCCTATCTTAATTAAGCAATTTTTTGTTATAGTCATTTTACATAGCAATATAATTTTCAGAAGTCATGACTCTGGTTTTTTGTTTGTTTGTTTTATGTTAGTGCCCAGGCTTTACATGGATTAAATCATAAATTAGAGCCATATCTTCAGATAGATTTTAAACTTCCTTCAACTATTCTCCTTTGGTTGAAAACTCTTTAGACAAAAGCACAAGATGAAAGATGTTTGAGATGACTATGCTCTACATAATAGAACCACTTTTATTTCCCATATAGTATCTGTTGTTTCTATAAGTAGATGAGAAAGCATTCTTAGAAACTGTATCATCAATTTTTCCAAATGAGTAGCGTTTAAGTAAACTGAGTTACACTGCAGATTTTGTTCTAATACTCTTAACCTATCTATCCTTCTCTCTAGTTTCATTTTTTCCTTGCAATTTGACTGATTCTTGGATGATTTATTCAGTGGAACTAAAATCGTCTGTGAAAAGTGATCAAGGTTGGGAAAACTTGCATAGGGAGTTTTATGTCTTAAATCGCATTAGAATATGGGATTTTTATCCTTAAACTCAGTATAATCCTGCTTTATAAAGAACTCCAGTGGTTTACTCTTCAGTGGTAAGCCCAGGTCCGTATTTCCTTTTCTTCCAAGACATACTATACAATAATTCCCAACTGGAACCTGATGCCTAAGCATGTTTGACAAATTGAACTGCTTTCTTTCATTTGTAGTAGCCCATTGTATGCATACAGGGCTTCCAAGTACCTTCATAACCGTGTCTTTTGAGGCATACCTGAAGGTGCTTCCCAACTGACTTCCTCAATATATATGCAGATTTGTACTAAGCCAGTAAATAACCTGTAACAATTTGTGTGCTTTGTACTCTTTGCAGTTCCATTCTGTTCATTTGTAAACTGCTTCTATTCTTGTGCGCATCAACAGTAATAAGAATAAAAAGCAGTTAATATAATATATAATGAGAATACCAAGGGTAACTTAGAGGGGTGATTTTTGACACGAGCTTTTTAAAGCCTTCGGCAAAAATAGATTAATACAATTTTATTTGTTCTTTTGTTTTCCTTTTGTGATCTAAATACAGCCTTGTGGCAAAACTTCTGTTTCTAATCCAATTTCTCCTTCTCTTATGTATGTTATAACCCTCTTGTTCATTTCAATATTTCTGTATTTTGACAGTGTCTTGAGGTCAGGAGCCAAGAAGAGTCAATTGTACACTTGAGAAAATGTTCATGCAATGTTTTCAGTCAACTTTCTTGTTACAAAACAGAAGCTATTGAAAAGGACCTCCTCTGTACAACCGACTCTGAATATAAAGGAAGCTTGTGGTTGCCAAGTGTATGCACTGAGGGTTTCTGAGTAGCAGCACCGCTGATGGTGCCCATGCACTCTCTTCAGATGGCTCTCAATAAAAGTATTTGGCCGTCTATATTGCTCCAGCTTGTAAGAATGTCGTCATACACATGGGAAGGGAACAATCTCCTATACCATATAAAAATACCTCTGATCTTCCTCTTCTGTGACCAAAAACTAGTTTATTGTCAGTCTTCTGTTAGACTGATTTATAACATCTGAAAGACTAAATTATCTTGCTGCAGCAGGAAGAGCGCATCACCAAAACTTGAAAGCTGACTTTTTTTCTAGCTAGCACAACGCAGCCAATGTGTGCAGGTTGTCTGTTTTCGTGCTGTTTGTGGCTGTCTCCCACCCATTTCTTCTCGCCACTGACACTGCAGACATGCTCTCGGTACTTCCCTTCTTGTGCAGCATTTTCACTGCTGTTGCTGCAGCTTGAGTAGTTTAAACACTGCAGCCTGATTTCTCAGAATCCTAAGATAGCACTTTGTCAAGGGACAAATGAATTTTTTCAGTTTTCCCTTGTACAGGGAGAAAACTCTTTGGTAATGTACAGCCAAAGAGGTTTTTGGCTGTTGGTTTTCACTGAATTTAATGCAAAACCTTTCACAACTGCTGAAATTTACTCAGAAAATACCATATATAGATGTCATCTTAAGATCAGGGCTATGCTTATATTTGAAGATCCCCACAGGGACCCGGGTGGACTTTAAATGGATCCCACTTTCACAAGCATAATTATAGGTGTAGGCTTCAGAACATATTTTTGCTCAGTAGCAAGTTAGCAAGAGACACCTACACTCTCTTTTTCTGCACTTGGATCTGTGGTTTAATATTTTCATAGAGTAGGGAATGATTGAGAGTGGGAATTGCAGATCAGAGAGAGGTAGTGAAATGTCATCTGTGTTGCATAATTTGTACTACCGCTTGTCAACAGTGATCCCCTTAATGCCATGCCTTTGACAGATGAGCAAAGCTAGCTTTTAGAATTCTAAAGAGTGAAAGCTGTGATAAAAAGACAACCATGTTTGATTCCCCTCTGCAGTTCAAAGGATTTGAAAGTCATGACACTGGTTATTACTGTGGTCTTTGGAGAGATGCACAGAAACTTAATCCATCTAATAAAACTGTCTCAAAAAATAAACCTAATTGAAACTTTACCTACGTAATTTCTACAATGCAGTATTTTTTTTTAGTATGTATTATTAGCCAAAGGAATAGCATGTGGTGTATTAGCAATATTAGTTAATTGCTTTACTGCTTCTAAGTGCATTAGGTACATTCATCTGATATCAGCAGCCTTTGCTTCTGATGACCTCAGTGATGTAATGTGCAGAGTTGAGCTGCAGTGAAAGACATCACGTTGGAAGTCTCACAGAAGAGGTGGAAAGTTTAGTTACGTTGTCAGCTAAAAGGTGCTCTTTCAAAACATGTAATTTACTTCAGTAATCATACTCAAGCAAACCAAATGGGAGTCCAGCCAAAAGAATCTGCAGTATGAAATGTTTATTTAAGACTAGGGCTGTATTACATGTAGGTATGTTTATGTGCACAGAAATAAAGATTTCCGGTGCTATTGGGCTTTGTACTGAGCTGAAGGAAGTCATGTAAGCTAATGCGAAGGTAACAGGCCATTTCCTCCTGAAGAATTCTCAGAGGGTAGGGACACGCAGCTCCACCTCACTGGCAACATGTTCTTAACAAACAGGTTCTAAACAGGTAGATGGCTGAGATTGGCTTAATCTCATTCAAATGTCTCATAGTGATACCCAGAAGATTATTAAAGGTATTTAAAATGAAAGCTAATATACAAACTGAAACTTGGCAGAGCAAAATAATTAGGCTTCAGGAAGATAAAGTGAAAATTTAATGGAATATTGGCAGGAAGATTCATCCTCTAACGCCATCCCACCGACATCTGCCTCTGACACCGTGGGCCAACATAAAATAGGAGGCATTACTTTCAGAGCAACCTGCATAGAGTGATGTTTGGCTTTAAGTTGTAATTTGCAAAATGATATGCCCAAAATGTTCCTCATTATTAGCCATTACAAAAGAACTCTGCACTGCCTCATGTATTCAATTATCTTATCGTTGATAAATGGATATTAATGTGTTCATGATTTCATGAAAATTTTGGGAATTTGAAGGGCTTGGATGTTTGAGTTCTTAGCATTAGGAAGGCAGGTTTTGAGAAGAAACTTAAAGTGATCTCACTGAATAATTTGGGGAGTAGAATGATAAATACTGCAAAGCGATTCAAAAGAATTTCTAATTTATATCATTTTTGATTGGTAGTCATGAGGGATATTTTCAAAGGTCAATAGAGAGGTGGAATGCATAATTAAATACAGATTATTCAGGGGAAGATTGGAGGTTGAAATATGAGCAGGTTAAATTTGTATCAATAAATACTAAACATAGGATGACATTATTTAATTTCAGTCCAGATTATATATCACTCCTCAACAAATGAATATGATGTATAACTGCAGGTTCAGAGCTGCATATTAAATGTGAGAGAAGGAGTGAAGATTTGATGCATGTGATTTAGAATACAGAAAGACAACAGAGTTAAGAAGAGGATCTATATAGTGTGTATATGATTTAATCCAAATATTTATACCTGTGTGCTAAACAATGTGTTAACTAATTGAAACTTATGGAAGCAGCTGAAGCAGCAAACAAGACAATTTATATCCAGTATTGAAAATCTCCAATATATATCAACTATTGAATAACAACAAAGTTCCTTTAATTCTAAACCAGAAATCTCTCTTTAATTTGGAGTTATTTCCCTTCTATACAAAAATGATTTGTGAACGGTATCGCACCTCCAATGCACAACAAATTAGGGGTCTCTATGCATATTTTCAACTAGAATTAATTGATCTTGCAGTACAATAGGCCTTAAGGAAGATATAAGACCAGAACCCAGTATTAATTTTTTTTTTTTTTAATGATTAACTCATTTTGTTGGTAGTGCTCTTTTATAAGTAGCAGTATTGCTCTTGTAAACAGAGTGGGTTAAGAATATATGTGAGATGGAGTTTGCAGGGAGAGGCAGTATCTTTTATTGGACTGACTGATGTGGCTTACCCTGTGCACCTGACAGCTTGTCTGTTCTTTCCTTGCTGTTTCAGTTATCTGATAAACAATATTACCTACAAACCCTGCCTCGTTCTTATCCATACCCTGAGGTGGGGGTTGGCGTGTGCCTGCTTGAGCACGTCCT